>ML677334.1:14297476-14451317 GCA_007922305.1 Dermatemys mawii | reverse complement strand
CCCACTTCGTCGGATGCATCCGACGAAGTGGGTATTAGCCCACGAAAGCTTATGCTCTAATACTTCAGTTAGTCTTTAAGGTGCCACAGGACTCTTTGTCACTTCTGTTAAGGACATGTATTCCGTAGTTGTCCATTATGGGGATTTTTGCACTTGCTCTGAATTACTAACTACTGGCTGCTGTCAGAGATAGTACACCAGGCTGGAAGGAACAATTGCCTGAACTCATATGGCAATTCCTATATTCCAAAGGACACAAAGGACTGATGCTGTCCTTTTTCGGATGAAGTATTCAGCTCCTACATAGAAGGGGGTGATTATTCTTTGCACTACATAGGAAAATGGAAATATTACAAGAAAAGTATTCTGTGAAGCATCAAAGATTTTTAAAAAACCTGTAGTACCTTCCAATCTGCATAATCAAAGGGTTTATTAAATACACTTTGGAAACTGAAAATAAACTCAGCAACATCATTTCAACTGAGGCTTTTCAGGAACAATCTATAAAGGAAAAGGTAAAATATATATTATATTGGTGATATATTTATATCTAGTCTACTGTCACCTTACCTTTCATGCTCATGGATGAAAGGTATGTTTATCAAAGGAAAGGCCAGCATGAATGTGACTTTTCTTAAGTTTTAAAAGAAAGTGTTTAATTAGAGGAAGTTGTGAAAAGACAAGTTAGTAATAGAAGCAATAAAGTGGTTGGAAACAAATCTGTCTTGAACTAGGTCAATATTACACACCTCTTTACCTGTCCTCTTAATGTCAGCAGGAAAGGTTTTCTAGCCTTCCTCATTCACCAATCTCCAATATACAGTTGGTAAATATCCTTCACAATATATTTTTTAATCTTCAAATTGACTTCATTTTCATATTAAGGATAGTTGTAATTTAAAGTCAAACCACGTTATGCTTATGCTGAAATAAACTGGTTAGTCTCTAAGGTGCCACAAGTCTTCCTCGTCTTATTTATTCATCCATCAGTTTCAGTCAGATTGAATAGATCCAACTGAGGGCTGTGTGCTCTCTCTCTTTACATACATGCGCTACAGCCACACCCACACTCAGAAAAACAGGAGGGAGGATTGTTTTAAAAATAGTATTATCACAGTTCACCACTTGCATAACCTTCTGGGAAAGACAGACTTTATGTCTACACTATGAAGCTTTTTTGACACGACTATGCTGCTACAACTGCACCGCTAAAAGGCGCACAGTGTAGCCACTGTTTGTCAGCAGGAGAGAGCTCTCCTGCTGACATAAAAACTTCCATCACCAACAAGAGATGTTAGCTTGGTAGGCAGGAGAGTGCTCCTCTAGACAAAGTGCTGTTTACACCAGCGCTTTTCATAGGCAAAAGTTTTGTCTTGGTGGTGGGGAGTAGTGTTTTTTTAACATCACTGAACAGGAAAAGTTTGGTCTTTCACTTGCCAGTGCAGACAAAATCTAAGTGCCATACATCCTAATGGCTTTCAATGAGACTACACTGAAATGTTTGCTTCAGAGTATTCTCATCACCTTTCTTCTGCATTGTGTCATCATAGCTAACAATAACTCAGGGGACATTGGTTATTTCACATCTGAAACTCTGACAGGAAAAGCTGCAGTGATGATAGACTTTTCATATGATAAACCTCATGTTTTCTATTTCTGAGTTTGCTTAAAGTCAATAAGAATTAATTTAAGGATTTGCATAAAATTTAGTATAGGAATGCATCTCATCTTTGAAATTCCATCAAGGAATATTTACATTTTTAATTCTACATGGAACACTTTTTTTCCCAGTCTCAGGTGATGCAAGATGGCAAGGAATAAGGATGAGCTTTGTGGCCTTTTTATGCTCTATAAAATCCATTTCTATTAGATTAAGAATTTGGGAGTGTTATATATGCTCTGGTTAAAGGGAGGAAAAAAGTGTGCCTAGCTTTGAGTTAGCATGAAAAGAAAAGTAACCAGAATACCAACAAACAATGATTTCTTCATACAGTGATATACAACATTATGTGGTCAGATATAGCCTTTGCACTCCAAACACTCACACTGTAGATAGTATACTGTAGATAGAATATTTTATTGTGATCCATTTTGTGAGAATTAGGTTTCAGTTGGTATATGTAACTTTAAATGAGTTTCAAATCCAATATATAGTGTCAAAATCTGAAGTTTCCTCAGTTGTGTGTATGTAATATATACATATATATATTAACTGTTTTTTTAAATTAACGATTCTTTACTATTCATTATACACCTTTCTTAGAGAGAAATGTTGACATTTTAATAGGAAAAATGACAGTTCTGTGCTTAATTTTTTTTAAAAAAAAATCACAGTAACAAAGCAAAATATTTCCATTTTCATAAACGTGCAAAACATGTTAAATGTGTTTTTTTCCCCAGAGACATGAGTACCTTTTGGTATTGATACATACCTAGGAGTAACTCTTTCCACACAATAACCTAATACTTCATATTCATCAGTAATTTATACAGGACTCTGCCAATATGTACTAAATTTGATGAAGCATATTCTTAGTTGGGAAAATCTCCATTTTTCAGGGTATGGTTTTTTTGTTTTTTTTTTTTCATTTTACTTGGAAAAATCCACTGAGGCCTTGTTATTCACTTCTCTAGTCTCATCTGTGTTCTCAAATTATGCTTATTTCTTCCTGAATTATAATTATTTTAAATTATTTATACAGTGACATATGCAATGTGAATAGCACTTTACTGATAAAATGACATGTCTCTGCCATAAGGAGCTTATAGCCTCAGGCTTTGATCCTGTAGGTTCTGTGCCGACAGATTCTCTTGCATTGAATTCAATGGAATTTTGTGCAGATGCAAAGATCCCCCTGCATGGATTTGATTGTTGGCCCAAGGTTTTAATTCTTTGTAAAAATTTTATGTCCACTTATGCCTACCTTTTTTTCCTACTAAAACATGAAAAGCTACAATAATTAGACACGCTAAATGATATAAAAATGGAGGATTTGTGGACATTAGGAGACAGCTCATGCCACAAATGGGAAAACCCATGAAAAAGCAGATTTACAAAAATTCCCAAATTATCACATCCCCAGGAACTACTGACACATGGAAGGGCCTGAGGTCATGGCTCTCAAATTATATAACACACACATTCACAGACAGATCACATAACTGTCTGGGCATATATGGATAGCTTGGGAAGTCAGAGAAGCTCAAATTGGTCGAGCACTGACTATGCATTATTCACATATAGGAACTTTTGCAGATTTTGGGGGTAGAAACTTAGGGCTTGTCTTCACTACAGTGTTAAATTGACCTAAGTTACCCTACTCTAGCTATGTGAATAATGTAGCTGGATTCAATGTAACTTAGGTCGACTTACCCCAGTATCTTCGCTGCACTCCGTTGACAAGGAGACATTCTCGGTTGACTTACTTTACTCTTCTCAGAGAGCTGGAGTACCAGGGTTGACCAGACAGAGCTTTACTGTTAATTTAGTGGGTCTTCATTATACTTGCTAAATCAATGACTGCTGCATCTATTGCAGCAGTGTTGATCTTCCCATGGCAAACACAAGCCCTTATACATGTTTCTTCACCCCTTTCTTGTATTTATCCCTTTGATTAGTATTTACATGCCCAAAAGGAAATTGGAGCATTTAGCTTAAAGTGATTAATTTCTATCAATTTTCTTTGATTTTTATGTACATCTTTGATATTTATTTTATTTGCTATTTTCTTTGATTAACGTTTTCCACCACTGTGCAAGAGAGACTCCCTCTCCTGCCAGCAATCCTCCATTTTAGTAAAGATCTCTATGTAAGATTTGGACTGAGATCAAGTTGCAGAAGTTACAGCATATTCAAATCTGATCTTTACTTCCAACTAGAGAGACAGACAGGAGCTTTAGAAAGTGAAAAAAAATTGCAGTTGCTTATTTTCTGTCTGCAAACTGATTTTCCTTGAAAGTGAAATTGACCAGAACAACCCAACTATTTTTTTTTCTATCTGGTACCAAAGAGTACTGGTAATAATTTTACCAGTTTGTATGCGGGGTATGATTATAATTGCATAGCTCTACTTCTAACAAATATACATACATACACACACACACATACACATCAACATATAACAATTATATTTAATGTTAAAAATAATATATTTCATTTCTGTGGCATCTTTCCTCTTGTAGAACTTCACTAATTTTATATAAACATGAATCATTTCACCCACCATTGGCTTGTAAGCATCTACAATGTAGGAGGACAGCAACCATAGGGAAAACTAGTACAGCAGAAGAGAAGAGATGGAACTTGGCTAGTAATATTGGAATAAACCCACATCTCCCAAAAAATAATATGGGAACTTTAACGTGCACACAAGTATAGGACCTTAGTTTTTATAATGTCTTATTTGAAAAAAATCAGTGCTCACAGTGCCCATTCTATATCCCTCAGAAAGACAAAGGGCCAAGTCGACACTCCTGAGGTTCAAATCACTGGTTCTAACTAATCTAAGTCATTCAGACCTGAAACTCAGAATCTCTAAGCCATTCACCTGTAGGAGGGGATGCTAACAGCTTAGCAGGTGAGGGGACACAGGAGTTGAAGTATGGTATCTAATACCCAGGTGTCATTCCCATAAAGCAGGACAGATTTCAAGGAAGTGCCCAGGGAGTTAGGTGCTCATTGGCACTTCCCAGCTTATCTTAGTGAGAGACACTTAGTTATATCACCTTGTGCCATGATTAAAACTTTCCCATAATAACTGATTGCATGGAACCAGAAGGATGAAAGGAAAAATATAACGGGGTAACCCTTCCTTTCCAGTGTGTTTAAATGGTATTTGCAATCTGTTCCAAAGATCAGAGAACTAGTTTATAATTTGGGATACTAGAGTTCAAGTCCCTGCTTCACTACAGATGGCCTGTGTAAACTTAGGCAAGTTACTAACCCTCTCTGTGACTCAGCTTCCTATCAGTAAAACAGGAATACTACTACTTCCCTAACTCACAGCAGTATTGTGATGATTAATAAATTACAAGCTGTGATGTTCTCACATACTAAGATAGATTCAATCCTAGCATGTGTACATATTTCCAACCATGACTAATGTCAAATGTGCGATTTCCCTCTTTATCTCCCCCATATAATATATTGTAATACCATTTGTGTGGATATCTTATTGGATCCATTTTTATTTTCCATTATTTCTGCATATAAAAAACAAAGTGTGTCTGCAGCTGACTAGCTCAGATCTTTATATTCATGTTAAAAGTGCTTTTATCGTACTCCGAAATTGTTTGATGTATCCATTTTCCTCCCTTTTATTCGAGTATTTGTTCAAATATAGAACTCTAACCTCTTGACAAAAATATGATTGGCTTGAAGTCGACACATCAGCACTTTTGGCTCACATCTAATGCTGACACTGCAGGGGGATACTAGGGGACATGTTCTGCACTGTTAGCAATGCCTTCCTTTGGATAAGATGTTAAATCACGGTTCCTTCTCTCCCTGTTTGATTGATGCACAGGTAAAATTCCCATAGGTACTCTGAAAACAGATTAATTGTTCTGGTCAGTATTTTCTCATGCACTATAGACACGTTTTAATCTCCAAGACTGTCACCGGTTATCAGCATCACAAACAAATTTTCCTTACATAATAACTGAACTACAACTAGCTAACCCATTGCTTCATAAGGTGTTTCAAATAATGGCTCCAATTTAGCTTGTCCATGGGAAGATATATGCTAGGGGGTGAGACTGTAAGGAGCAACATACCTACCCCCAATGCAATCCAACCATGCAGGGAACAGCCATTACTGGGCTGCAGATGCTGGAGATTGCAATGGTTGGGATCAGTTACCACTGCCTGCAGTGCTAAGCACTCATGTCTGAGAGAGGCACATGTGCGTCATTCTTCATACAACAACATCAACAGGACCATTCAAGAAATACCTTTGTAGCAGGATAGAAAACACCATGCTGTTTAGGGGCACTTAGAAATATCACCCTGATGAAAAGAAATGTCTCCTCTGTGCTGTATTGGAGCATAGAATCCTCCCCTTTCCCAATGCTCCACACCACATAAATTCATAATTTAGGCTTGTGAACAGAAAAACACTTTAGAAAGTAAATTCTAACCCACTTCAGAATTTACGTTGGAAACATTTCTTTCTGCATGGGGCTCCCTGCATTTTGGCTCAGCAGCAGTTGGTAGTAGGTTTCTGGCACAAACTGAAATGGACTATTCCAATTTTAAATACATTTGAATACAAAAACTAATTCCCCCAAAAAAAGAAAAAGAAAAAAACCACATTTATATTACGTATATACACACACACACACGTAAATATTAATTAATTATATTGTATTTCACATTTTATTCTCCATCCTTCAAAGCCTGGGGCAAATCTTGCAGTTCTTACTTAGGCAAAACTTCCACTGGAGTCAAATGGAAACTAAAGTTGTTCAGCCCTTTTGAAAAAAAATGCCACGTACTTTGGGTGCCTGAGTATGAATTTCAGTGGCTAACTTTAGGTACTCAAGTTTGAAAATGTCAGGCCTATTGTATAACAGCATGTTAAAATGAAGCATATCAAATGTGTCTGTTCTGTAAGCAGAATACAAAGGCAATCTCCTTCTACCAGACTTTCCCTACAATTACAGTATTTCTATAGTGTGCAAATAAGATCAGTTTTTTAGTGCAGCGCAAAACAATATGGTACAATTTATTTTAATACAATGTAAATTAACATAATGAAGCATCATACACAGCACAGCATAGACAAAGATGGTTTGAGCACAATTTTCGGTGTTCAGTGATGATAGAGGACACATCAAATAGACTAATCAAAGTATAGAAACAAAGAGGCAAGATTCTGACATCCTCACTTACATTGAGTAGAACTCTTTTTCAATAGCAGTCCCATTGATTGCTACTCAGAAAGTGAAGTGCTCTGTGGTTTTAGTGATGTGTCAGAATCTGGCAGCAGCTCTGCTGCAGCACAACTATGCTGACCTAACAGTAGGAAGCATCGGAAAAGAACCATCTCTCCCCTTCGTCCATTTTGCTCTTTTTCCTAATGCAGACATTAATATGGCTTTGAAAGTAAGGGGAAAAAATCTGAAAGTCTGTACATTACTGGGTTTGCTGCTGCCAGATTAGCCTGTTTTCATTTTAAAAGCAGTTTTAGTTTAGCACAGTTTATTTTTTTTAATATAATAGCTTTCCACAACGAAGCGCACAGAGACAAAACTAATAATCGGAGTAAATGTAGTAAATAAATTGTAAGGACACCACAAAATAATTATTGCATGAGTATGTTTCTATGGTGTGTCAGTGATGGTGATTCAGCATGCGTTCCATATGATAATGCCATTTCTCCCTTTCTATAGTATGGTGCACTGTCTTCACAGAATCAGAGACAGAAAGGTTAAAAAAAAAAAAAAGGCTGATTTGGGTCATATGGTCTGGCTTCCCTTATCTGAAGGAGTATTTGCTATATTATTCCAAATAATGTTTTATCTACCCTGTTCCTGAGTATTTACAGTACATTCAAAGGGCCTGTAGCCTTCACATTTAACAGGGCAGACACTTAACAGGGCTGGACATCTGAAACTCCCTATAAAATCTGTAGGAAATTCAAGCACTCTGTACTAAATCCGAGCAAAACTTTTTGCCCAAAACATTTCCCCCTCTCCAAAAAAGCAGATTTGAGTCATCTGAAAATTTAGCAAAATTTAGTTACTCTTGCAAAATTTTACAATCAAAAATGTCCTAGTCAAAAAAAAAAAAATCTAAATGTTTTGTTTTGACATTTTCAAAATGCAATATTTAATTTTCCAACTCAAAATGACTTTTCATTCCAAAATTATTGCAAATCTGTCTTAAAAATATAAAAATTGAACACTTTGGTTTGGGTCAAAACATTTCATTCAATCCGAAATGAATTCCCCCCTCCTAATTTTAGGTTCCACAGAAAAAGGACTTTTTTTTAAAAAAAGGCCCACAATCTGAAAAATGAAATCTTTACTCCAAAAATCTCAGGATTTGGCCTAAGAACAACTTGTTTGCACAGTTAATGTCCTTATCTCTTACAGATCTGAATAAATTATATTCCTTCATTTATATTGTTTACATTCTATAATTATGTTCCCCCTTGAGTTTTCTCTTTTTGAGATCATGCATCAAATTCATCCCCACTCCATTGATATTTATGTAGTCACATCAGGATTGAATCTGATAATTAATGTCTGCAATCTCATCCTTGTATCTGCTCTGAAGGCAGAAATTTTATTTTCTTTAGTTTTTCTATACTGTAAAATGAGAAAGAATGGCTCATATGTAATAGCACTATAAGACCAAAATTCCATCTGAGGATGCATCAAGATTACTTAGAACAGCATTATTACTAAAGCTGATGGACAAATTTTCAATGGATATTTTTTTCTCTGTTAGAAAATGTTGTTTAATTGAAATCTAAACATTCTGTGGAAACGATGATTTTGATGAAACTTCATTTAAAACAAACTAAACAAACTGCTCTAATAAGGTCTAAATGTTCCATTCTGTTTATCTTATCAAAACTTATTGGAACAAAGCATCTGAATTTTTGTAGTGAAACAACTTTTCGTTTCAAAATGTATTTTAGATTAGATTATTATACATTATAACTGAAAATAAAAAAGTCAAAAACTGAAAATATTTTGATTTTCTCAAAACTAAATATTTCAGTTCACCCAAAACAAACACAAAAAGATCAAAAATTTCATTTTACAGAAAATTTAAATATTCTTTGATTTGTTCCAATTCAGAATTAACACAAGTTTCAAAAGTGTGGAATTTCCTTCAAAATAGATATTCCTGTTCCCATACACCTCTGATTTTGATATTGCTGGCTTTCATGTGTTCTCCCTATCTATGAATCCAAGAATAGTAGTGGCTTTTTCCACAACAGTGGTAATCTCCAAGCTTATATTTAGTTTTCTGTGTGACCTCGTATCAAAATATTTCTCAAATCACTTTTCAGCCAGCTATTAATCTCCTATCTATATATATAAAAGGTGCTTTCAGATTAAGAACAAGTGTGATCAAGCCCTTTGGGAATAAGAATATTGCTCGCTGTACAATAGTTGTGTGTGTATTAAAACATTTAAAATCTGGCCCTCACATCTAATCAGTTCTGTCAAAATACATGCCAACTCATTGTTCATTGAAGCATTCATGGATGAATGTAAATGCAGTCCATAAAATATCACTATTGCCAGTAATTCACAGATTTTCAAGACCTTCCCATCACAAGGCTAACCCAATGATAATTACTCCACTCTGCCACATGGTAAATGTTAAATAGTGCATGATAAATAGTGCAATGTATTGGAGGAGCAAATCAGATGGTTTATTGCCTCATAACACCCATATAATAATCCAAACCCTCTTTAATATAGCAGATTGAGTGATGACAGAGAAGCACAGGAAAAAAGTCTTTATAGTTCAAGCACAGGACTGAGAAAACAGGAATTCCTGAACTCATAGATGACATTTCCAAAAAGAGCCTAAATGATTTAAGAGATTATGTCCTATTTTCAAAGTGACTAAGTCACTAAGAATATAAGTCTCACAGACTTTTAATGAGACTTAGTGTATGTCTGCGCAGGAGCTGTAGGTGTAATTTCTAACTTGGGTAGACAGATCAGTGCTATCTTTAACCAAGCAAATGTACTAAAAATAGCAGTGAAGCCCATTTGAAACCCTAGGTATGTATTCAGGGCAGCTATCCTCACTCTGCTGCCCACACAGCAATGGCTACGCTGCAATTTTTAGCATGCCATCTTGATTGGAGCTAGCTCTGGTATGTCTACCCAAGCTGGAAATTACAATTCCAGCTCTAGTGTAGACATACTTTTAGACTATGACAGCTAGCGTGAGTATGTGTACATGAGATGGGCATTACACTCCTGCTTCATAGCGCACACATAGCATTAGACTCCTAAGTGCAAAAGTGACTGTTAAAAATTACATTTAGGCACTTATGAAAAATGTTACCCAGCTCTTCATTCGGACACTGATTCACTATGTGCCCTTAGCTAAGTCAGTTAGACCAACATTTTCAAATGTTAGTACCTAAACAAGATATTCACTCTTTATAATATGGTAGTGCATAGAGGCCACAAGCAAGACTGGAGCCCTATTGTGCTAGACACTGTAGAAATGCAAAGGGAGAGAGAACTTTGCCTCGAAGAGCTTATAGCCTAAATAAACAAAACTAATGAATGGTGGAATGGGAAACAGAGATGAAATAATGTATTCAAACCCATTCAGTAGTTTTACGGCAGGATTACGTGTCCCACAATCAATAGGTGGTTTGATTTCCTTATGTGCTGAGCACCCCCATCTCCTAGTGGGAGATGATATATATGGACCATCAGCAGGATTGAACCCAAAGTTTGTAAAGGCTTTTGATGATAAAATGTCTAAATCTAATAATAGTGTGAGTTCCTAGAGTGACTGATTACTTAAAATTATATTCCTGTCATCTAGGCTCAATAGTAACTAACTATTTTGTTGTCTTTAAAAAACAAACCTTAATGTGACTGGTATAATTTCACAATGCACATGACCAGGAATTTGCTGCATCGCCTTCTGCTTCAGACTTTGGATTTCTCTTCCAAATTACAGCTCTTTATTATCTTTTCCACAGACAAGGTCCACAGTATCTTACTACTACAGCAGCAAAATGCTTTCATGAATCACACATTAAATGAATGTAAATTTTAGTTACCAATAACATCTTTATTTACAGAAGTCACATAGAAAATAACTATTTGCCACAGTTATATTAATATTTACAGAAATAGGCTTTATCAACACACAAACATGAGTTTTCTCGGCTGACTAAAATGTCCTCACATCAAACAAATGTAAGGTCAGTCTCGTGTTCTAATAATAGTGCACTATATTTGCACTGTCATGTTAGAGATTCAGGTCTGATTTCTGATTACAGCGTGTCGTATTCTAAGTTGCCAAAGGCTGGGGGCACTGCAGAGATCATTATTTATTCTTATTATAGTAGAATCTAGAGGCTACAATGAAGATTGAGGCCCTATTGTACCAGCTGCTTTTCAAACACATAGAAGGAGTCAACAATCTGTCGGTCTTCACAATCTAAGTAGAGGAATAAGACAAAGGATAAGAGGAGCAACAGGCATAAGAGGAAACCTGTCTTTTCCAAGGTCATACAACATGTCTGTGATAGAATCAGGAGTAAAACACAGCCCCAGCGTAGGGCACTATTCCCAATGTACTATGCTACTTCACTTCTCAGGGACTAAGTATCCAAGCTCCGGTGTGGAAGGAGTTTTCGGGATCCCATTTCTCTCAATAGTGACCCTTTCTGTTGATGTAAGTGAAGGAATTATGGGTCACCAAAAAGCTTCCATATAGTCTCTGTTGGCCAAATGAACTGGACACAAAAGGGAGCTTTGAAGATGAGGAGAAGCAACAGTACAAAAGAGATATCCTGGAAGCTCTGCCAGAGACACACAAAATGCAGTGCTGTGGGATTCCCTAGATATTACACAGCTATGATTGCTGCTGTTGGCTTGAGCGTTTTATTGAAAACTATAGTTTCACCTAAAAACTTAGTTGAAATTAGATTTGGATATTCTCCCTTTTATGAATCAGAATTATTACTGACAAAGAGCTATATGGTGGCATTTAAGCACTTTCCCACATAAAGGGCTTACACACAACTGCATCTCACCAAGAACAGTCAAGAAGGAACAATTCCTTTCCAAGTTCCCCAGAGCACAAGCCGTAGCCTGCTCCCCCACTTCATCAGGCCCATTCTTTGGGCTGGCACGGGAAAGGAAGGGGTTATAATTAGAACAGGATTTTTGGTTTGCTGGCATTTCCAAAAACATTGAAATAAATTGCTTTGGACAGAGCAAGGGGAAACTTTTTAGCAAACTGAAAAGTACAAAAAATATTTTTGTGACAAATGAAACACTGTGTTTCATCAAAAATGCTTCATTATTATTTTGATCGATTAAGTGTTTAATTAAAAAAAGAAAATGGAAGGAAATTTTCACCAAGAAAATGAATTTCAATTTGAAAAAAAGGAAATATTTTCTTTAGAACATGTCAAAATGAAACATTTGGATTTTTTTCTTTAGAGATTTTGTTTTGTATTTAGTTTTTGTTTTATTTTGTTATTCTGTTGAAACAATTTCGACAAAAGATGTTTTGTCCAGTATTTTTTATCTAGTCAGTCTCATTTTCTTAGCTCTTTTTGAGACTATCTGCGCCCTCAAGGATTTGCAAAAGATGTAGTCTCTGCACTTCATGGCCCACTGCTGGCAGATTTTGTCAACAGACCTGAAGTATCACTATGTGCTCTGCCACCGCACACCTCACTGCTGCCAGCACAGAGGGTGCAGCCAGAGTAAAGATGCCATATGCAAGAAACCCATCATTGTGCTGATTGACAGTTGCTGTTTCATTGGGACCATTGGCAGCTAGTTTAACTTAGAGCAGCATCTCCTCTCCTTGTAAATATTTACAGCACATTGAACAAAAATGAAAGAGAAATATTCATATAGTAATAGTTCATTTTTTATGGAAGACCCATAATTTTATAATGTCTCTCTTTAATAACCGAAAAAGGCCCAAAATGCCATGCTTTATTCTGACTATTTTCCTTCTCTGATTGTCTCATCATTGGGATGGTATGGGACATGTTAGAAGTGCTTCCTAGGCTTACCTACTGGGAGGACAGGGATAGGGACCCAGTCTCCAGAAAGGATAACCACACATGGGCATGTACACACACCAACATTTCAAACTACATCGCTTTGTCTTTTCCAGCTCTTTGTTCCCTCCATATTGATTATCAAATTCGCCAGCAGGGCCTCAGATGCATAACTACTACCAAACAAAAACTAAAGTTATTGTACCAAAGTACTGAACAGCAGGATGGCAAGGGTTAGGAGTGTTATTCAGTTTTAGCCATTCCTTCTCAGTTAGACTTCATAGCATTATTTTACCATTGTAAATGCATTATATTTAGTGGCAAGAGCATTAACTCCACACAGTATTTCAGACAGATTAAATATACAGCAGCTTAGTCATATTACATCTGTCTATGTTGTAAGATTGCCTTATGGTCCTTCAGTACAAGTCCTAGTAATGCAATTGAGGATAGCATTTCATTTCACCATACAAAAGAAAGCTTTGGGGAGAAAAAATAGAAAAGTGAAAACATCTAGCATATGCTAGAAAGGATGAGAATGATATCATCCCTACATTTACAAAATATATGTATTTATACAATACTGTTTCCATAGTAGTGGTAGGAGATTTATGCTATTAGAATGGATTATAGGTTTTTCAGGGGAAAGAGGTTTGCTTTTGTGAGAGAAGGTAGAGTTCTATTGTGCAGCAGTTACTCATGTTTTGCATGTGACTCCTGAATAGAGCTGACCCAAAAAAGAGGAATCCCTTTTTGCCACACAATGTGCAGTTTTGAATAAAAGAATGTCCCAAACTGAGACAAAATGTAAAAAATATGTTTTTTTTCACAAGATTTTATTCTGTTTTAGTATTAATTATTATTATTATTAGGTTTACTGGCTGCTGCAGAGGGCACTCAACCTTCCAGCCCGAGATGCTGTAACTCACTTTTCCTTATTAGACACAATTAGTTCACTAGGAAGCAGCAGCTGATACATTGTGCAATGGCCAGTTTGCACAATGGTACAAATCAAAGAAAGCATATTTCACCAGTATTCCACAAACTGCACTAGAACCCTATTCTGTGTCAGATCTGATTCAAGGTTCTGATACTGATCTACAAAGCTCTGACTAGAACAGGGTTACAGTTCCTTCCACAGCTTCCCCCATCTGGCTGTGACTGTCTGGCACCCAATGATTGAGAGAGCAAAAATAAACTCAAAAGAAATATAAGGTAGAGATTTCTCAACACAAGCCAGACCTCACCTCTGGATCACCTTCCCTAAGGAAATCATCTTCAAACTATACTCCAAGGTTCACCTTTTCACTAAAGCATTCCCCAAATACCCAAATTTGATGAACAAGGTAAATATGTGTTTAAAGTTTCGGACTACAATTTAACACAAAGTACATCACAGTTATTCATCCTTCTGAATAGGTTTTTGTTTTCTCCAATTCTTATTTAATTCCTAGATGTCACTGTAGCAAGCATATAGCAATGCAAATCAGTTGATAGCTGAGAATGTGTTCTATTCACACAGCCTGAACTGAGATCTGGATCTTATCTTGTAACTGGGGCAGGAGGAGGTGGGTGGAGTTAAAGAGTCAAACTTCCTTCAACAAAGGGTCATATTAACTCCTGTAGTGGCAGAGGCCTTATTTTATTTGTTCAACTTAGCATCTGATGAGACCAGTTACATTGTACTTATGTCCGTGAAAGGCTCTTTTTCACCTTGTGGATTACTTAATCCACAGACGGGATTGATGGGATAGATGTTATCATTATCTTCTGTCCTTTACTGATACAATTATCCTTAAACGCCCCTTACTTCTGCATTATCCTTACAGCTCACTGTGGTTTACAGATGACCTTTGACAGATTAAGCAGGTAAAGAGAAATCTAAAGAGTGTGGGGCAGAAATTCTCTTCAGAGTTTGATTGTGACATAAAACATTTTTATAATTTTACTACTTGTTTTTGTTGCAGAGGAAGAAATATTCCCTTCTACCATGCTGCCCACAATGCTCTAACCAGTAGGTACTATTGCCATATCACAGATAGTAAACAGAGTTGCATCTAACTAGATCCAGGCGTAGTATCTGTCCTGCTGGCCTTCCCATATGAGGGTACTATAGGGTTTTGATCTGACATTTCTGTTGCTTAATACATATGTGAAGCCCTGAAAGGAATTATAAAACATCTCTGTTCCATCAATCCCAGATAAGGTGGACAATAGCTTTCTCAGTGTCTAGTCCAGACTGGTGCTTTGCTGAAAGGTAGCTGATTGAAGCTCAACCTAGATGAGACAGAGGATGGGGAAAAAAAAAAAAAAACTAAAGGAAATGACAGAAGTGATATCTCCTCTTCCATTGATGGAGTATGCCCACACCTTTTCTTATTTAGGATCTGGAGATCCTACAGAATATCCAGAAAGAAGATTTGGCCAAAAGGGTGTTTTTCTCCATCTGCAGTTGGCAAGGAGCTAATTATTTATTTTATGATTTTGGACTCACTGCATTTATCCATGCATTTGTCGCTTGCCACCCCACCTCCAAACGGATTACTCCAAATGGATTATTCATCTGTTCAGAAACAACAGCAAGTGCCAAACACTATTTCTCTTTTATAGTACTTAGCAGTGCTTTGCACATAAGCCATTTATACCTGGGTTTCACAGGCTTTTCAATCTTAATCTGTGTCCAGTTCAGTGTATTGGATGAATAAACCTATTTATGGCCTGGGTCCTCTCGATCTCAGAGACTGCCTCATCATTGTGGCCAACATTTGAGATTAGCTGAGATGTTCCATTTGACAGTTAAGAACAGAGTGTTCTCAGAGGGCAATCCTCAGATCTTGGATTTGCTGCCCCCTTGATCAATAAACTTATGATGTGTTGGACTTTCAGATCATGCATCAAGGCCTGAGTGTATCAACCTTATGACCTAAATTATCTCTTTTCATATGATAGATTATTTATTTTGTTCCTATTCAGGAACTTCTGTTATCCAAGTGACAGCTACAGATGCTGATGATGCCAACTATGGAAACAGTGCCAAAGTAGTGTATAGCATCCTCCAGGGACAACCATATTTCTCAGTGGACCCAGAGACAGGTCAGCAACCCTTTTTGTCTTCCTTGTTATAATTACAGAAATACAGACAGGGGTCAACATCCGTCTCACTCAAGTATTTATACCCAGTTTTATAAAAATGTTAATTAAATTGTTCAAGTACTGTTTAATATTTAAACTCAGAATGAACATGGACTATCTATCTGGTTTTAAGCAGAAGACCCCCTTGATTTCTGCTTGAAAATTCATGGCGTGATATGGCCCCATATTATTAAGGCAGTGAACCTGCAGCACCATAAAATGTAAGTTTTATTTTCTTAAAGTAGTAGGAATAGGGAGGTTATTTTATACCTGTATTTGGCACTGGTGAGACCATTACTGGAATACTGTGTCCAGTTTTGGGGTCCATGCTTCCATAAGGGTGTTGATACATTGGAGAGAATTTAGAGAAGAGCCCTGAAAATGACTACAAGATTGGAAACCATAATTATAGTGAAAGACTCAAGTAGCTCAATGTATTTAGCTTAACAGAGAGAAGGTTAAGGGGTACAATCACTTTACTTAAGTCTTTACTTATTTACTTGGGGTCAGAAATCTGATAATAGAGGGGTCTTCAATCTAGCAGACAATGGTATAATAGGATCCAGTGTCTGGAAGTTGAAACTAAACAAATTCAGACTGGAAATATGGCACAAACAATTAATAGAGGATAATCAACTAACAGAACAATTTATCAAGAGTTGTGGTGGGTTCTCCCTCAAAAAAATCTTTAACTTGAGATTAGATGTGTTTCTAGAAGTTATGTTCAAGTTCTGCTACAGCTGTGGACCTGAAACAGGAATTAATTTATAGAAATCCAGTGACCTGTGTTATGCAGGAGATCAAGCTAGATGACCCCAGTGGTCCCTCCTGAAGTTAAAACCTATGAATCTACTGAAGTTTCATACAGTGAACCCAGGATAACACAGAATTCTGCCCTGTTAATGAAAAAGTGACATAATGCAGAGACCATTCCAGGGCTGGAGCTAATAACCTTATCAAAATAATAGCCAGGGAAACTAGCTGAAAAGCTTTAATTAATGTGACAAACCTAACATTTTTTTCATCATCAAAAGGATAATTACATGGATTTCTATATTTGTACTTCTATATTTCTCTCTTTTCTTGCAATCACATTAAATCAATCAAGGATTAAAAGCCTTATTTGAGTACACCTTCAATTTTATTTGTTTGCCTGGGATTAACATCTGTACAATATATTTTACAAAAATCCATTTTAAAACTCAGAAATTAAATATGTGTTTTTTTCTCTCCTCTTATTCTTTTATCCAAGGAATAATCAAAACTGCTTTACCAGACATGAGCAGAGAAAACAGGGAGCAGTACCAAGTGGTCATCCAGGCCAAGGACATGGGAGGCCAGATGGGAGGATTATCAGGGACCACTACGGTGATCATCACACTGACTGATGTCAATGACAATCCGCCTCGATTCCCCCAGAGTATGGAGCCTTTAATAGTTCTGCTGTGTTTCAAAAAGCTTCTTTAAAATTGTTTTACCATCACCATCTGGGATACTTTTTCCCCATCTACAGCTGCATTGCTATGTCTCCTTATGCTGCAACTTTGTCAAAGTACATGGAGTCCACTCCATTCCCACCCCCCAAAAGAGACAAACTTCCTTAGCAAAATAAACTTACTTCCCAAACTCTTAAAATAATTTCAACAGGAGCCAATAACCCATGGTAATTGCAATGTTATATTTGAAACAATTTATAATTACAGCAAATACACTGTAAAATACAAGTCAGCTTTTCAGAATAGCTCAGTATCCAACCCACTTGGGCACCTAAATAAGTGGTCTGATTTTCCAGTCCCCATCATGGGTATTACAGGGTAGTTAATTTTTTTTGAAAATCTGGCCACTTCATTAGGTGCCAAAAATCTGGCCCTGAGTAATTTTGATAATCTGGCCATACTTTACATGAATATATTTTCTGAAAGAAAACCCTTTAGGCTGTAAAACTAGCAACCGAGGAAAAGTGGAATGGCACAGGGGATGTGCAATGTGATGTGGACCCTTTAATCCTAGACTGCTGGTTTAAATCTGATCCCAAACTGATTAGCAATCAAAAGTTGTTAAAAGCAGCACTTGCTGACTGCTTGGTAGGCTGTATGAAAAGAATTCACAGCTTCAGTTCAGTATCTGTTAGGAAAATATCCATATTATTCAATTACTATTGCCTTTGGCTCTGGGATCCTTGCTTACACGCTCATCAGACACACCAAAGACTGAACAAACATAAAGGCTGATTTAAAAACCACCTTTCTGAATTTATGGAAATTTATAAGGCACTCAGATACCATGGTGATGAATACAGACAAAATAACTAGTCACCCAATCCATAATGGATTATTATCTTGTGAGTTAGCTTTCCTAATGACCACCTTCAAAGGGTAAGCTCAGGCCACTTGATTTCTAAACAGAACAATCCAAAAAAAATCAATAACATAATATGGTCCATGAAGTTTTATCAGTCTGAAGATGTTGAACCCGAAGATGGGGTATAGTTCTTTTCACTGAAGTACATGCTTGGCCATGAGCTGCAATTTAAAAATAAAGGCTATGTAACAGTAAATAGCTGTAATGTAACTTTGACATCTGAAACCCTGGAGCCTTTGTTCCTGCTGGTAGTGTTCAAGGTTAGTGTTCAACAGTCTAAAGTCTATTGAAATCACTGGGAGTCTTTATGCTGATTTGAATGGGCTTTGGATCAGGCCCTTAATTAGAGTGAAAGTCACACCAGTGTAGAGGCCACATACAAGGCCCTATGCATTGCACTGCTTAAACCTCAGTGAAACACAGAAGGTGATATGGAAGGCCTTATCTGTACTGGACACAATGGGGTGATTGTAGCATTGCTAATGACCAGTCTTCTTTCTTGCCTTGCTTCCCAGGATGCTGGTTTCCTGCTCCTCCTGCAAAGCAAGACATGAATGGAAAATCTACAGGTTTTCATTCCTCCTCAAACAGTCATGAACGGGAGCATGTTTCCAAAGGATACTGAGTCTGAAAATCTGCTCCTCCTGTACCCAATTACCTCATTTTCTTCCTTTATATAAGGCTATAGGATACAGAGAAATTAGGTCCAAAGGGAAGGAAGAAGTCGCATGTGAAAGAGACAGGAATGAACTCCAGAATATTGAAGAATAATTTGATTTATTTGAGGGTCCAGAAAGAAGATAAATTGACAGATTCTAGTGAGAAGATACTGAGACTTGGACTAAGTATGTAAGGAATGTGTTTTAAAAAAGGTACAGTGTTCCACACACAACTAGGAGACCTAAACCATGCACAATATAAATGATAGGAAGAGAAAGAGCTTTACATAATTCTACCATATGATCATGAAAAAATGGACACTTCAGGAACTGAATTATACCCTAAACCAAGCTGATTAGCTTCTATGTTGACAATATGCAGGTCACTGACATCTCAATTACAGTGGTGGCTTTCAGAATCAAACTCACTCAAAGGAGGTGTTCCCCTGGTATTTCTGGACTTCTCATGTCAGGGAAAAATTGAAGTGTCATGACTAAGTTTGTGCTTATAGGATTTCTGGCTCAATTGCCAGAATGAAAAGTTTAGATAAGCCTGCAAATGGGAAAGGTCAGCCTTTCGAAAGCTGGTTGCCATAAGGTCTAACTTTTAACACTTTTCAGCCTGTTGTAAGAGAGTAACATGAATTTTGCAACCTCACTGGTTTGCAGCCCACTGCTAACTTTTCAATTATAGAGTTCAGCCAGGGCCAGCTCCAGGCATCAGCCAAGGACGCACGTGCCTGGGGCAGCACATTGTAAGAGGCATCATTCCGGTCAATGCTGGGCCGCCCTTTTTTTTTCTTTGTTTGTTTTTTGTTTCAGCACTTCGGGCTTCTTTCTTCATTTTTTTTTTTTTTTTTTGCTTGGGAGGCAAAAAAGGTAGAGCCAACCCTGCTAACAGAAAATACAATTCAGCATCATACTATATCACCCATTTTTTCACAAATCTCTAAAGATAAGACATTTCTAATGAGTCAGAAACTTTGATTTAGGTGCATTACACTGGGGATGAACACCTACTTAACCTTTGTTAGCCCACACAAAGACCTATTATGATCAATGTACTTGGGAATACTCAGAAACTGCTCTCATTATGTCCCAAAATGTATGAGAGGGCAGAGAAGGGCCATTAATATATCAGGAAAGATCTAGTCACATCAAGTGACATAGGCTGTACCTGCTATAGGATGATGTAGCTTGTATAGTTAGTCTGTTCATTAAACCACTCAAATAGGGATTGCATCTTCTTCAGGCACACTGCTTGCCCCAAGGTTATCTTGGTCAGACATGGCTTCCCAACACATTCCACATGGATGCCAGTTTATAATTGGTACAAGTGGCATGATGCTAGTAACTAAGAGAGCTGTGCAAAAACATTTGTATAATTTTCATATAGTTCAAGCAGTTAGCACGAATATTGCATATTACACATCTCAAATGCTTTTTGCAATATATCTGTATTATGTGTTTCCATGAAAAACTTATATCTCACATAAAACACACTTAAAACTGTTCAAGGCAATTTCAAAATAGAAAACCTTGTCTATTATATTTTAGTTTCTTCCTCAGATCCAATCTTTGTTTTGAAAACTGTGGTTCCTAGAGAAAAAATAATAACTGTAGATATCATTGTATACATCTGTATAAAATAGACAAAATAAATAAAGCCATTAACTACTCAGGGTCATAATCATTGCTGTATTACTGTGCTTCTATCAACGTTCCTTTCATCTGAAGTACAAAAGAAAAAGTGTATAAAGAATACAGTACTGAGTGCCTTTGAAGTGTCACACTTTCATTAAAAAAAACAACAAAACTTTTCATTGACAGTCAAGTCGTCTTTGTTTTAAAGTTTACTCCTGATGACTAAGAGCACTTTTCTTAGAATGTTTCAACATTCAAGGCAACTTAAAAAAAAAATCTAGAGGAAACAAACAGCATTATTTAGAGAGATGAAAGACTAAAAAAAAGTTTGATTTAACTTTTCCAGGTACTTACCAATTCAGCTCTCCTGAGTCTGCATCACTTGGGACTCCTCTCGGCAGAATAAAAGCCAATGACCTCGATGAGGGTGAAAACGCTGAAACTGAGTATAGCATTTCCAACGGGGATGGATCAGACATGTTTGAGATCATCACTGACGAGGACACACAGGAAGGGATTATAACCATCAAAAAGGTTTATTTTTCCTCCCTCTCTTTTTATTACACTTAGCACTCCAGGTGGGTTTTTTCTTTCCTTAATGGGGAGGGCAAAGGGAAGTCTCACATGGGGTCACTTGCTGAGAAGCTGTATTAGTTTTGTTGTCCTCTTTCTTATCAGCTATTGTTATTCACAAGGCTTGGGGGAATTTTCTTGGCATGTCACTTCACATAAAGCAATATTCTCAAAAGCTGCTGTCCACCAAAGAGAGACTCTCACAAACAATAGTTTAGAAGTTGAGCCATGAAAACCTGGAGAGGCTCATCATCTGAACTCTGCAGTGTGGTTCGCAAGGGATTGAGGTGAACAAAATGTTGTAGGATTGCCTGAAGGTCTAAGTTTGATGAACTCACACCTCTGAAAGAACCAATCCGCTATAGATAGCCTATCCTCCTGTAGTCTTCCTGTCCATCCACTGTGGAGTCTCTTTTCTAGAGCTGCAAGAAAGGTTCAGCTCAAATCTCCGGCCTACTTAAAATCTGCCCTGTTTGCATCATACCTTGACAGTTATATGACATATCACTAGGTGCCTTTGGATAAAAGGAATATATAGAACTTGAATTTACAGACAATCTGTGATTCTTTAGGGCTTGAAATTGGTCAAATAAACATATTGAAAACTATTTTGCTGTTATCTGAATACACATTTTAGGCTACAGTTCACATTATTTTGGGTTCATCCTTGGGCTATTGAGACATATCAAATGGGGTAACTCATGATACTTTCCATTACAGCCATTAGCCTCAATTCTTTTTCTATTGAACACGTGAACCCCTGCAAATATGAATAAACTGTAAAGCCCAAAACTCACACATAATTAGATATGAACATAAATCCAAACTCGTTGGAGCATCATCACCTGAGAACTTTTTGCAAGGTAGTTCTGATGAAAATTGGCAATCCCATTTTGAAAATAAAATCAGTTGGAAAAAAATTGGAAAAATTATGAATTATTTTCATATGTTTATGCAAAATAGGGCTAAATGAATGTGGCCTGGGCTACTTTAATTCCAGTACTTCCTAATTTGTTGAGTCCTTGATTTCGCAACCTTAACTTAATGTATTTTTTAATATAACAAATATGTGATTCAAAGTTAAAAGTGGAGCTAGAACAACTTGTTTTTATTTTATTTTGATACAACAATATGCTGAATATCATTGTCAAGATCTACAAGAATCTGAGACCCACATAGTTCATTCTCTTCCACTTTTGATTGACCCAGTACTGGATTCTAAATACAGTTTTATAAATCATGTTTATGGGGAATATTTGCATAAGAATTCTATAAAAATAATATACATCTTTGTAAAAGCTGAAATACAGCATAGAATATAAATGGTTTAACCAAGCTAACCACTGTCATAGTTACATAATTATTGACAGGCACATTAGTTATTCTAACAGCTAAACCAAGCTAACATTTAGCAAACAAAGCCTTTTAGAAAAAAACCACATCACTCACACTAAAACCTTTTTCTTTCCCTTTTCTGCCCTTCTTCCAAGTTTCATCTCAAATTTGATTCCCAAATTGCCATTAGAAAAGCTTTTTCCCATGGTATTCCTAACACTGGCCATGATAAGGAAATTCAAAAATACACTCATGAGAAAACTTTAGCTCTAATATTCTGGACCAGTTGTTCCAAAAAGCAGTTGTATATAAATTTAGGCTGAACATCCAATGCTTTTGGGAGCTTATCCTAAATGATGATGCCTTTGAGATTTGCCCATCACTAGTATTGCCCTTTACAAGATTTCAATATAGAATATGTTCATTGTTATATGTGTAGAGTACAGCAGATTTTAATTGCTTTGAAACATAACAACAGTTTTCAAGTATATAAAGGGTTGTTTCAAGGAGGAGGAAGAAAAATTGTTTTTTCTTAACCTCTGAGGATAGGACAAGAAGCAATGGGCTTAAATTCCAGCAAGGGAGGTTTAGGTTGGACATTAGGAAAAACTTCCTGTCAGGTTAAGCAACTAGAATAAGTTGCCAAGGGAGGTTGTAGAATATCAATCATTGGAGATTTTTAAAAGCAGGTTAGACAAACACCTGTTAGGAATGGCCTACATAATTGGTCCTGCAATGAGTGCAGGGGACTGAACTAGATGACATCTTGAAGTCCTTCTAGTTCTATGATTCTATGAAAGGAGAAAATGACTTTACCAACTTCCTAATCACTATTACCAAGCTACATTTTGCATAATAAGATAAAGAATCCCTTCTCCTGTACCTTAATCATCTATAATTGGCTCTATATTGATGTGACTGATGAGTTGCATATGTGCATCTAGGTTCTTCAGATAGAATTAAGTTTGCTAATGTAGTCCCTGATAACTCCTTCCCTATTATTTTAGCACTGTAATTTTTTTTTTTACATTTCTTGTAAACTGACCCCACTCTTTTATTATTTGCTCTTTAGCAGCTGGATTTTGAGAACAAGATGCTGTACTCCTTAAGAGTGGAGGCAGCCAACACTCATCCTGACCCACGCTTTTTCCACTTGGGACCATTTAAGGACACAGCTCTCATCAAAGTTTCTGTGGAAGACATAGATGAACCTCCAATGTTCAGCAGGAGCTCTTATATAATAGAAGTAGATGAAGATGCCAAGGAAGGAACTATCATTGGGCAAGTGATAGCTCAAGATCCAGATGCCACCAAGAGTGCAATAAAGTAAATATCAGCTTATGCATGGTGTAAAATGCATTAGCTGTAGATGCTCATTTCATCTTTCTCTCAAAATGTAGCAAAGCAAATGGCATATGGTCTGATCCTGAGCAGTAAATAGCAGCTTTAATTCCAAATGAGCTCAGTGACAATTAAGGGCACTGAGCACATTACAGGATCAGGCCTACAGTGATCAAGTGGAAATAAATTGAGCAATCAAATATCTGTGGAGAACTGGTAAAGCAAACAGAATTAATACATCACAATATGTCTTTTCAAATGGAAAAGTATGGGGGTCAAGCAAAAGGAAATGTATAAGCCTGATTATAATAAATACATTGCTTTGCACCACTCTTGCTTATATCATTCGCAGGGCAATGCTATTTTACCTTATTTGTCCCTGTTGACAAGCTTAGATAAGATGCTCAAGACAGTGTATTTCTATTGGATGAATGTGCATCTCTGCTGGTTGACGGCACTCAGCATTCTGCAAGAGGCCCAATGAATGAAACAATACCCTAGAGATACACCATCTACCATGTTGTTCTTCTTAAATATTTAATGATCAACATTTGTACAGCATATTAAATAAGAAACTACTGTGAGAAAGTCATAACAATTAGGAGGTAAATGTTCAGTGCAATGCTACTGCCGTAACTGTTAGCGCATCTGCTATTGTCTAAACTAGGGATCGGCAACGTTGGCACGCGGGACCACAGAGTAAGCACTAATGTATAAATGGTCAGCACTGCGCCGCTTCCCGCTGTCCCCATCAGACCGGAATGGCGAGCCAGGGCCAGTGGGAGCTGCGGTCAGCGAAACACCAGGTAAATAAAGCAGCGGGGCCCGCTAAGGGTGCTTACCCTGTGGTCCCGGGTGCCAACGTTGCCAATCCCTGGTCTAAACTGACATGCATAACACTGACCATTTATACATTACTGCATAGACCAAGCAAATGATTGTGAAACCTGCTTCAGCTACATTTCTGATTGAAAGTGAGATAACTCTGAATGATCTACTTTCTGAAAGTGCACATTTTGGGGGAAAATAATGCCATCAAGCAAAGTGCACATCTACTCTTCAATGGTCACTAGCTCACTAAATCAGAGGATGACTATACATTTAAGTTGCTCTTTTCAGAAGGAAAAGAGAGCACAACAAATGCAATGTATCATTAATACTGGGTTGTAGTCCTAAAAGCCAAAATTTACAAAATATTTTCTAGTGATTTTCTCCCCATCCTGAGAAAAATCAAAGATGCGTGGTGTTCAGAGAGTGAACGCTCACTGGTTACCAAAATTGGGTTCCTATGATGGTGTCTACGGTTGAGCACCCAAGAAAACTGAAGCATACAAAATCTCTAATTTGTGAAAATCTTAAAGACAGTTCAGTCTGAGAGAGTTCACTACCATTCCAGAATTTGTTATATTCCTGGGCTAAAATATATTTGGTAAAATGACTCATACTGAATAGCTGCCTATACAGGTGTGTTACCCTTCAATGGTACTTAAGACCAGTGCCGTGAAACTGACATTGTATGGGTTATACTAAGCATATGGAATTCACATCCCCATCTTTCAGAAAGAGTCGACATCTTAAATAACTTTTACTCAGTATGTACAGTACTCTGTATTAGTTATTCCCTAGAGTAAGTATAGGGAACTTTAGGTAATACTGCACTGCAAATTTTAAGGTAGCCTTAACTAAGGTAAAATTGGAAGCATTTAATGGTGGTTAGTAAGCAAAACTGGAAAATATAATAGAAGAGGATGATATACACTTGTATGATGTCTTGACAGATATTCTGTGGATCGACACACTGACCTCGACAGAATATTCAACATCTATTCAGGAAATGGGTCTATATTCATCTCAAAGCCACTGGATCGGGAAGAAATCCCCTGGCACAATATCACTGTTATAGCAACTGAAATCAGTGAGTTGGAGATGACTTATCTGAAGATAATGTCAGAACATAAAAAAACTGGAAATTCTATAACAAATGTCTGTTTTAAACATTTTTACCAGATTCACACCCTGGTCTGTCTTTAAAAATTACAGCCAAGCATGTCATTTGTTAACTACAAGTCAGAAAACTCAATGGGGGTAAATTTTAATTAAAAAACTTCTTATTTCATGATTTACTTACCTTTTCCCATAGTCATAAAAAAAAAAAAAGAAAAGAAAATCTCAGGCCCACTTCAGCTGTGCAGAGCAGTAAAAGGCAATATAACTGGCTTCCTGAGGATTTCCCTTGCTTTTCTTTTCTTTCCCGTGTGTGTGTGTGGGGGGGTAATATATTAATTAAATTATATACCAGTAAAAAATTGAACATAATTGTAAAGATATGAGCATTTCTTATATGTTTTGGGGCAGGGGGAAAGCAGATGAAATACGCTTGATAATATCACTTCTCTTACATGAACTCTAAATCTCTCCAATCCTTATATTCCTTAGCTAAATAATAAATTATTCTCTTGTTCCAGATAATCCTAAGCAAAGTAGCCAGATACCTGTCTTCATCAGGATTTTAGACATCAATGACCATGCACCAGAATTTGCCAAATATTATGAAACTTTTGTTTGTGAAAATGCAAAAGCAGGACAGGTAAATGCATATTTACTCTACCAGCAAATTTACACTGTGTCTTCTGTTGCTCTTTTTTACTCATTTCTAGAGTTACTCACAAGGCAGGCTAACATCTCCATGACTATCTCGATTTGCATGGATGAAAAATAATAAATAATAAATCAGCCTACTGAATTTCCAAATTCAATAGAAGTTTCAGGTAGACAAGGAATGCAGGATTTGGCTCAAATATAATAAGTACATGATATTTTATTTTTCAGTAATGATTTAATATCCTTCATCACAAAACTCTTTTATAGAAGGACTCATAGATAAGTCATTAAAATTTCATATGTTTAGATAATTCTTTCCTGTCTGCATGCTTACCAAAGCATTATATGATTTATTGATAACTTGAAATAGGCAAAAACCCAATTTTGGAAATATCACATATTTCTGGTCCTTGCCAGAATCAAAAAATTGTGTATCTGGAACTATAATTTTAAAGCTAAAAAGATATGTCAACTTTTTCAGACCTCAGTTAAGATTCAGTTTGGATTATATTTGAATTTGTGCAAAGGTCCAGGGTGGCTCTTGCTTTATACAATCTGGATCAACACATCCTTTTGATGAACTAAAAGAGATTCAAAGAGGAAGCAATTTACTAGCTTGGAGAAAAGAGAAGAAAAGTTCCAGACAGATACTGCAGCAAAACACACATACTATGGATATACTGAAATATTCTATTACTATTGTAACTATTACAATCTTCTATTTATTATGCATGTTTGCAGCGTAGTTGTAGCTATGGTGGTCTCAGGATATTAGAGAGAGAATATGGGTGAGGTATATGTTATTGCACCAACTTTTATGTTTATGTAGTGATCAGAGAGTTACAGATGTGAGTCCTTTGGGGATGATGTTTTGTTTCTTGCATTTACTTGCGAAGTAGAGGTCACTGCTAAGTTTTGCTTCCTTTCTTCTCATGTTGTGGAGATTCTATTTCAAACGGCAACATTTGTTATCTTCCATTACTGTTTGCAGTGTCGTAGTTGTGTTGCTCCCAAGACATTAGTGAAACAAGGTGAGTAAGGTACTATTTTTTATTGGACCAATTTAATCACATACTGCCGGGTACTAGGAAAAAAAAATCAGGAAACATACCCCATGATCATTCAAGGAACCCAAAACAATTATCAAAACAGAAGTTGGTCCAATAAAAGATATTACCTCACCCATCTTGTCTCTCTGTGTATCGTGCGGTCAGTTAACTTTTCAGTTTTAGCACCTTTGTTTAGAGAGCTACGCCTTCATTATAAACATTCACTCTGTGTGGAAACTTTGCATTACAAGTATCTCAGTATGGAGTGGATTTCTAAGGAATTAAAAGTTATGGAACAGATTGTATGCAGAGGCAGAAGCCCATGACAGAAAAAGTGTAGAGCCCTCTTGGGGAAGGTCTATATGTGTAGGTTTCCCCTTATAAACTTGGGAACTCCAGAAAGTACAGAGCAAGTGTAATGTGGCAATTGAAATACGACACACATTTGAATGTTATTTTGGAAAAGGAAAGGGGAAAAAAAAGAGGTGGCAGATGTGCAGCCAATGGCTCGACTGATTCACATTCTGTTCACTTTATTCACCCAGTGTCACCAATTGTATGAGCCAGTCCATGAGCTGGAAGGATAATATACCATACTTTGACTGGAATTGCCTTGGTTTGTATAAAAGGGCCCTCACTGCCCCTATGATTCTTTTTCATACATCATCTTTTCATTACTTTTGATGCACATAATACAGTAAAATAATGTATATAAGTAACAGCAATACTAAATGAAATGAAAATAATGGTAGGAATTATAACAGCTAATGAAATAAACACATGAAATGCTAAGCCTAATGGTGCACCTTGTCACAAAATAACATGATTTTTATATAAAAATGATATTTATAATTAGGATACCACTGTGACATAAATTTTCATGTGTGACTAAGGTTTGAGACCTATGTAATGAGCTTAGAAATTTCATCCAATTACTGTTTATTGTACTCTGGTAGTTTTATTTTATAATTTATTAATTATTTTTTCAACAGAAATACATTCATATAATTCTGGCCAGCAAGTCTGGATTGCTATAGTACATGACCAGATTTCTGTCTGTGCAACAAAACTTCTTTACATAGTACAAGACTGTAGATAAATAATTTTTAAAAACTCAGTTCAGTGATTGATATCAAAGTAAGTCATGATAAAAGCTTTAATAGAGTTTGGCAAAGCAAAGCAAGGTTAAGCATATGTAATATTCTGAGTGAGGTAACTCAAATTTGGGAGTATGATCACAAAGCAAGTTCCACCCTGACTGGCTACTTGCCATCTCCTCTTAAATGATACTTTTCCAAACTTGTATAGTCCTATATATTCTGTGGAATTTCAAATATATGGAATACTCAATAATGCAGAAATTACAATTTAGCTTCCCAACTAACTGTGTGGGTGTAATTCACGACACTTTCCCATTCTTTGGTGCAAATTAGGGCTGGGATCTTCAAAGCGACCTAGGGGACTTAAGTGTCCAACTCCTTCTAATTTTCCATGGGAGTTAGTTGACTAACTGCCTACATTTTCATTTGCCTTTTGATTCTTCAAGTTCATATTCTGCAATAATAGTTTAGAGACAAATATACTGCATTCCACAGTTGATTTATATACTTGATCACTCCTCTTCAGAAACCTAGATAAACTGGAGTAAACGTTGAACATAATTTATCACTTAACAAGAAGTTTAAGCCTTCAAAGAGAAGGCTGTTTTGAAGTTGCTGTTTTGTCCATAAACACAAGTGTTAGAAAATGTAGATATTCTAAATTGAGGCACTACTTACCTCCCCCGCCCCCCCAAAAAATAATATGTTCAATGTATTAGAAAGTACAATTAAGCTCATTTACAATCTCTCAAAGAATCTTAACTCTGCCCCCTGCATCACCTGATTGACAACAATCAGAAATTGAAACAATGTGATTCTCAAGGAGCACAAAGGACTACAGTGGTGTCACCCTATATGTATCTACATAGACACTTTTATCCCTTGAATATACTTTTGTTTTATTATTTAATTTCCTCCATTTTGTTTTTGGCCCTCAGATCTTTCTATATTATTTATAAGTGCTCAAAGGTTTTACTTGGCTTTGGGCGACATTTGTGTGGATTCTAGTTAGTAAACATTCTTCCCATTATATCCCCACCAAATTTTACTTTGCTAAAAATGAAGAGAGCAGGTTTAGAGAAAACATGTACATTTTTAAAAAGTAGCTGTCAGAGGCCCATTAGTTCATTTGGTATTTAGCTATTCAGATGTTCATTCCAAATAGCATGAGCTCAGCAATTATATGATGTAATTCCAGAAATTATTTCCCCAAGTGGCATATTCAGTACTAATGCTACAGACATTCTCTGCATCAAATATTATTCCCCAAAGCACTGCCTCCCACTTGTTAAATATGCAGGGATGTGATATTTACAGGTTTCTGCGCCTGCAGAAAAATAGGAGATTCAAATCAAAAATTTCAAACATGGATATCTAAAGTTAGGAACCCAAATTCAAATTTAGCACTTATGTAAAGTTGACTTTCTTAGGAGCTGCCAGTGCCCAACACTTAAAATCAAGTCACTTTTAATTAGATGCCTGAATACAATTATGGATTTAAATGCACATACATGAACATTTTGGACATAGTATTTATATTCCAAATAGTGTTCAGTTTTGTTGCCTATTTTAATGTACTGTACAATACTGTTGTTGTATGATAGTGCATAATGTACAATATATTATAATATACTATTATTCACTTCATACTATTCCACTTTATTTTAGAGATCACCTAAAGCAGCCAACCCATTAGAATTATAATTGCGTCCCGTTGCGTCACATCAGTGCATTTAATGCTGATGATCACAGCATGAGGGCTAGACAGAGAAGATAAATATATTTAGTTAATTTTAAGATTTTCTTTTAATTGACCTTAGCTATTAATCACACCACTTTCTAAATCTCATTCACATCAGGAAGCAGCCAGAAATATAAATTATTCCTCCCCATTACCAATGTATAATACCTGTGTTCAATGTCAGCCAGTATTAGAGAGTAGATTGTGAAATTTATGATGCAGCCGTGTGGGGGTGGGGAGCAGTACAGAGTTGCAATATACAGCGATGGAAGTGATGAGAGCATCTATTGAGAAAGGGCACCATCTCTAGATATTCTTTTTTCACATGGAAATATACCCTCTGCTTCATCCATTAGGATGAGTTCCAGATATGTTCCACAGACTTGTAATGTGGGCTAAGGTGGGAGCAGCAGGGTCCAACACATCTTCGTCCTCTTTTAAGTGTTGCTTTCTCTGCGATGGAGGTCCAGATGCACAAGGACTGTTACTGTGGAAAACCCTTGCACAAGGGTCTCTCACAACCTTGTTCTATGAGCTCATTAAGAGCAGTGCAAGATCCTGAGCTGAACTAGGGGCAGAGTCAGGCAATTCTCTCCATGGAAGCCAGGGAGTTTTACTTTAATGGAGCATGAATCAATGTCTGCAAAATTCAGATCTAGAATGTCAGCTCAGCCAACTCCCTATATTTGCTGAGATCACATTAAAAACAAGGATCAATAACTAGACTGTTTTGCTCATTGGTGCTATATTCTCTCTTGCCATTTATGAGCTCCCAAACATCAGAGCATGGATAGAGCTCATCTTATTTGGAAACATATTTTTTCCTTTCATTATTCTGTATTTTCTTCACAGGCTGGGAAGGAGCAGGGCAAGGCATAATTGTCATGACACCATTGATAAATATTGATTATGCATTGTTGTACAGACTTGTAGCTGAATTATGGGTAGGCATCCATTGACTTACAGAGTGGTATGTTAAAACTCTGCAACTCTTTCAAACAGAGGAAGGGGGGGGGGGAATTTCTTACCTCTGACATGCTGGTAATTATCTCTGGGGTAAGAGCCAACTTCTGATGAGTAAATCATTTGCCTTCAGAATGAATTATACTTCATCTTAAGACAGATATTTAAGAAAGATTTCCGAAAAAGGACAGTCCCTCCCAGATCCTTCTACATCTTCATCTTTCCCACCTACCATTGTTCATTGATGTATTCAGATTGTTCCTTTAACACTTACCATTTTTGTAGGTGATAGTGGAGTCACATCATCCCAAGGGGAGAATGGTAGGAAAGTCTCTTTGTGCCCCCTCCACCCGACATGTGTTCAGCAAAGTCCAATGACAATCTGCCCCTCAGCATAGTTTTCATAGTTTATCATGGATTTGGGGGTGGGTGGATGGTGGAAGTCCCTACATACAATATGTGCAGCACATAACTAGATGAACATATTTCAGGAAATGATAATACAGTGATCTAAGGTGTGTGAATTTGTAGTATTCACTCCTAGACTTTGTCTACATTTGTGGTGACAGCAGTGTACGTGTATCCAGATAACATAATGAAAAGCAGCCTATGTGCACACTATACTCTGTAGTGACAACATTCCAGTGAAAGGTGAGGGAGGAGAGAGAAAGAAAGCAGGGAAAGTCTTTGTCAACAGGGTAGTAGTAGGACTCTATGTTGTTAAAAATAGCACTGTAGCTGTGGGAGGCACTGCTTGGGCCTACAGAGAGCCATATGGGCTACATACCCTATGGTTTTTACTCACCTAAGCAGTGTCTCTCCACTGCTATTTATACCCATGCTAGGGGGCACTTTACATGTACTTTACATGCCACTGTAAGTGTAGACGTAGCCCTAGACTGAAGTAGATAAAAAATGCTTAATCAGGGGACTAGTAACATTTTTGATGTTTGATAGAAAACATGCACTCAATGAGAGAAACAAACAATAATGTAGACATTTGAAAAGCCATCTAGTGTTATGTAACTTAAAGCTCAAATCATTCAAAGCTACACTCCAACCAGCTCTGTAATCTGCAGCAGAACAAAAGCAAAATTCTGAAGCCATGATAGTTAAATATTCCTAGGTTAACAATACATTATCATAACTGCAAAGTACAAAACTTATGCTGTAAATTAATTGTGTTGTTTGAAAATTCCAAAGAAGGGACTGTTTAAACAAATTAGCCTCCCTGAACTCCTGGGAAATCCTTCTCGTTGCATAGCGAGTGACATCACAGCTGCCATATGTAAAGGAAATGAGAACTGCTGTTTTCAAAGAAAGGTCTCATGTTTCATAATGATAATCAATATATACTGACAGTGACAGATTGAAAAGGACTTGGATTTTTATAAAGAAACTTTCAGTTCTGCCTTTAAGAGACTCTTCTAAAGCATACAGAGTGACTTACAATTACAGCAATCTGGAGCAATGAGGAAGAAGCACCGAACATCCAAATCACCTGCGGTATCTGAAAAAGAGATGGCGTTCTGTGAAAGATACATAAACCGGGGCCGAATGTACAAGGGTGCTGGAACAATCTGTATAGCTGGGGCGCTAAGAGCCATTGAACCAAACTGTAAACCATGCATAAAGTGGAAATCACTTCAAGCCAGGCTGTGCTGCAGCACCCATAGCACCCCCAGTTCCAGCACCTCCACAACTGTGAAACCCCACCTCAAGTCTGCGAGCATTCACTCATGGGACGTCCCTCTGATTTCAGTGGGAGTAAGACCCAGATCCTCAAACTTATGAAATCACATGGAGATCTAAATACCTTCAAGGATCTGGGCATAAGTGCTCACTGACATGAATAAAGGTTGCACTGCTCAGCCTACATTGTTTAAACAGCTATAAAACGACTCTGTGCTGGACATAAAAGTGAAGTATTTGTATGGACAGTCCGGGTTTACATTATCTTTACCTGAAAAGCTGAGTGATGCCTTCAAGAATGGGAATTTATCCTATAAATTCCAGTGAGCTGTCTCACACTGATTCTCCTAAGGTTGAAAAACTGATAGTAATGCTGAATTTCTCAATCTGAATTCATTGACAAGGGCAGCTGAACAAAAAGGAATGTATTTTTCAATAGGTTTGATATGCTTGAAATCACATTTGATTTGAGTAAAAGTCACTTTCTTGAAAAAAAATCTCTCATAAATCTTACAATGTCAGGCATCTCTCTGAAGTCTCTGTGAAGCATGAGCATAACTCCAAATTCAGAACTGTTTCAAAATGGAAGAGCACATATTTGATTTGACACCACAAACTTTAAATAGCAAAACATTGTGCTCTAGTTTTTACAGTATCACTACCATACCAAAAATCAGAATGGTTAAGTCTCTAATTTCTACATCTAGGATTGATTTTTGGTGTTTTATTCCTGATTTTTAGATCTACCAAAGCTAATCTCATAATATTTCTATTTTTGTTTATTTTGGTTTATTCGCCCTTTGGAAAACTGATCCTTCAATTTTTTTATTTTTTTTTTCACTTTATTCTTCTATCTTTTCAAAACAGCCAATTCCTTTAACAGGTAATAAGGGTTTGTTTGTTTTCATTTCTGCAGCTTTATTCTCACAATAATTTTTCAGTGTAATTAGGTTCCTCTATTTCTGCCACAATTGTCCACTCTTCATATTATTTGCACTTGAAGGGAATCATATGTTGATCTTACAAACATCTTACTGATTACATCTCAAAAAGCCACAAGTTACTCAGCTACAATGCTTTTGGTAGCTAGTCTCCCTAAATGTCCTAGTAATACTTGGACAAATATCCACACATATTCTAATTCTCTCTCTTCTACCTGATGTTTTTGTTCTCACATTGTCCTTCAGATCTCTACAAAAATGCAGGAGGATTTTTTTCCAGTCAATTTGATACTCTGCTAGTCTTCCACCATAAGGAATTTCTGCTATAAATGGCACTGGAATTGTAGGCTAAGGGAACATGGAATTTAAAATATTGTGGCTACCTAAACCCATGCCTACAGTATCACATCCACCATTGCTGCTGCCAGTGGCAGTGGTAGCAACACTGGGAATATTTAGAGAAAAAAAGTGCTAGTGAAATTACAGATTCAGTGACATGCCAACAGAGCTCCTTTGCAAAGAGCGCAAACTTAACCAAATGCATTAAAAGAGTTCCCCAAGTGTTAGGATCCTAAGTGCTTTCAAAATGTAGAGATCTTAATGTATACTTGAGAGCCTCATACATTTTAAAAACATATTGCATAATCCTACAATATTTCTTAAAATTTCCTATATTCCGTTCATCGAGGAAGTTGACATTCAAGAATTCCCTCATAGCTTCTGTTCTGATGAAAGAAAACCATAAAGACCCTGATTCTGATCTGTCCAGCACTGGCGTAAATGAGAAATAATGCCAAGGAAGTTAATGAGCCAAATTATCATTTATATCTGATTTACAACAATGTAACCCTACTGACTATACTTAAATTACTCCAGAGCCAACTATTCATCTAGTGTTTTACTATATTTTGTTGCTGTATTGTCAGGAGTGTCTAAGTTAGGTCCGAAACATGAGAGATGCAGAACAACTATACAGAATATTGAATGAGTAGGTTTAATTTGCATTGAAATTAATATTCAGAAAGATGTTTTAAGGGAACTGTCCTTAACTTAATTGCTACAAAAGCTTAACATAGTGTTGTTATTTAGCAGTTACTGCTTTTGCTTGGACAATTAATGCCATGCATGTGCTCTGGAAATCTCAGCGAAACAAGCTGAATGCATAAACCTTTTGATAACAAACCCCTTTGAAGTCAGTGGAAGTGGAAGATGTCCAGCACGGTGGAGACATTTAGTACCTCAAATGAAGCACTCAGCACACTGCAATATTATAAAAAGCAGGTCCATCTTCACAGCAGGTGCTAGAGGAGCTCTCTGCCCAGGAGTAAAGAAGTGGGAAAGAGAGTTCTCTGCCAAGATTTACTTTGGAGTACAGCTGCAAACCCTTTTTCTGGGAAACACTCTCACTCACTCATGCCACTGAATTATCCTACCACCTGATTAAGCCCAAAGCTTCTACTTTTGGATAGAGTCACAACTCTGGCAGCAAGACAATGAAAAACATGCTGGATTTCTGTGGTTCTACAAGAGTTGGCGAATGTGAACAATCGAGTAGTCATTTTTACTGTACATATGAATTATCACAGTTTATAGCACAGTAAATGTAATGACATCACTTTATAACTGTATAATGCTTCATATAATATCGGCACTGAACTCATTCTTCCTTATTGTGTTTGCTTTCCCAGTTTTAGCAACTTTACCTTCTTTAGCCATAATAAATGCAATCAACATCTTAAATTAGTGAAAAAAATACCAGAGTACTTGTTTCTTTTTTTTAATTATTTTTAATGTGGCAGGGGAGCAAAGCAGGTGCTAGGCGTAAACAGATCAAGCAATTGCTTAGAGCCCCAAGCAGCTCATGGGCCTCCCTATTTGCTTTTTATTATAAGAACTTTCTCAAGTTTGTACTGGAGAGGAGAGGGAGGGCAAAATATTCCTGTTTAGGGCCTCCAATGTGTTTGCACCAGCTCTGCAGGGAACCTTCTGCATTCCAGAAGGAACCCTTAACATTTCCTCCTCTTTATGCATGCTGGCTCCCATGGCCCTATGACTATGTTCCCCTCACAACTGGACTTGACTGCCCTCCATTTTCCACCAGTACCATTCCACAACTGGCAGTGTCCATTTATGGATGCACGGCATTTCTCCACCCTCCCCTTCCTCCCAGCTCTCAACAGCTAAGAATTCTGCTTCTGCAATATTCAAACTTTATCTCCAGGAGAAAAAGTTGTGGACTAGGAACTGACCCCACATTTCCCACTTGCAGAGCACAGTGTGTGATGTAGCTGTTAACTTATGTAAGGGCATGGGAGGAGGCTGGATTGGTCAGAGAGGCACCCTTCACACAGCAATGCAGGGCACAGAGAACTAATCAGAAGAGAGAGCTGCCTGCTGCAGCCAGCAGCAGGCCCTTTTTTGTGTGCTGTTAGGTCGATGTGAAGTTAAAAACAAAAGAGCTGATTTGTTTAACAGAAGCTCTCCCGCCTTGTTTTAATGTGAGATCGCCACACAGCACACTAACTCTTTAGCACTGGGTGGCTTCTTCAAATATAATTGCATGGGTATTTTACAATATGCTATAAGAAAATGCTGCCTTGTTTAAAAAAGAAAAGGAAAAAAAAATCATTAAGAACATAACACCTTGTTTTCCTTATAGCTGGTACAGACTGTTAGTGCTGTGGACAAAGATGAGCCTCCTCGAGGCCACAAATTCTTCTTTGAGTTGGTGCCAGAATTTGCAGTTCATCCCAACTTCTCTGTTGTCGACAACAAAGGTAAACAAGTCTGCTCCTGCATGTCACTTGCCAGAATTTGGTTGGATGAATTCCTGGAGGATTCATCCCATGATATTATCTTTAATTAAAGATTAATCTTTAATTCCTGGAGACTCCAGGGCAGTCCTGGAGGGTTGGCAAGTCTAGCATGTCATTTCACTGTTTTCCCCCATGCCAGAGAGCACATCACATTATCACACACAGTTATTCTGCTCCTCCATTTCAGATAACACAGCAGGGATTCTCACTAGAAGAAATGGATACAGCCGCAGTAAAATGAGTACCTATCTCTTGCCAGTCTTAATATTTGACAATGACTATCCAATCCAGAGCAGCACCGGCACACTGACAATTCGAGTGTGTGCCTGCGATAGCCGGGGGAACATGCAGTCCTGTAATGCTGAGGCTTTGCTCCTTTCAGCTGGCCTCAGCACGGGTGCTTTGATTGCCATTCTTCTCTGCATCATTATACTGTTAGGTAAGTGATCCTTGTGACCTATATGTAATTTAATAGCACATGCTAGTCGCTGCTTTATTGACTGCTGTCACTCTACAAAGCCCTTGATTCGGGTGACTAGAGAAAAGCCCTTAATATGGCCATTTCCCACATTAACTACCTTTTAATAGGAGGGTTAAATGTGGACTGTAAGTCATTACAACTACTCAAAAGAAAGCTGAAAGCCAGGATGAAAATGACACAGTTTTGCTAAGATGTGATATGAGGCAAATAGTAACAAAGGACTAGATTCTGCTACCCTTAGTCAGAGTATTATCTTACTTGACAACACTTACTCCCTTTAATGAAGTTGAGTAATATGCCACTCAATAGGAGTACAGATGACAGAATCTGACTCCTAATACTTAAAAATTAACAATTACACCTGTGAAAAATATCTGGATAGAAAATATAATGTAGGATATATATATATATATATATATATATAAAAACTTTCAAACTTTTGCAAGTGGAAGGGGTGAGGCAGGTGACTGGTGGGCATGGAAGGGACAAGAAGAAGGAGAGAGTGGAGGGACAACCTCAAGGACATCAGGAGATATGCAGGGATCCAGGATGAAGACTAGTGAGGTGGGGTTGGGGAAATGGGGAGGGCGGTTGCCAGGTTTGACTACTGGAGAAAGTGCTGAGGAAGCAGGCACAGGAAGCTGGTAAGTCAGCATGAATGCCATGCACAGCTTATGTAAGAGGCACTGAGCACCTGACTGTGAAATATATTAATTCACATCAACTTTTGGAAGCATATCAATAAGAGGTCTGCCCTCCTAAATGCCTCTGGTTCTTTTAAGTGAAGTTCTTAAGCATACTTGAATAAGCCACTATTCCTGACTGACAACAGGGGAAACTGAAAAAAAAAGTAAAAATGGCTGCTGCTCACACAAAGAAACTACAGTACATAGAACAGAACTGCAGAGCCATCTCCAATCAGTGGATCACATTTAAGCATATAGCTCCTCATCATATTCTCTTTGTCCTCAGTATGATCTCTCTTCCCTTTAGCCACCAGTGCTCAGATTATTGCTCACCAGTGCTCATGTATAAGCTGGTTCATATCACTCAACTCAAGTGTAACCTACTTCTTAGCATGAGTAAGGCCTCCATTTCTACATATGATCCAGAGATGATCTAACTGTGCTGTAACTCCTAGCACTGTCTTAGTCCTTTAGCTGCTGCTCCACACTTGAGCTTCAATCACTTCTCATCCACAGGTGAAGATTGCTATACTAGTATTTCTTAAAGTAGCAGGATCAGTTGTTTAAATAAGTGGCTGTCAGTACAAACCTAGATTCCAAGTCCTGCAGCCACTGGAGTCAAAAGTTTTGGCATCAGTGACTAGATTTTTAAGGCAAACTTTTTTTTTTTTTTTTTTTTTTAAATAAAGCCTGACGTAGGTTTCTAAGTCCTATTTTCAAAAGTGAATTAGGCACCTAGAACCCTAAGGGCTGGTCTACACTACAGCTGCTGGTCAATGTAAGATATGCAATTTGAGTTACGTTAGCCTAACTCAAGTCGACATAGCTTAGATCTACTTATTGTGGGGTCCACACTATGCTACGTTGATGGAGAATGCTGTCCTGCCAACATTGCTTTCACCTCTCATTGAACAGGAGAGCTCTCCCATTGACTGAGCAGGTCTTCACTAGACCCTCTAAATCGATACCGTTTCATCTATTGCAGCAACACCAATTTAGCTCCATTGTGAAGACAAGCCTTAAGTCTCACTGAAAGTCAATGGGACTTAGGCCATGTATAAATTAGGAAAGCTTTGCCTGTATAGGTATACCAGCATACTATCCCAACAAAATGCTCCTAGTGCGGACACAGCTACACTAAAGTAACTAAAGTAACTAAAGACCCCTGCAGATGGCTGCTTGAGACCCTGAAGCATGAGATTTTGGGACTGTAAGGCAAACTGGATGTGAGCCCTAGGGCTGTTGAGTCCTGACCATCACAAGCAATCTATTATACAATCACACTCATAATTGTCCAGCTCTCTCCTAAAATTAAATTAAGTTGTTTGCCCTCACAACTCCTATTGAGAGGTTATTCCAGAACCTCACTCCTCTGAGTGTTAGAAACTCTCTTCTAATTTCCATCCTCAATTTGTTCATGGTCAGTTTACATCCATCTGTTCTTCTATCAACCAACCTACTGCCTCTCAAGGGGGTGCATTTACTACAGTGATTCCATTGCTGTAACAAGTGTCTATACTATAGTGCTACAGCAGCACCGGTGCAGTCATACTCTCACTTACAAAAATGTCTCCCCTAATGTCTGCATGGCAAGCAGCACGGAACAGAAATGAAACAAACTAAACACTATTAGGGACAATGGTCAAATAAACCTCCTCTTCAGTGTGGAACCACAAAATGACAAACATTAGGAACAGAATTTTGCTTGAAACTGAAAATGCAAATCCTAATCAATAACACAATTCCTTAACTTTAACCTAACTTTAAAATTAGGTATTTGTAATTCTTATATCTGGAATCAACATTCACATTATTATTGTTCGATAGTAGTTTTCCCTCATTTCCCAAACATCCTCTCTCAGTTATAAAATTATTTGTCCATTGCAAATGTGCGTTAACTCCATTTCAGTGCTAACTATCTTGTCCATCTCATTATTTAGGCTACACTGCAGCTCATCATCTATTTCTTTTCAGTTTTAGTTGTGCTGTTTGCAGCACTGAAGAGGCAGAGAAAGAAAGAGCCTTTGATCATCTCAAAGGATGATGTCCGGGACAATATTGTGACTTACAATGATGAAGGAGGTGGGGAAGAAGATACTCAGGCTTTTGACATTGGAACACTAAGGAATCCAGAAGCAAGAGAAGAAAGTAAGATGAGAAGAGATGTTATCCCAGAAACTATATTTCAGATAAGGAGGACTGCACCTCTGTGGGAAAACATTGATGTCCAAGATTTTATTCAACGAAGGCTAAAGGAAAATGATTTAGACCCAACAGCGCCCCCTTACGATTCACTAGCGACATACGCCTATGAAGGGAATGATTCTATAGCAAATTCACTTAGCTCTTTGGAATCACTTACTATGGATGGCAACCAAGATTATGATTACCTCAGTGACTGGGGACCTCGATTTAAAAAGTTGGCAGACATGTATGGTGGAGATGACAGTGACCGAGACTGAGAAAGTAATCTGTGACTTGGTCAGTGTTAGCGGAAGTAATGTCTATGTTATTAGATAAAGTGGCCTACTCTCTCTCTTACTTGGAAAAAAATACAAAAAATAGGTGTTGTCTTAGTAAGGGTTTACTTAATCAATAAGTCAACGTAAATGAATATGATTGATTTAGATATAAAAATAAAATCTATACTTCACCCTCTCTGCCTAGAAACCCATGAAGGAAGATTCTCATCGACAATGAGAAAACAATTTTAAAAAAGGCTTTTTGTGCCTTTAATAATAAATAGATGGAAAACTTATACTTTTTCTTTAATTGCTTTGCATCACATTTATTGCTAGCTGGGAGATTGTGCACCTGTGTTGTAACATAATCTGAAAAAAGTATACCTGAAAAAAGGAATTAATATTACTGCCATATTTATTGAGTTAAAGAATGTCTGTGTTGATTCATCATGATATTTTTATATATGTATATTTATATTTTTGTATTTTTATTAAATAAATTAGTATTTGTAAAAAACAACAACATTTCATTTACTTTATCAGTCATAAATTACTGAACAGGAAGAATCATATGCTGTATGGATTTTTTCCTCCAAACTAACGTCTTTGCATCAGAATAATGGCTGTACTGTAAAATGAATAGAAGAAAAAAATACATGAATGAGTTTCTCTTTGACAGAGGTACAGTGTAGAAAAAAAATTCTAGGCAAGTCCAAACACAGGTGATTATAAATAAATGTAGTCTGACTTGATTGTTCAAAGGCATCAACATATAGTTTCACTGTTGATTCCACTCCACCCCCGTCCCATTTACTGGCAGTTGGCCAATAAAAGGATTAAATTCATGAATTACAGAGGATTGAAGAAACCATGAAGGTTTGTTCCAGTAGATATGCTTTTCAGGCAAAAAACCCAAAACTCTATTGTGCTTTCTATATTTTTATATGAGAAACCAAATGTCAGCAATTCAAGAAAGTCTGCTGCAAACTAATCTCCCCCCCACACCCCGCTCTGTTTCTCTCATTTTTTTTTTTAAGGCTAAGGCGGGGGGGGTTGTTTGTTTGTTTGTTTGTTTTGTTTTTTTTTAAACTGAAGGGCATTTAGCATGAAGAGAAAAAAAATACTATTAAAATATTTCAGCATATTTTTCCTTCAGATAAAATATCCTAGCAAATTGCATGGAATACATTTTTATCACCTGGAACACATTTACTCATTCATAAATCTATGGATAATACTGTGCAATCAGTTTTTAAGCAATGGAGATTTTTCATTGCCATCTCAGGATGACACAGCCTTATATAAGGCTGGAACTTGGTGCAACACACTAATTAAGGTTGCGGCAAAGGTTTCAATTTAGAAGGAGTTTTATAGCTTCATTTCACAAAATAAAACCCCTCATAAAATGGCAAAAACAAAGAATGTAAACTTCATGTAGCATTTGAATTTTTCCACATGATTTGATGATAAATGAGTATATACAGTAGGAATTCCAAAATCACTGTGGCTTTAAATTTTCAGTGGACTGCTTTAGCTTATTTTTGGACTTCTTTTCCAAGAAATTTAAAGCCCTCTAAGCTTTGCTCTACATGTGATAATTTCCAAAGTATTATAAGTAGCTAGGTAGCGTTTTAGCAGAGTTTATTTTGACTATTTGAAAATAGCTTCAAATATATGCACCAAGAAAAGCCTACTGTATTTTGCATTCAAGACAGAACTGCTATTATCATGCAGATTAACATCTGGAACTTTGAGGCGAGAGAACCTCACCAAATACTGCTGTCACTTTGGGGAAATTCTCTGGGCTACCAGGACATAACTTCAAATCTCTCTTCTCCCATTTGTATTTCTGTGCACTTCACCACCATCATACTGACCAAGACTATGAACCCCAACCTAGAAGGCAATAAAATATGTGCCACTGCTGCATCTACCCATCCCTAAAAAAAACCCAATAAGTTTACTCAGATTCACTTCAGGAACAGCTACAAACAGAATCCAGACCCAAATTTTATTTACTGTCATGCTGCTTTTCAGATTCTTTGTTCCAAAATGTGTGTGATTTGGTTTTCACATCTGTAACCACTACACTGTACTCCTCTCCCATACCAAGGGAAAGAATCCAAGATCCCTAGTCTCCATTTTTCATACCAAGGGAAAGAATCCATTCTCCATACCAAGGGAAAGAATCCAAGATCCAAGTCTCCATTTTTCTGCTTCTATTCAGCAAATAAATATGTAATCCACAGGGAAGTATGTGTCAGGTGCACATTAGTGGCTGCTCTACATTAAGATTACTCCTAAGGCTCAAATGCTAAAAATGGGACCAGTGGATCATAAATTGCAGGGTTCAAATCCTGCTGATGACTCATATATATAGACGGTTATAGTTGCATATAGTAGCACTATATACTTCAAATTCATGAAACTTACATTCAGATGTAAAATTGTAATGGCAACCTCATCAACAGTAAGGCAGAATAACTTCCCAAAGCGTATGTCTTCACTACCTGCTGGATCAGCAGATAGCAATCGATCTTTTGGTGATCGATTTATTGCGTCTCGTTAAGACGCGATAAATAGATCACAAACAGCGCCCCCATTGACTCCGGAACTCCAGCTTGCCACAATGTGCAAGCTGGAGTTGACGAGGGAGCGCGCCGCCAGCCACCACCTGCTGCCGCCATGAGGACAGCAGGTACGTCAGCTGAAGATACACCGACATCAGCTACATTATTCACATAGCTGAAGTTATGTATCTTTGGTCGATCCCCCTCTAGTGTAGACCAGCCCAAAGGCATGGAATGAGAGAACTACATCTGTTGGCACAAGAGGTCAGTGTTGAGGTTCACAGTCAATTTGATGAAAAGCTGGGATACACATTACCTTTTAGTATCAGCTGAAAAGGCAAATGAAACCTTTACAACTGGAGTGTAAGGAAGATGGAATTAGTGAGGAATGCTGGATGTTTTCCCCTTCTGGCTTCCAGGATTTTAAAGATTTTGTGTTAGTGCTATGTATCATGATCAAATTTAAGTCACTAGACAAAGATTTTGTTTCTATCAAGTCTGAATGCTTTGCTCTGGAAAAAAACTCCCTTTGACTTTGAAGGAAATCTTACCTGTGTAATGATGCCAGTCAGTGGTTAAAGTAGAGCAAAAATAAAAGGGAGAGCTCATCAGCTTTGTCTTACTATAAGAGAGCATTGGCAATATTGCCTAGTAGTCACCGCTGAGTTGAGATCCAAATGTCAGCGACAGTAGTCTCTGTGCAGGGTTTGAAGGAATAGTTACAGCTGGGTTCAATAAACCAGAGTCTGTGTCAAAATCAGGCTGAAATCAGAGACCAGACACCAGAGGTAGTACCTGGCTAGAAGCAGGGTCAGGGTCAGACTGAGATCAGAGAGCAGAGGTAGTAGCAGGCTAGAGTCAGGAGGTAAGAGTCAGGACCATGTTTGGATTGGAGACCAGAGATCAGGAGATGAGGTGAGGTCTGGAGTCGCAGTAGGTCCAAAGTCTGTCTTGCTTCTGTCTGTAGATTTCTGAGGGCACCCTCCAGAGTTAAATAGGATGGCTGGCCAATCAGAGGGCTGCAGGATACTGTCAGTCTGTGTCCCTTGGGCGATACTTCCTGTGTTGGTTATTCTCTCTGGCTGTGGCTCTACATGGCCTCCTGGTATCACCGTGAGAAAGTCATCCATCCCAAACTCTTCAGGCCCAGTTTCTAATCCCTGAATCCTTACATTACTCCAGTTATATCCTTCCTCTTGGCAGGTGCTAGGCCTGGTTTATTCAGGGGGTCTTGATAAAACCTTTTTACCAGTTCAGGGGCATGGACATGGATATTAGCAGTGTATTCCCAGGAACGTTTTTCAGGCCTAAAGCCCTCCCATTCAATTAGGTAGTTGAGTCTCCCAAGCTGCAGTTTATCCTTCAAGGATAACAACGACTATGTATATACCTCATGCCCTTGGACCTGGACTGGCATGGAGGCTGTTTGAACCAATCAGGGAAGGGGTCCTCTGTGTAAGGCTTCAGAAGGGATACATGGAAAAGAGGTTTGAGGGAGCTTCAATTTAAAGATGACAGGGTTGATTTGCTGACCAATCTAAAATGATGCAAAGAACTGGTAGTCTAGCTCGAGTGACAGCCTATCATACGGAGGTGTTTTGTTGCAATCTAGATCTGTTGGCCTACCGTGAGAGCTGGGACCTCCTGGCATTGACATCTGCATATTGCTTGTAGTCCCATTCCATGTTGTAAGCTCCTCCTGTATATGGTGAGTTCATTGGATCCAGTTGGCAGCTGCTGGGTTCAGGGAGGTTGTAGGCAAGGCTGGGTGGAAGTGAAAGTGGACTCCATAATTTGCAAAGAAGGGACTCTGCCCCATGGAAGTGTGGTCAGCAATATTGTATGAGAACTTGGCATAAGGAAGGAGGGGGAAATCTTGGTGACAGTTGACAAAAGCACTATAAGTATTACTCTAATACTTGGTTCACCCTCTCGATCTGCCCATCTACCTGCTAGTGGTACGTAGAGGAGATAAAAACCATGAACAATTAGCTAGGGTAGTTCATGCCAGAACTGTGGGCCTTGGTCTAAGGGCTGATATGGTCTGGAAGCCCATGAAAACAGATCAACGAACCACTAGAAGTTGAGCTATTGTTACAGCAGAGGCTAAGCTGTGTTTTGGTCAGAGGTAGAGACTGGAGATCAGGTAAGAGTCAGGCTGGGATTGGAAATCAGAGGTCAAGATATGAGGTGAGGTCTGGAGTCACAGCAGACTCAAAGTCTGTGTTGTTGCCCAGACAACTTCTCAGGACATCCTCCAGGGTTAAATAGAATAGTTGGCCTCTGGGTACTGTCACTCTGAATTCCCTAGCTTCCTCCTCTGGGAAACATCAGCTGGTCCAGGCTCTGAAGATACAGGTTTTAGTCCCCATGGCCATACATAGATGCTGCCATTGATCTTAATGTCACTTATTTAAAGGGAGAGAAAGGGAATCGTTGGAAGAGACAGATTGATTGTCTCTCAGAGGAGAAAAGCTGATTAGAGAATTCTGGTAAGACATCTCTTCTTCCATGATATGTGTTGCTGCCCCATCTACAATACCTTGGGAAGACTAGAACCCTAGAAACCCCTAAATCAAGCACCAGTTTTTCCTGTTGTTGTTTCTTCAGATTCCCTTGCCTCATATGTCCTCACCATATCAGCCAAGGGGAGGTAGCTCTACACTCTATTTTTAGCAGAGCAGTGAAACTGTGTTGTTCCATGCTTTCCCCTTGTTTTAATTCCTGGCTTCAAGAAGCATCTTAACTTACACGGGACTTGGTTGTATGGGCCCAGTCCTGTGCCACTGAAATCAATAGGGGTTTTTAACTTGAACAGAGCAAAATTAAGACCTACAAGAACTACACAAAAAAGCTTCTCTTGGCAGTTTTCTTCCCCATGGAGGGGAGGAATTGAAAGACTGCACCAAAGGGGGTGTGTGTATATGTGTGGAAATCAGAAACAATTCCATTTTCCCCTTTTCTTGAAATTTAAAAGTATGAAATTATTCAACCAACTCTTAAAATAATAAGAAGACAGTTGTGCATTCTGGATAGGAGGGTGGCACCAGCAATTTTTCAGAGAATAAAGCAAGTTAGTGTGTGTGTGTGTTTTATATGCAACAGTTAATCAAAAGGAAATATTGGGGTCACTTCCACCCATGTAAAGATGATTTCTAGGCTCAAAGGAACACCAAAACACAACATACTTTCAGTTGAGTACATACTAAAGATGAGCAGAAGGGAGGTGGTTCCATGTTTGGATATTGAATAATGGCCTGTCAGTATATAGAGTATATTACACTTTCCAAGTTTCCGTTGATTGAATCTTAAACTAGAGATGGGTCTGAAACCAGAACCCTGGATCTAAATACCTCCAGCTATGGGCATGCTGGGATTTGCATCTTCACTATAATTTCACAGAAATCCAAAGAGTAAAAAAGCTTCTTGTCCAGCTTCAATTATGTTTCTGCAGAGGTGACGCTCTTCATCAGCAAATAGATTTTCATGATAGCCCCATGAACTCAAAAATAGGTATATTCCCAGTTATTGTTCATTTTGCTTTGACATTCTGCACAGCTCTAGTCATAACACATTAATTTACCCTGAACATACATAGTTCCAAATGCACTTGCTTTTAGAGCTGATGTGCAAAGTATTTCTTCCTTTTCCTCTTACGGCAGAATGATAAGCTGTAAGCCTGCACAAACCCCAATTTGCAGATTTTCTGGTGGGTGTAAAATGATAATAGTGCTGTTCATTAGGGCTTTGTCCTTCAATTTTCTGTTAGATTTCTCTCAGCCACTTAGATTGCATTAGAATCAGTTTATCATCTCTTACAGCAGAACAAGAATTGCTATTGACTGGTACAGGATCCCGTTATTTTTAAAAAAATAATATACTGTCAAGGAGCACAACCAAGAATAAAGTTAGAGGAAGAATAGGAAGTGGGAGGATTTTCATGGAGAATACAGTGAATGGTTTTGGTAACAAGAAGTATAGTGTTAGAGGCTCTTACCATGAGGAAAAAATTCAGTGAAGAATATGGCAAGTGAAAGAGAGTGTGCTGGGGGGTCATATTAGGCTTTTCTGTCACTGAGGGGCATGAAACATTATTTCAGCTGTTGGGAGGGTGGCACTGACTGCTTGTTGCTAGGACAAAGCACGATAGTTTGGTATCTGCAAAAGCGTTAGCTTAAGGATACCCATCCCTTCCTCCCCTTACTACTAACTTTACTTCCAGCAATTCTCTAGTTGCCCCACAGCTTACAAACATCCCAAACCTCTATCCACACCTATCATAAGCCTTATTTTAGTGCCTTGCAACTGAACTGATGTACATTTTAAGGCCCATTCAGGAGCTTTTAATTCCAAAGAGAGAGAGAGAGAGAGAGAAAGAAAGAGAGATGGGCAGTTTTTCAGATATCTCACAGACTACAGTAACTCAGCAGGAACGATGAGGCACTGTGTTGCAACTCACTCAGAAGCAGTTTGGTCCTAAGTTAATCTTTCAGTCAGAGAAGATGACATTGGGGCAGAAGGGCAACATAGTGGAATACCAGATTGTGGAACTCCCGAACAGCTAGTCCTCAATCCTTGTAAAAATAGTAATTTTTGTTATGATTTCTTCCCTCTCTTTTCATTTAACTTCTGGATGAGAATTGATCTTCTCATTGTAGAAAAAAAATACCAGGCTCCCAAGGGTGTCATGCAGGTAATTTAATAACAAACCTACAGGACTAAACCCTGCCCACTGTTGTGTGGCCGTACAGAGAGAAAACAGTATATGAAGAGGCTTCCCCGCATTTCTCCCATTTAAGCTCAGTACTCAAGAAGGGGTACAGAATGTGCATCTGCCAGTGTACCATTGTCCTAAGGGGGCGGAGTGCCAGCTAAAGGGCAAGAACAAGCCCCTTCACCTAGTAGTGCATATACTGTCCTCTACAACATACTAAGATGGAATTTTGATCTCTTCCAAACGAATCACAGTGTGCTTTTCTCTGCATGGTGTAGCTGACTGCCCTTAGCCTTTCTGTCCTGTGGTGCCAGAATACTTGACACTGATATGTGGCCAGCACTGCACTGTTTTACAAACAACGTTTATGTAGCACTGCCAGTAAGGAGGAGATTTTACCTATAGTGATTCACTTCCAAGTTCACAGACTTGCTGATGTAGCCCATCATATCGACACAGAACATTATATGTGATTTTGTCATAAAAATTTGCAATGCAATTTGTTACAGGAAACAACAACCTCCTCCTAACACAAATATCTCTCCTACCCCACAAGCCCCAGTTTGTATAACCCCTCTTTCAGGAAGGTCTTAAGTTTGGTTGTAAATATTAACTCAGGTCTGGAAATTTGGCATAAGGTTTCTTAATTCACTTAAGGTATGTATTTTACCACATAAAAATAAAGTTTTGAGGGTATTTAAACTGGATGGGCATATACAAATTAGAAGTTGATTTCACCAATCCCATATGGAAGATTTCTAGACAATTGAGTCAGTTCTATAGATGCTTAATAGTATTCTATATTCTAGAGAAATTTTGTTACAGAATATGAATTTTCCCAAAATAAAATTCCCCTGATATAACCTACTTAGTTTCTATTATAAGAAAAGTGATGGTCCAGTGGTGAGGCACTATCTTGAGACTTGGGAGATCCATGCTTAAATCCCTGCTCCACCATAGATTTCCTGAGCGATTTTGGGCAAGTTGTTTAACCTCCCTGTGCTTCAGTTCCCCATCTGTAAAGTGAGCAGATAGTAGCATCGCACTACCTCACTGGGGCTGGTTGAAGATGAATACATTAAAGATTATAAAGTGATCAGATACTATGAGGCCACACAAGTATCCAAGATAAATAATCCATTTTCTCCTAAGAAGTCAACATATCATTGTACCTAAAACATTTAAGAATCTCACTGTGTATCTATGTAGCACACAGTATCAAGTCTGAACAACATTGGCACCTATCTGTCCCTGTTTTCAAGGCTGGCAATTATGCCTGGAATCTCTGAACACACAGGATGTGATTCACAATTACTGTGCACCTTCTGCAGTCATTTACATCTGTATAAAGCAAGTGCAAAGTGCTACTATTCTTATTTGGTAGTACATTACTCTTGTTTTGCACAGGATTCATGGTGATGGTCGGTCAAGCCTAGAGTCATGTTGTGGTAGAACCTTGAAGTAGGGTTTGTTGCTTGTAGACTTTACTACTGCTTTTGCTTTTAATCCTTCTTTGTTCAAGTGAATAACAAATGATGTGTACATTATGAATGGATTAGACTAGGCAAGCAAATGTCCTCCCATTTCTTTCCTGACATGGAAATAGTGTCCTATGGCAGGTTTCCTCTGCTTGGAAGTCAGGGCAGTATTATGTTACATAAAGTATCACCATGGGATACTCTATGACAATTACTTTCTCTCATTAATGTATACCACTGAGTGTAACACTGCACTCTCATTAAACATGTAACAGTCCTATTTATTGCTGCTGTTCTTATATGAGAAAATGAATCCAATTTGCTTCTGTGTAAAACCTGTAAGAAGTGACTCCACTGAGATCTAGTGTTAATACATGAGAGAGAAGAGCCAAGCCCAATTATTTTTAATATATATATGAATATGACTACACTTTTCTAACTCAAACACATTGCTTGTTTGATTTTAGAATTTGCTGGATTGTTTTCCCTCTCTGAACTCAGGAACAGCTGGCATGGAAGTGGAAAGAGCAATGTGTATTACAGCAAATATTCCCTTGGAAACAGAACATGTAGCAGCTTCTCTAGAGACACTCTCTCTCCAGATATGGAATTAACATGGCCAGCCAGAGAGTTGCCTAGCTGCACATAACTTACCAGGTAAACAGATCAGGATTCCTTCTAGTGAATTTCACATATCTAAGGAACCTGGGGATTGGAGTCTGTGGGGAAGAAGGCAGTTGACAGGAAAGGCATAGTGGGAGCTGCGTTGACGGGCTGACTGAGGAAATCTAGTTATTGATTGGAGCCATAGATGGCACACACACACACACACACACACACAGCCTTATTTACAGTTCTGTCTATACATACAATGTTATGATAGACTATAAAAATGAAGATGACGATGATGGATGATGATGATGATGAAATAGAACAAGTGGATATATGTTTTAAATAAAAAAAGAACGAGTGAAAATTAAAGGATTATCTAGGTGTAGATATTGCACATTATTGGTATCTGGTGTGATGGAGTCAGACCAGAAGGATATAAGAGAGTGCTGGAAGGTAGGTATATTAGCCTCAGGATGCGCAGGTCCCTGTTCCCTGGATAGCCAAACAAAGGCTACTCCAGGCCTATCAAGACACCTGGGGCCAATTAAGAACCTTCTAGAAAGGAGTAGAAATAGCTAGCCTAATTGGGACACCTGAAGCCAATCAGGGGCTGGCTGAAACCAGTTAAAAACCTCCCAGTTAGTCAGGTGGGAGGAGGGGCAAGGAGAAAGGAGCTGGAAGAGAGGAAGCTTTGCTGCAACCTGAGGTAAGGGAGAAGCTAGGAGGAGGGAACCTTGGGGAAGTGGCCCAGGGAATCAAAGCAGCATTAGTGGTGGAGGGAAAGCCACGAACAGCTGCTACCATTAGGGTCCCTGGGCTGGAACCTGGAGTAGAGGGTGGGCCCGGGTTCCCCCCATCTCCCTTCATACTCTATAAAAATCCTCTTGAGAGGATAACTGAGACTCAGTTCATTCAGGAGGCTGAACTGTACATACTGGCCTGTGATGAAGGTAACTCACTAGGCGGTAACTATCTCTTGCCAAAGATACTGAGAAAGGGAGGTCACACTGGGGCCTAGATGAGTTTCTGAGGCCCCTAAATCTGCCAGGAAGTGCAGGACCCATAAGTACAGACTTGGAGCTTTGTCACACTGGGTAACATGCCCAACATACACCATTACAGTAACTACAGAAAGGTTTGCTCAGTCAAAGGTGTTTCCAAAGTGTTTCATATATGGTATTTTATACTTCCCTCATTACTTTGGAGGGCTAACAAGGGATGTGGTGGATTCTCCATCTCTTGAAGTCTTCATTTCAAAAAATGGATGTCTTTCTGGAAGACATGCTTTATCGAAACAGGTCAGGCTAGATGAGGAAATTATCCCTTCTGCCCCCAAAATATAGAAAAAGCCAGATTATTTCCTTTGATGTGGATGCTTTATTCTTTTGTCATTTTAATTGTCTTATGTCTCTGTAGTCAAAGAGGTGAATGTTTCAACCAAAGGGACACATTTTTTTAAATTAATTTGGGAATTCAATTTCACCTCAGAACTCTCATTGGCCTTGCTAAACTTATATAAAGAAACCCAGTAGATAGATCTGATCTATGTGGAAGTTATATAAATCAGAATCCACTAACATAGTTTATTTGGTTGTTAATGTAGCCCGTGAATGAAATGAGATGAGCAGAGGAAGGAATTATTGGAAGCCTAATAAAACAGTCCACAAGTATATAGGCTGGTTTCTGGGACTGTCTACTAGCTCCAGGATTTGGCCCCTGGAAATTTCCTTAGTGTCATATTCTGCCTGATATGTGCAGTGTATGTGCATGTGAGAAGATGGAAGGAGGAGATGTGGAGAAGAGTGAAAGAAATATTTTCTCTTCACCTCCATTTCAAGGCTTGCAAAAGGGCCAGGCAGAACTGCAGGTCCTACACTTGGGAAAGTTAAAGGATGCTGTGTCTCTGCTCCACCAGGGACCCACAGCACCACAAAGGGTTGGGAAGGAGACAGAATCATGACTCCCCTCTCCCCTCTGCACAGACCCACAAAGCAGAATCAGTGCACTGTGGGGCTGAAGCAGCAGTGAGTCTACAAAAGGAAGCAGTACTAGGCAAGCTTCCTCTAAATGTCAGGGAACTCAATGGTGCTTTCTTTTTGGTAGTGCACAGTACCTTTTAACTCTGGTATTTTAACTAATTATTAATTAGCAGCAGAGGCAAATTACTTGAATATATTGAGAGCATTTGCAGAAGCAAGTAGAAATTTTGAACCTTTGAGCAGTTGGCACATTATTATTAAGTATACTTTGGTGAGCTGATTATTTTGATAGCCAGGTGGAGATTTATTTAGATGTTTTCTTGGGAAGCTGGGGATGAGGAAGGGACTAAGTTATCCATTGGTGGTTTGTGCATTTGCAGGAGACATGAATTCTGTGCACATGCAGTGATGCAGAATTCCCCCAGGAATAAATACATAATTTTCTAATATTACTTTTCTGTATAAGCAATTAGTTGTTACAGGGAGGTTATTATACCTGCCTCATCTCCACCACTCACCTTTCTGGAGATGGTCAGTAGCCAGTATAAATTGTGAGTTTCATTCCCCAGCCTTCATTTGCTCTTCAATTGCCTCTGATGCAACACTAAGCATATGTCTACATATATGTGTTGAGTAATAACTAGAAATAAAAAGTCAAACCTAGCTACATTATATTAGGCAAGGTGGTTTGGGGGTTTTCTCCAATGTTCCCTACTCCCATTCTCCATCCACTGTTTTATATTTTCAATAAATTACCAAAATAATTGAGAAGTCCTTGTGGTACCTTAGAGACTAACACATTTATTTGGGCATAAGCTTTTGTGGGCTAAAACCCACTTCATCAGATGCATGGAGTGAAAAATAGAGTAAGCAAAATATATATCATAGCTCATGAAAAGATGGGAGTTGCCTTATCAAGTGGGGAGTCAGTGCTAATGAGCAATTTAATTAAGGTGGAAGTGGCCTATTATCAACAGTTGACAAGAAGGGGTGAATATCAAGGGAGGGAAAATTACTTTTGTAGTGTGAACGAAGCCAATGCAACCAGGATGGCACATTTTTAACAGTTGAGGAGAAGCTGTGAGTATCAGTAGAGGGAAAATTACTTTTTGTAGTGACCCATTCACTCACAGTCTTTATTCAGGTCCTATTTGATGGTGCCCAGTTTGTAAATTAATTCCAATTCTGCACTTTCTCATTGGAGTCTGTTTTTGAAGTTGTTTTGTTGAAGAATTGCCACTTTTGAGTCTGTTATTGAGTGTTCAGGAAGATTGAAATGCTTTCCTAATGGTTTTTGAATGTTATAATTCTTGAAGTCTGATGTGTGTTCATTTATTCTTTTGCATAAAGACTGTCTGGACACTCAATCCCTGGACATCAATAAAAGCTGGTACTCACACCTTCTCAGCTGTTGGAAGGGTGGGTAATTGTTTGATTTTTTTTTTGCTCATGCATTGCCAACAGTATTTTTGAAATTAGAATTTAGTTTCATTTATTTATTCTTTTTTTCAATGTATTAAAAAGTTTAAAAATAAAAATCACAGAACTTCAGTTCATTATGTGAACTGAAAAATAATCTATTTTGTGCTCCCTGTATGGGCTCTGAAATGCTAAGAGCAGTAAAACCAAGTGTCATTTTTAAACAGTGACTTTTCACAGTAGAACAGTATTTTAAGATGCACTAAAAAAATTGCAAAAGACCAGAGAAGGAGACTTCAAATTAAAGAGAAGGTCTTCAAAAGGTATCCCATCAAAATTTGTGAAAGACATAGTATTATCACTGAATGCAATGAAATTAAGAAAGGGAAAACTTTGATGGAGTATGAGGTAAAAAACAACATCCTATGAGTGAGATCTGTTAGACAGTAGAATAGTCTCTAAGGAACAAGGATGGAGATCTCATTACAATTAAAGTAGGAAAACCCTAATATAATTAAATCTAAATTGGACAGAGCACTAGTAACCACGCAGTACAGAACATTTCTGATAAGGCAGGAGGGGAATACAGAGCTTCCAGAAGGTCTTTTCAACAACTAATATTAATGATACCAAATGATTCTAAAAGCAGATTCTTTTTAGGAAATGCTATTGAGGGATAAGGTCCTGACCTGCATAGATTCTGTGCGGATGCCTATCAAGTCACAGTGAATTTCTCTTTCCAGAGCTGAAGTTTATTATTAATACTACATAAGCAAAAGCTGTGTGTACAAATGCCAGATTTACAATCCTGCTGTGCTTTTTATGCGTTTATTTTCAAAAAGAAATGTTTATGCTAATATAGTGAAATGCTTCAATCAGCCCAGCATGTGGTATTTGTATGTTTTCCTGCATTTCCAAGAAACATAAAAATATGGTATTTCATAGGCCTTAATTTCAGCATTATGCAGTGGAAATTACAAGAAAATATAAAATAATTTGATTATCTTTGACTATTATTAGACATGGCATTCAATGAATCAAGTGTTAATAGTGTACATTTAATGCCATGTCTCTCTGGATATAATAAAAGAGAAACAAATCACTGATTTGTCAGATACAGAAATTTAAAACTCAACAATGTATATAATCTGTCTTATGCACACATATATCAATATTAGCATTCCCTGCTGGACCTTCACTTTACTCATTATGAATTTCTTTGTATAGTGAAATTTTGATGTATTTTGATATATTATTGTTGTTGTACTAAGAAACTTAGATAATAACAAAAATAATATGAAAAAATAGTACTTTGTTCTATGAAGGCAAAGCGCTATTAGGCTATTGGCCCCTATGACTGTCCTCCAGCACCTTGGCCAGCTCTGGTATCCTGAGTATGACGTCTGCAATCTTGCCCAACATAGTAAACTGGGGACCTCCAGAGCTTAAAAGTTTGTGAACTGCTACAGCTTGAGGTAAAGAGTCATGGCTCCCTAACTAGGGCTGTAGCAGATTCACATCCTTTATCAACTGGGCATAGTGCAGGAACTGTAACACACAGTCACCAGTAGGTTATATAGACATAGGTCTTGTCTCCTCTGCCATTCAGTAATGGTCCCATACTGAAAATTGGCAGGAGAAGGGAAAAGATAATATCTACAGGATCATTTTTAAAAGCTCCATGAGGCTGTGGGATAAAATCCTCCCTGTGTGGCCTTTGCCCTGATTAAATCCTTTAGCTGCTCCTTCCTTACCTATGAATCCCAAATTCACTATGTCATCACCTTCCATAGTGTAGGAAAGGAGGAGAAAGAGGTATGGCCCTATGTCATTTCCTGGTCAGGCCAGAAAATATTTTCAGCACCCCATGAGTTGATCAGGAGGGAAAAATTATGACCAGCTAATCAGTAGAGGAAAAAAACAACAAATTATTGACCAACTGAGCAGCACAAGCATACCCTCCCCAACGCCCCATAACAGGCCCAGGGGAAGCAGCAATTTCCAGTAGTTTCCTGTTTTGCACACATCTGAGAAAGAGAAAAATGATGAAGTATATATTCTTGCAAACTTGCTTTTATCAATTAGATCAACAAAACCTGCTGCCATAAAGATAACACAAGGGGCATTGTTTCTCAAAGATCAACTCTGACATCACTTGCAGAGGGAAATGGAGACATAATGAACATATTGACCATTGTTAGTAGGAAAAGGTTCAGAAATAGAAGAGGAATTTAAACGTTAGTTGACATTATCCTAAGAAAGAAAATTGCTCTCCTTCTTTTCTGAACTAGTGATGATAACAACAATTTCTGTATTAATTCAGAAAGTTAATTTAGTAATGGCAGGGGGACAATAAAAAAATCTATAATGGTAAATGAAGTAGTGGAGGTAGAAACAGCTGCTGTTCCTGACAGCTGCTTTTGAACAAACTGAAACTGCAGAGCATTCAAAAGTTGAGACGTATCACTTAAAAGTTACAGGTGAGATTGTGGTGTGTGGAGCTTTAAAAAAACGTTGATTGTGTGTGGTAACTGTACCCCTTCTGTGTGATCAAATTAAAAAAATCTTAGCAGGTGATGCAGCTAGATTTGGAAGGTGGAGAGTGAACATAGGAAAGGGAGAGGAAGGCCAGATGCAGCTTATAATAAAGACTTTCTCACAGTGCTAACATGATGCATTTTTTCACTTACTTTATTTTTCTTGTTGTTCTAATCCAAATAAAGTTACTGTACTTTGGTAAAAAGGCATATTTGGCGTAGTGGATTTTGGAAGATATAACAGTTTTCCCTCTACACGGCCATATAGGGAAGAGGGAGTGGCAACTTCCACACTGCCACATCTTGAGGCAGCAAACTGAGTGATCAGTTCTCATCTCTCTTTAGAAGTGAAGCACAGAATAGGCCCCATTATCCTCTCATAGTGGTATAAATTAGAAGTAGCTGTATTGGATCCAGTGGAGTTACACTGGTGGAAATCTTAGGAGCATTAGTTCAAACATTTGAATGCTAATACAATGTAGTTAACTTGCTTGGATTAGCACATGGTTAATAGGCAAAGTAGAGAAATAGCCTTCTGAAGGGGCATCATGGCAATTGAGGATAAAATTCCACAGTCATTTCCACAGCTGTATAATTAAGGAAGGTTTAGTGAAAATGAATTGGGCAGATTGTCTGTGGTCTGGCTGTGAAAGCGATTTATATTTGCCCATGCACAGTTGATTAAGTGTAAATTTTGACTCTAATAGATTAATTGGGGTAAGATTTTGAACAGGCACCTATGAATGCAATGAGTTGGAGCTTCATAAGATTTTGGTAAGCTTACTTTGGTTTTCAGTAAATATGAACCATGATTGTGTGCCCCTGCAGATAGTGTTGCAGGTACTAGCATCTTTTCTAAAATAGAACACACTGAACCTTTCATTTTTAAGTCAGTTACTTTAGCCCAGAAGACGAAGTGTATAGACAGTTAAGATTTAGAAATATATACATCTCTAATAATATAGACTGGTAACACGAATGGTAACACAAATTTACTGTTTACTTGTTAGAATAAGATTATTCATGCTAACATCATTTAATTTCTATGTGGGTATTCTATTTTTAGTAGTTAGATGACGATGACTATAGTTTGAAAAACATGGGTTGATTATATTGGGTTGATCTCACTAGTGGACTTCTGAAGGGCTGTTTTTATTTCTCAGTCTCTAAAATTTCTTCACAAGTATAAAGTAAGATGGTATTCTACATTTGCTTCTTTATTAATCTCATTTCTCATTTTAAATTACATTAACATATGCACAACCTTTTGTCATTAAAACTTCAGTATAATAATTATCAGTTGTACTAATTGAATAATTAATTATTTAGAAATAATATGAAACCATATTTAAAAGTAAATATATATCAATGAAGAGGTTATCTGAATCCCTGCCAAACTTTACTATAAAATTCTGCCATCATTCAGCTAGAATTAATTATGCTACATATCTTGTTGTTAATTCATATGTGAGAAATATAATGAATAAGTGTAAAGTTTTCACTTTTGCATTAGTGAAGGAAGATGTATTAAAGATCTGTTCTGTGAAGTCTTCATACTCTCATTTGAGATAAATAGAAATGTTCTGCTAAAAACTATTTTCTTTCATATGCGTGTTCTATACTGTCAAAATGCTATGCAATAAAGGTCAGTATTTATATTAATATCAGTTAATGGTAGACATATCTGAATTCAAGCACTCTGTGAAAAGGATTCTGGTACCTTTGGATGTTGGAAAAGGCTTCTAAGCTGCAGAATGGAACAGTAATTTTTTTAGCTTTTTAGGCACACACACAATTCTTTCATCCTTTCTGGTGTTTTGTATCATTGCCAAAAGCTGTTCATTAAACCATCGAAAATAATGATTCTGGACCAATGTAATGTCACTCTCAGCTATAGCTCATTCTAGAGGCAGTATTTCCAGTAAATATATTGTGTGTCACAGCATATCAGAGTAGCTATGGATAACATATGTAGAGGGAAATACATATGGGAGGATATCTAGAACTGTTTGTTAAATATAGCTAAGAGTAAAAATTTCTTTTGCAGTTACAGTCCTTTAAGAAATTGGTTATTAATATAAACACTGTACAACCACTGTATGTTCACTTGCCAGGCTCTTAAACCCCTTTGGTATGCTTACTTTAACAACATTTTTAATACCAGTTGTCACACCCCTTTCACACACACACACACCATTAAAATGTATGACTGAAACAATCTGATTTATTATTATATCACAATATTTGAGCCCCACCCAGAGTGGGAAAAGGGGTCATTCAAGGTGTTGAAAGTTTTATAAAACTGAGTAACATCAATATGAATTAACAGTCATTATTAAACCAGAGTAAGGATGACGAGAAGGAAGACAGACATGGAAATATGGAAGATCGTGAATTAAACTTTGCTTGATGCCAGAGAGGAGCAATTTTAGCACAAAGGGAGGATCCAAAATCGGAAATGGAGAACAAAAGGTTAGATTACAAGGAAGCATAATCATGTGATGGATGCTGTGCAGGCAATACAGGAGAATGGAGTCATCAACATGGTCAGACAGTGGAAAGAAGCTGGAAAGTAAGGATGAAAGGTTTTAAAAGGTGCAAGCCCTGGAATTAGAAGTCCTTTCTCCAGGCAGCAAACCCTTCCTCCCCTTGAAGTGCAAATGTCTGGTTGTGTTAGGACCTGTTGTGGGCTTTAAACTAGTCTCTCCTTTTTAAGGGTGCTGGGAAGGATTTTTTCCCTTACAATTATATTGGCTTAGATGGAATGGGGATTTTTTGCCTTCCTCACAGCAGCTGCCATTGAGGACCTATTATAGTAAAGAGGAAAGGAGTCTATGATGTATGTTGCAACTTATTTGTAAGTGTGGGGTGGATGTCCAGTGCAAGTACTCCATAGGGAAGGCACCCAGTGACCAAATGTATGGCCTGGTAAATGACATAAAAGGAAAAGACGGTTAAAGAAATGGAATAGGGAGGGGGATGAGGCAGGGCTTCTATGATTGGTATGGCAATGAGCTCCCCTTTCTTATAGCCCACCTTAACCCTTGTATGCGGTGGGGAGGTAACGTCCAAACCATGGGTTGTCTGGGGGAGCTGGATGGAAAATGAAGTGTGGCTAGTGGAAGTACCCAGTAGTTATTTGAACAAACAGATTTGAATGAAGTGCCTGCACTGTACACTTTTATCCGACATGTATAGTATCTGACAGTTTAATAGTAAAAGCTGAAGCCCGAATAAATCCATATCACATGTCTCTTGCCCTTTTGTTATAGCTGAATGATGTTTTAATATCAAGAAAGAGCTTTTAAGTATATGATAAACAATAGCTGATTTTACAGAACTGGGGGAGTGCCAGAGAATTAGCTTTGTAGAGAATAGTGACTCTGTGTTTAGGAAGTAAAAGTGGAAAGCCAGGACCAAACAATGAGAGTAAAGGATACTGAATGAAGAGAAGAAGTAATTACCTAAATTTGGGGGATTTTAGGAATTTCATGGCAGGACAAGGAAAGTGAAGAAGAAAGGAGCAGTGGATGCACATTGGGAATGGTGTTTGTGGAGAAAAAGTCATTCTGAATTAAAGAAATCTAAAATTGAAGCAAACACCTTGTCCTGGATTGTAAGGACACTATATAATAAAGTCAATGGTGATGGGAATTGTACATGGAATTGCATGGAAGAGGAAGTGAGGACCACCAGTATTTGGGAAAAACAAGTATAAAATGGGTTTTGATTTTGATTTGAAAGAGGGAATCCTGGTGATTATTTTGATAACATTTGCCATAGTGGACATGTGATGGCAGTACTTTCATGATGTCAAATTACTCCAGGTCACTGAAAATGTGGGCATTTAATGGGTATTGGCAATTTATAAGTCAATACAGATTGATAAAAATAGCTAATTTGAATTTCAGCCTATAATCAGCACACTGTTCTAAAATATTAATGTACAGCAAATTTAATATTTACTTTCAAAAGGGCTTCAAAAGTTCAAAGCCAAGATGTCAAAAACATGCCCTAGGTGTCACATTCAAGCAGGTTCATTATGCCCTTAATAAAAAGCAGTAGCATATAGGAAATGCAGGATTATTAGTAAAATATCATGGAAATGCTTTCAAATATTGTAAGAAAATAATTACTTTTCATAATAATCATAGAAGACTAGCATTAGAAGAGACCTCAGAAGGCCATTGAGTTCAATCTCCTGCTCAAAGCAGGACCAACCCCAACTAAATTATTCCAGACAGGGCTTTGTTAAGCCAGGCACTGAAAACCTCTCAGGATGGAGATTCCACCACCACCTCCCTAGGTAACCCATTCCAGTGCTTCACCACCCTCCTAGTGAAATAGTTTTTCCTAATATTCTAGTAGGCCTCCCACACTGTAACTTGAAACCATTGGCCCTTATTCTGTCATCTGCCACCACTGAGAACAACCTAGCTCCATCCTCTTTGAAATATGCATTTTGTATTTACTTACTAATATCAGTATGCTATTAAATGATATAAAGCCTTCTGTGTAATTAGAATTATTATTGGTTAGATGAAGAAATTACAGTAAAATGGATGAAAAAATCTGCTGAACTACAGAAGCCATAGATAAAAGACAGCAGGCAGCAAAAATTTAATAAGCAATGTAACAAAAAAGATCTAAGAGGTATAAATACTACACAATAGGACCACATTTTCTGGACTAGCTGTAAACCAGACGACTAGCAGCAATTTTACAGATGTGTCTGTCTTAAATCATGATTAACATTAGAAAAAGCAGTTTAACTTGACAAGCACACATATGGTGTTATGCTGTTAGTTGGTACTGTTTTAATGAATTATGTTATTTTACTTTATAGATAAAGAGAACAACACATTTGTATAGTCCTAATATGCTACTTTTATACCCATGTTACATTATAACACCATGACAGATAACTATAAACCAGCATGTATATAACATACAATTTTAAATAAAAAGATTTTTAAAAGGCTGACAAGACACAGGAATGTATTCTCAGCACACAATTCTATTATATTCTGTAAACAATTTTGATGGTTACTGTGATTCTTAAGTACTCTCCAGTTATATCTCAAGCCACTAAATTGGCAGAAGTTTGTTGTTGTTACATTGTCATTCAGCTGAACTAATCATTTATTTTGCTAAAAAGAAGTAATGAAAAATATGTTATTGAGAAAACATTGCTGAGTGCAACATTCCATATGCATAATCTAGAAAATATATGTAGTGTATGTGTGTTGGTGCACACATTGTGCACAAATTGCACAAGATATAAGGAAAATCACTCAAATCCGTAAAACAATGAACATGTGAGCATCTGTTTCTGTTTTATACATTGCCTAATAAAAAACAATGTTTTAATAAATCTATTTTGCACACTAGAGACGGGTGGTACCAGAATTACACTGGAGATTACCATTGGTACAGAAATATTTTTGTCAGATCCACTTCTTTTCTTAAGGATTTGTTTCAATGAGGAAGAATCCACTAACATGAGAAATAAAATCCATATGGATATACTTCGTTATTTCAGATTTCTCCATATAGAAATGACAAAGATTGGTAAATCTATAAGCATGCCCAATGATCAAATGAATGCTGACCATGCAGCCAAAAGTATTCCAGATCTGATTTATACAGTAATAATAAATTACAGCAATAACTACATCATGGCAGTCTGTCCTTTAGGCGGACCTTGCTTTCACTATGGGCACTTACAACACATTCTCTCACATTCAGAAAACTCTGTATGAGTTGCTTATGTGGTCCCCATTAATGTAGCATTTGAGTACCTCATGATCTTCAGTGCATGGTAGGAAAGAATTATTATCCTTATTGCACAGATGGGAAACTTAGGAACAGAGAGGTGAAGTGATGTGCTCAAGACAATACAAGAAAACTATGGTAAAGAAGAGACTTGAGCACAGATTTCCGAGCTGCTAGGCCAAGGCCCCACCCACTGGGCCATCCTTCTTCTAGGATCTGAAGGCAACTGTTTTCATGCCATTTCATTTCATTTCATTATTTAAATTGGTGTGCTCACCCTATAACCAAAAAAGATTTGCTTACTTTCTCTTAACATTGATCCTTTATTCAAATATACAGTAGACTCTCGATTATTCAGGATTGGGTTAACCAGAAAGTGGATTAACCAGGATGTCAAAAAAAAATTATGCGTAACTCACAGGGCCAGCTCTGGCTTTGTTGCCGCTCCAAGCACACACAAAAAAACCCACCAGGGACAGGGCAGCCACTGAACCAACACCCCCTCCCACCGGAGCAGGGTGGCTGGTGAACCAACCCCCCATCCCCATATTTCCTATGGATGGTGATTGTCCAGGATTTTATTAACCAGGATTAATTTTTTCCCTATCATCCTGGATAATCGAGAGTCTACTGTATGGCGGTTTTCAGACTCCTAATTCTAATGCTTGTGATATTTAAAGCTAAAATTAAAAAATAGAATAAAATGTCACCAATCCTTATAGCATTATACAACTGAGCCAGGAGAGATGGTCAAATGATTTGTTGCAAATAATTTAGTCAATCAATGTATCCTTGTTTGTCATTCTTGACTGAATCCTGACTACTGCAAATGTATTTGTTATTTCTAAGTATTCGTGGAGGATTAAATTTAACATCAGGCAAAAGGCTGACACAAGGCCTAAGCAATAATACCATGACCACAATGCTCTTATATAGTGCTTTTCAACAGTAGATCTCAACATGGGTTAGAAAGTATCACTATCCAATTATATAAACAGGGAAATTGAGGTATATGGAGGTGAAGTGGTCACCATGCTGGCTAGAAGCAGAGATAGGAAAGGAACCCAGAACTCCTGAGTGCCACTCCACTACTCTACCTACTGGGTCTATGTGTATGATCGTGAAGTTCACAACCAATAGTTTGGATGAACAATTTTCAGCTTGTATCTAATCACAATCCATATACTTTGATTATTCTTTATTTATGTCACGATTTATTTTAAAACTTGCTTTTGACTTTTCATAATATATGAACAATTACCTAAGTCTCCTCATTTTCTTTCTTCTTCCTCTTTGGATGACAAACTTTTTTAACCCAGAGAAATGAATAGAGAACAAAGATTAGCCACGAATGAATAACAGAAGTGTTCTGATTCATTTACATATGCCTTTGGTTGTTATCTGAATACAGTAGACTCTCGATTATTCAGGAATGGGTTAACCAGAAAGTGGATTAACCAGGATGTCAAAAAAAATATGCGTAACTCGCAGGGCCGGCTCTGGCTTTGTTGCCGCCCCAAGCACAAAAAAAAACAATCCCCCAGGGTGCAGGGCAGCCAATGAACCAACACCCCTTACCCCTGGCACAGGGTGGCTGGTGAACCAACACCCCCTCCCCATATTTCCTATGGATTATCCAGGATTTTATTAACCAAGATTAATTTTTTTCCCTATCATCCTGGATAATCGAGAGTCTACTGTACATATGTTTGAATGAGCAATAGCCATTCCTCAAACGTTTGAATAGAATCCTCTTTGTTCAAACGTTCACTGGGGAAAGGGAGAGGGGGAAAGGAGGCATGAGCATGGCTGAACTGAGCAGCCATTCAGAATTCAGATGAATGTTCAGACACCATTTTTCTAGTATTTGACAAGCTCTAACAGGCAGGTTATATTGATATTAGAGGAAGGTATATTTCTTCTTGTTTCAGAGTTGGTCAGTGCTATATTAGCAGCAATGTGTGCAGGATCAGTTCACTTTCTTTATAACTAGGGTGACCAGACAGCAAGTGTGAAAAATAAGGATGGGGTAGAGGGTAATAGGAATGTATATAAGAAAAAGCCCCAAATATCAGGGCAGTCCGTATAAAATCGGGGCATCTGGTCACCCTATTTATAACAGTGCTATGTAACTGCCAATCTAAATTATAGTGAAAAACCCAACATGAAAAGAATGATAACATTGCAAAGACAAGCATTTTAAAATTAGCAAGTGCCATAATTAAGGTTGCTTATGCAACCCCAATTTGGCGCTATTGTGTGTATGAATTAAGATACAATCTTTAACTACATGACTATATGCTATTTTTGCCATAGGACGCCAGCTTCATTCAGTGCTATAGGATGGATGGTGATCACTGAATGGGTAGCCGTTCAATATTTTGTTTTAGCCTCATCATACAATGTGTGTCCCATTGTATTATTTACTGAATATCCTTCAGACACTCCTCTGAATATAGAGTTATTAAGTTCCTCTCCATACCACTCGTCACTATAGAAGATAGATCTGGCACATCCAGCTGATACTGTTTTTCAAACATTTCTCCAGAGTAGAGAGACCAAACCTTCAGGGTCCATTGAACAAATAACATACACTGCATATTATATATTTCTGCATCAACAGAATACTAGTTGCAATCTATCTTATGTTTAGAAATGACCTTGCCATGAGGCTTCACATGTACATTGGCGCTAAAACAGACTATTGAGGAAGTCTGTGTGCTGCAGACAGATAATTATTGGATATTTTGTCAGTCATTCAGAGAAAACTAAGACCAGAAGGCTTGTTCTTCAGCTCCAATATCCCTTTCAAACTCCTGAGCTGCAGGATAACTCCCCCAGCTGTAGCAGTTGCAAGTTCCTTGTTCTTTATATGAGCGATTTATTAGAGGATATCGTTATTCAAAACATATTATCCTACTCTGTCATTACCCCTCATTTCTTAAAAATGTGCATGCTATTTCCAGTCTGACTGTATCTAGTTTTAACTTCTAGCCATTGGATCATGTTACACTTTTATCTGCTAGATTGAAGGACTCATTATTAAATATGTATTCCTCATGTAGGTACTTATAGACTGTAACCGAGTCACAAATTAACCTTCTCCATGTTAAACTAAAAAAATTGACCTCCTAGAGTCTATCACTATTAAATCATGTTTTCTAATTCTTTAATCATTCTTGTATCTCTTTTCTGAACAATTTCCAATTTCTCAACATCGCTATTGAATTGTGGACACCAGAACTGGACACAGAATTCCATCAGTAGCTACATAAGTGCCAAATAAAGGGGGAAAAATAATCTCTCTAACTTCTGCTAAGATTCCTCCCAGCCCAGCATTAATCCTTTTGGCCACAGTGTCGCATTGGGAGGTCATTGTTAGCTGATTATATTCCATGACCTGAAATTCTTTTCCAGAGTCACTGTGTCCCAGAATAGAATTCCCTATTGTGTACATATGGCCTACATTCTTTGTTCCTAGATGTATACATTTACATTTAGCTATATAAATACAGACGTTAAAACAAACGTATAGTATATTACACAATCACTGCTCCCTTTATCACCAAACTTTTAAAAAAAATCAAGTTGGTTAAACAGGATCTATTTTCCAGTGTGACTGAAATGGTTACAACAACCTCTGTCTCTAGCAATTGCACTGATTTTCTTACATTAACATGAAATCACATCTCATAAGAAAACTGGGATTTCACAATGATCAAGTAGTTTTTTCCTTGCCACTGTCCTCATGCTGAGAAAATGCTAAATATTTCAAACATTATAATAGCTAGCAAATTGTAGAGAGATTATATGAAGAAACACAGTGGATTTTTCATGCATTTTCTTTCCCACTTAGGCATTTTAGAATAACTATTTATTTTGTAATGTATCAACTAAAGTCACATATTGTACGGGGTGAGGGACGCTTTATCTTGGTTTGGTTTTTTTTGCAGCAATAAATGAAAAAGGAGCTCTGTGGTGTCAAACACTCCCTTGCAATTTTCTATTTGGAGCATGGTCTAGCCACTGAAGTACATACTCAGGCAAATTCCAGGCAAGCTTATACAGCCTGAGCTTCTGCAGTTTCATTGATATTGTTATTTGAGCTAGCTAAATTCCAGCTACTTGGAGTATGTCCACATAGGCTGCAGTCACACCTCTGATTGCACTATAACTGTACCTTAAGAGGGGCCAACATTGTATCTCTCTGCCCCCAATTTATTCTGCAAATTGAGCTCAGCTGTCTTGTTCCTCCCCTCCTGTCCTTTGTTCTCTACGCACATTCACAGTGTGGTGGCTGGATGAGCTAGGTTTCACTGGGAAGGCAGGATGGGTAACCTGGATGGTAACCTCCTTGCCCCTCCTGACCAATAGTGGACCACCTAAGTTTTCTTCTCTGACTCTTATTGGCTGGGAAATAGCTGTCCCCTGCCTTACGCGAAGTTGGAGGAGGAGCAAAGAGCTGCCTTCTTGCCGCAGAGAGATTTTGCATTCCACCCACCCATATCCGTAGCATAAGGGCATAGGATAAGCACTTAGTCCTTATCCTTGGGAGATCATATTGGCATTTAGTATATGATGTTGTTGCTATAGTAACTTATCACCATGCTTTCTTCTCTGTTCAAGTCAAGCCAGAATTCATTTCAGGTTTCTACATATTCAGCTACATTATGCCACAACTTTTGGGGTGGACTTTGTCTTCACATGGTATATTTATTTGGCTCTTTGGGTGGGAACATAGGTGGAAAGAAACATCTCCCCAGAAACGTGGGATTCAGTGTGCAGCTTACAGAGAGACTCATGAACAGTGATCACTCCTAGTTTCTCTCATTGGCAACTTGAGCATTCATTATGTGAAACAGCATGACTTGGTACAAGCTGCATGTACAAGGCTACATGAGCCAGAGGGTATCTCTGGTCCAGGCTGGCCCACAACATTTTGGCACGTGAGGCAGGGAGCTCAAATGATGCCCCCAAGCTCTTTCACTTTGGCCAAAACTCTGAAAGGTCTCTTGTGCCCTCTTTTCTCCAGCACAGCATTCCACCATCTCTCTGCATCTAGAGCAGAGAGAATACATATGCACTAGCAGCAGACACAATTTTCTACACTCTGGGTACTTCCCCACCCTGCCCCTACCCCCTACCCAGTCTGGTCACTTCAGTTAGCCTCATGGTAAGGCTAGCCCTGCTCTGGTCTATCAACCCTGTGTGGTCAGGCTCCGTGGCTACAGTCATAATTTGCTGAAAAGACTATATTAATTCATCTCCTTTATAACTCTTGTTAGTTTATTTAATTAAAGTCATACCATAAATTAACTCTACCTTGTGTCTTTTGGGAAATAACCTGGGGAATAGGTGAGATTGTTTATTTAGAGAGCTGGTACTTTACTGTTTGCTTTACACATTTACTTCTTCAGTATAATATTATTGTTGAAAGATTTATAAATGTACGATAACTTTTCAAGCCAAAACTAGATATTATCAGGCTAGGTCTGCTAGCAGGAAATATACACTCAATTATGATTCTGCGTTCCCTGTGATTGCCACATCTCCTGACGACTTCAGTGGGAGTTACAGGTTTGCAAGAAATGCAGGATAAGGCTTTTAAATACAATATGCAACAATTGTACAAGCCCCACAAGGCAGCTTGAATATAAAAAGTCTTTTTAAACAGGATTATATTGAGCTTGAATTAACTCCTTTAAAGTACCTGATAATTGCTATATAGTTCATAAGTGCTTTGGGATCCTTGAGGATAAAAATCACTATATTTAAATGTAAGCATATTAAGAGAAGAGAAAGGAAAGCTAACGACACACTCATAAAGGGTCCAATCTTGTGAGCGGCTGAGCCCGTTTTGAGGGCACTCTACACTCTCCCAGACAGCATTCTCCATAATGCAGGATTCAGTCTTTAATTATCTAAAAAATTTAAAGGTCTCCAGGCATAAGTGTTACTCATCTTCATACCCTTGTGAGCCTAACCCCAAAACAAATCTCACACTAGAAGGTATCAAGTTGCTTTTAATTAACAGTACTTCAGAACTCTGACTATGGAGACAATTTATTCTTATGCCTCAAGTGTATTTCACTTCATAACTAGTTAAACATAAATCTGGAATCATGTCACTTCTACCTCTTTGTAAATGCATATATCTACAGCTGTCAACAGGGTGGGCTGCTGAGGATTGTCCCAGCGTCCTCCCCTGGGCACCAGAAGGAGACAGATTCAGACTAGCCACCATCATCTGACTATGGATATGTCTACAATGCAAGTGCTGCAGCACTATAGTATAGATACTTGCTACAGCCATGGAAAGGATTTCTCTATTACTGTAGAAAACACACCCCCTCAAAAACAGTATCTAGGTAAACAGAATAATTCCTTCTTTCACTAGCAGTGTCTACAGTGGAGGTTAGTAAAAACAGGAGAACTTGTGGCACCTTAGAAACTAACAAATTTATTTCAGCCTAAGCTTTCGTAGACTATAGCCCACTTCATCGGATGCATAGACTGGAACACACAGTAGGTAAGATATATATACATACAGAGAGAGAGAGAGAGAGAGAATATGTAAAGGTGGAAGTTGTCATATCAATTCTAAGAGGGCTATTTAATTTAGATGGGCTATTATCAACAGGAAGGAAAAAAAACCTTTTGTAGTGATAATCAAGATGGTCCATATCAGATAGTTGACAAGAAGGTGTGAGGATACTTAACATAGATTTAATTAGTGTAATGACCCAGCCATTCCTAGTCTCTGTTAGGTTAACCTAAATATGTTGCGCCGGGAATGGTATTTTTCACTGTCCTGAGCAATGTAGGATAATGTGAGTTTTAGGAGTAGACCAGGCCGAGATGTGGATGAATCACCACCATCAATTGGCACCCTTCAGCCACCACAGAAATTGTAGGACTTGGTGCCACTGGGCCATGAGAGATACAGGAGAAGGGGAACACTGGGAGAGGACATTTGAATGGGCGGTTGGAAAAGACCAGGAGGAGCCCAGATAGGGTGAGGGTAGAAGGAGCAGTACTCAGGAAAGACGTTGGTATGTAGAAGTATTGGAGTGCAAGGGAAGAGAATACTGGCATGGCAACCTGAAAATACCTGGAAGCCGGAGGCAGCTATGGTTATAGCAAAGACTATAACAGAATGGAATTTCAGTGGAGGGTGGACTTTACTGTTTTGGTGAGGGGAAATTCATTTTGACAGTGAAGGGAATGTGTTCTGGGGGTTAATTTATTACGATTTGTCTGTGTGTGTTATAAGGTGGCCCCTCCTAGAGTACCCTCCAGTGGCAGGCTAGGGCAGAAGCAGCACACCTACCTCATTTCCCCCTGGTAGGTACCGCAAAGACTCCATGGTGTTCTCTCCTGACTCAACAATAGCCTCCTTGGGGCCAGTTTATTTCTAAAATATAGCCCAAATAGTCCATAACAAAGGTCCCAAAATATAGCCCAGTTATCACACTGCATATGCTCCAAATCCATCAGCACAGCAAAAGTATACACTCTTAATCAATCCTCTTCTGTCCTTTTACCGGAACAGCTACCCCAGTTGTTCCAGCTGGAGTGCAACCTCATTCTTCCTAGAAGGAACCATCTACACTCCAGCTTCTCTTCTGGGAGTTTATCAACACCGAGGGAATATCCCTCACTCACTCTAGCCCTTGGTCTTCTCCACCAGGAGACATAAGAGGATAAACACCTCCACTACTCGCAAGCTTGCAGCCCTCTCTGGCCCTTGACTCCAGCTTTCCTGCCTAAAATCAGCTCCCTCTGGTGTTCTTTGGATTTCAGCCCTGGTTTGATGATACCATCCAGGCAATGCCTCTTGCTGCTTTTCTGCCTTCAGTCTTCCCACAGGAACTATCTACTTTGGCCTGGCTCTGGCAGCTCTCACCTGCCATCTCTCACTCCTAATCAGCTCTCATCTGAGCTTTCCCCGACTGAGCCCTCCACTGTCTCAGTTTCTCCCCATTCATATGGCCTAAAGTGTCCTGTTTCAACGCCAGTTGGTAACGTGTCTGCTGCAGAGTCACATGTGCACTGGTCTCTTCCTTCTTAAATAACCAGTGCCACCTGTGACAGGGTGAGACCAATTAGTTCTCAAAAACTGATTGGGGGCAAGCTGATAGTGAGGCAGTAAGCAGAAATAAGTTACAGTGAGAGGGAATTGACAGTGATTTGGGTGCAGAGGTAGATTATATAGATTCCCTCTGCGTGGACAATGAAAATTGATCTTCTCTATAGCCAATTTTTTGTCAGCTTCATGCAAGTGGAGTTTGGATTTATTTTAAAGTACAGGAACATGCGTATTTGTCCTTTATGAAAAAAAATGGTTAAAATTCAAATGTAGAGCAAATTTAATCTGACAGCACTCCTTAAAGCAAAAGGAGAGAGAAAGGAACAAGCTCAAATAATAGCTTCCTAATTTTGTTGGTAATTCTGAATTGTTTAGAAGTGGGAAAGTATTTGGATCTTAAATTCAGAAGCACACTCATATTTTTACAACTGGAGGAACATTTTGAACTGTCAGGTGCCACTGAATGAGCCTCTTGTGACATATTGTATGCAAAATTTATACAACACTTTGAAACATGCCTGAAATTCGCATACAATTCTTGCCTGAAGGGAAGAGGTGTGCTGCTGTTGCTTTTAATGTCGCAATCTATCAAGTCCAAGTTATAGGTACCTATCATCAGCTTATATTGTATCACCCCACCACACTTCACTGAAATGTTAAGCTTTCAGCACCTTGACTTGCAATATGATAATTAGAAGCATCTGAGCACTAAAGCTGGTACGTTTGTATTTCAGAGGATAATTAAACCTCCCCCACCAACCTCACACTGTCTACTTTCTAACTAGCAATACAATAAATGTGAAGGTGAGTAACAACGTGAACCAGATGGACAACTGAAAACACACCTTTGCCCCTTCCTTCCTTGCCGCTATTTACTTTTTAGGCCAAACCATGTGTGCTTCCCTGCCTTTGTTCCTTTCCCACCATATGAAAATGTCAGGACATCTGCTCTGATATTTCCAAACAGGGTCTTCAAGCCTCTTTAAAATCTATATATATAGTTTTACAAAGCCTTTAAAACTTGAAATGTTTTAAAGGCTTTCTAAAGCATAAAAGGCTTTTAAAATTTTATATTCACAGAGCTCACTCACAGTTCTCCAAGAATGTTATGAAAACCATGCCAAATGTCCCCTCCCTTAGAATCACCCTCCTGAAATCCCACACTTCCTACATCAGCAGAAATAAGACGTTGTTTAATAAAGAACACCTTGAATGTTTTGCCACTGGGAAGTACACTTTGGATGTCAAACATTTTGGTTTTAAGAACATTAGCTGTATGGATTGTTTTTATTTTTATGATCGCAATTACAGGCTTCTAGATGGCATTTTGCTTTCTTAAAGAATATTTATGGCTTTTAGAAAGATGTTAATGGATGGAGCAATTGAGAAAATTCTGGGAAATGCTAAAAGATAGTAGCATTAACATGCTAACATAGAATGATTATGATGGAATTGCTCTCTTAATATAGCCACCTACTTGTGTTTGAATTATACATTTAAGTGCCTTTAGTTACGGAAAAAAAAAAAAAAAAAAACCCAATTAGGAACTATATTCAAAAAGATTCACATCTCATTGGTGATGTCGATTTTTAAGTGTAAAATGCTGAAAGTAACTTTTCTGTGCAATCTGTAAGATAGAGTCATCCAGATTACCTCACTCATGAAATGAAAAATGTGGAAAAATTAAAAGATTGTTTAAAAAGTTACACATATTCCTAAATTCAAAACTTAGCAAAATGCCAGGCTAATAGGTATGTGGCTGATATAACATGAACCATTTTCAGCCTGTAGGTTGCATCCTCCACAAAGGGTCATGAACTGATGCAAAGGAATCGCAATGACCCTGTAATGGGGTATATAAACTCCACACTAGTATGGAAAGGATCAAGAAGTTGCTTTGGGCTGGTGTTCTCGACAATTCACCCTCACACACCTGTAAATCATGCCAGAACTACACAAGGAGTTAAAAAGAGGGAATGTCACTCAAATGGGGAAAGCCTGTTGAGCTTCTCCAGCCCTGGACAGAGCCCCTGCCATCCAGAATGAAGGTGCAGAACCCTTGAGATGAAAGGCAAAAAGGACTGAGGCTCACACTGGAACCCCATTGAACTCTAAAGTGGCAGTGATATGCCACAGCTTCTCTGAAGTAAGAGAGACCAATATCCTGGAAGAATCTCCTTACAGGCTTTTCTTTCCCTTTCTTTTGCTTAACCCTCTTTGCTGACTGTGAGCAGTTTTGCGGTTTCACCTGGGACCCAGAGAGTGGATGAGACAGTTGAGAGGCCTCAGCCAGAGAGTTAAGTTCTGGCCCACTAGAAAGACACCCCACAGCACTGTCTGGAATGGAGGTGGGGTGGAGTAATTGGACTCCCTATGCAGGCTAAAGGGGGTGCCCTACCACAGACAGATTGTTGATGATGGAGAATGCAGGCATATTGATCATCCCTGATATAAGGGAAAGGGACAGTGCTGAAGAATGGATCTGGATTGATTATTAAAGTGGGTTACAGAGAACCAGCAGCAACAGGCTGCCCAACAGCAGCAACATCTGCAACCATTTTGTGAAGCAGCTCGCCACCCAACAACAGCAGCAAGTGGTGCTACATCATCAATCACAGGAGGGGTGTATCTGCAGGCACTAGTCAACAAGGTCCAAATGTTGAGAGATTAGCCAGTGTCCATGATGAAGAAACATGTGCTTCTTTGGTCTGTTGGGGTTCTGTTGGCAATTCATGCCAAGATTTGTCTCCATTGCAGACGCAATCATTGGCCTCTTGAAGAATCGATATCCTAGGAAAGTCCAGTGGTCAGAGGCTTGTGATAAGTCCTTCAAGACTTTGCATGAAATGTTTACATCTAGAGCCTGCCTTTTTTATCTGGATCTTTCTAAGGAATTTATCCTGAAAACCGATGCCTTGGATAGAGGACTAGAGGCAGTCCTTTCACAGGAGATTGAGGTAGAAGAACACTTGATACTTCATATAGGCTAAAAGCTATTTCCTGGAAAAAAAGATGTGCTCTTTCATAGAGAAGGAAGAGCTGGTGGTAAAATGGGCAGTGGACGCATACAGTATTATTTATTGGGCAATTGCTTTCCTTTAGTCACAGATCACACTCTGCTGAGGTGCCTGCACACTCTGAAAGACACTAACCAGGAGATAATATATTGAGACTGTCATTATAGTTTCCAAGTGCTGCACTGGGATGGGAAGAATGACTTTCTTTTCATAAGAAACAGTAACACCCAATCCAAAAGACAATATATTTGTCACCAAAACGCATGTTAGTATTGAAGGGGTTAATGAGCTACTTTGGGATGGTGTAGCTGTGCCCCACCACTAGGATTTCAGGGGGATTTAAAAGGAAGGAACTCCACCCAGGACAGAAGGAGGATGATGAAGCTCTGAACTGAAGATGAAAAAAGACGTGCACTGGAAACCCAGTGGATTCTGAAGCAGCAGTGATACTCCTAGGGTCCCTCTGAAGTAAGAGACACCCATTTCCTGGAAAAAAATTAAAGCCATTATAGCAATATGGAGGTTTCTCAAGAATATGCTGTTGGGGCACTAAAGTTATGCATCAGGGTTACATTAAATTTTCACAAAGAACCAAAAATCCACCTGAAATCCAAATGGATTCAAAAATTTGAGTATAAACAAACACCAGCCCGGATTCATGAACACACTGTCCCCTAAGGCAATTTAGCTTATCAAAGAAAAGAGTAAGAGGTGACTTGATCATAGTCTATCAGTATTACACAGGGAGAAAACATCAGGTATTAGAGGGCTTTTTAATAAGGCACACAAAGGCATAACTAGATCTAATGCTTGGAAAATTCATTCCTAGTGGAAAAAAGATAAATCCTCAACAATGAGGTAATTAATCATTAAACAGAAATTAATCATTAGAACACATCACCGAGGGACGGGGTAAATTCTCCATCCCTTGGAGCCTTACTGTGATTACTTAATGTGTTTCTCAAATATATATTCTAGTTCAACTACAAGCTATTGGGTTTAAGAGTATTCTCATGCCTGGGCTACACTAGGGGGGATGGTTCGGACTAAGATACACAACTTCAGCTATGCTATTCATGTAGCTGAAGTCGAAGTATCTTAGTTCGACTGATCTGGCCATCCTCATGGTGGCGAATCGACAGTAGCAGCTCCCCCATCGACTCCGCTTACTCCTTTTGTGGAGATGGTGTTCCAGAGTCGATGGGGAGCGTGTTCGGGGATAAGATGTGATAAATCAATCCCTGATACATCAAACACTACCTGCCAATCCGGCGGGTAGTATAGACATACCCTCATACATGGTAGGTAAGGATAATTTCATTGCCTCTGTTATACAGAAGGTTATATTCAATGGTTATAATGCTCTTTTTGGCCTTGAAATATATGAATGATTTGCAAAAATGGACTAAGGTTCATTTTCCAAACAGTCATCATATCTCTGCCTTCTCAATAGGTGCTCCCATCATCCTTCAATCACCTTCCTATATCTGAACCCTGGGACTGCCTCTAAACTTGACTCAGCTGTTTCCCCCCTAGTTTTCTAGAAGTGCCAATTGGTCATTCATCATCAGCTTCTTAGAGTATACTACATTCTCCCAAGAACAAAAATAGGATGCACTGTCCAAACAGCAGGAGTAGGGGAACATTTCCAATCCCACATCATCTGCCAACTATCCTTTAAGCACAAGATCTCAGAGATATACCAGAGTCACTAAGGTGGGAAAAACTGTAATTCCTAGCATCTAAGTGGTAAGGAACCTATAGAGGATTATAGGTTACATATGCCCTCATGCTCTGTGACACTTTCTTGGTGCGTTCTGGACTGTGGGTCGCTGTGCTTCCCTCCTGCCTCTAGTGAAAGTGAGTCTTTCTTGTGGTAGTTTGATGTCAGCTCTCTGACAGTGCCAGCCTTTCAGCTACTCAAGCACAGTCCCACTTTGCCTTGAAGGTAAACAGTTGGTTTATCCCCAGTCCCTGAACACTTCAAAAACATCCTCCTGCCGTGTCCAACCCCTGTCAGTACAATAATTGCCAAGGTTTGCTACTCACAAAGGAATAGTAACACACATCAGCTTCATTGATTTAACTGAGTATCAGCTCTAACATAACACAGCACTGTAATCTACTTGTGTTGAAAACAAATGTAAATTGTGTTCATGAAGGTAAAGATTTTAAGAGAAAGTGAACAAGGGTAATAAGAACAACAGGTTACAAATAAAGCAAAACCTAATATGCTTTTACTAGACTAATATATAACTTTCACAGGCTATAATCCTTTCATTAAAAATCTCTCCCCTAAGCTCTTTCTGCAGAGCTTGCTAGTTTTCAGTCAAATCAGGATCCAAAACATTCACCAATCACCCCCCATCTACCCAGAGTATTCCTCAGTGAAACTGACAAAAACTTTTGCTTTTGCTTATGTTTCCCAGAGTTAATGGTCTTCGTTACCAGAGACAATGTGACACCCTAGAGTTTGGACTTCAGTGTGCTCTCCTCTATTGAGTTCACATCCCACTGTTGGCCAATATCTGTAAATGGTGTTTCCATTGTGTTGGCTTAAAATGCTTAATTCATCTAGGAAGACAGATAAATCAACATTCCTTTGTCTAGGAAAAACTGGTTTGTCAACCCTGCCTGGGGAACAAATCCTAAAATACATTTTCAATATGTACATACAACTTCTTAAATATCACCCACGCATACATCAACTGAGGATCAGTATGATGTAAATTTCCATTAGATACCTCATATGACCCTTCATGGATAAATATGATGAAAGCAGCTTGGCAGATGTAATGAGTTAGTCAGGCTTGATAAAAGTTGCTGTTACAGAATAGTGAACCTTTTGCCACTTGGCACTAAAGGTTTCTTAGGGTCACATCCTCACAGCAGAGCTGTGTCATAGAAGACTGAGTGTTTCCATGCTTCTGCTGCCATGTGAGTGTGTGCACGTTGTTCTCAATAGACAGCCAACAATTGTAATGGAAGTATTTGCCTATTCCTGTTCTTGCATGTGTGGTTGATGCATTGGGCAATTCTGGGAGTCAACATGCTAGACCAAATAAATCACTCTTCTCTTAATACATTAAGACAGTATCTGTGTTGCTTTTCTTTACTTTTTATTTCTTAATAAGGCTTATTATGGATAATGTGAAGAAACTTGCATCCTTTACATTTGAAAATTTCCTGTATGTACTGGATTTTAACTTTGTGCCATATTGATGCTGATACTATACAGGATTTCCTCTTGGTTCTTTCTCATTTCTGTAGGATGTGTCTTAAATAGTTTAGGGCCTATAATGGTAACATTTGCAGTGTTCTTATGAACTGCTGTCCATCTTTGAGGACTAAGCCTTGATTTTCTCTTCTTTGTATACTGAGATTCACACTTTATCCATTGCTTCATTTTCTACAAGCCTGCAATGACATCAGCTATAGAGAAAGTGGAGATGGTAGATTTTAGATCATCAAATTTGACAGCATCAGGATTCTGAGTATAAATAGCCTCTATCAAAAGAGTTCTCTTCTTTTGTACTAAGAAACCAACTATCGTTTGTCACTAGTAACACAGAAATGGAGGCTGCTTCTTTGTTGCTGAATCTATAAAGGTGACTATCCTCTCCTCAATAGGTGAAGTAACTCCCTCTAAAAATCAATGAGACTTATGCAGAGTCTAAAGGATTCATTGTAAGACTAGCACCATTTCTTACTTTGCTCATAGAAAAAAAACCCCTTTGTGTTCATTTTTTTAAAATCTTCTCTTAATACAGTGTCTAGTCCAACTCCAATCAGATGCTGGAATTACAGATATTCTTTTTGTGTCCAACAAAATGCAGCTAACATGCTTTAAAAGAATACAGAAAATAGTATTTCAGAGCATCCAGCTGTATTGCTGTCTTTTCTGCACAGGTTTTCTTTGTTAATGAAAACTAGAAATGATCAGTATATACATTCAGTAGAATTTATTTTATTAATTTATTAAAAAGGATGAGATCATTAGAAATGCCCTTAATTTGGTAAAACAAAAATAAGAATTATGCAGCATGAAATTTAGCAAGAGTAAATTTAGTTTGAATGTCAAGAGCATTTTCCCATTAGTGATCTGTATTCGATTAAGAACTCTCTCCCAAAAGAAGCCTTATTTAGAATTCATTTAAAAGTGGGCTGGACAAAATATATAGGGATCAATATATAGGGATCAATTTAGCTTTGGAAGTGAGACAGAATAGATAGCTTAGTAGGCCCTTCCCTTTTCTAATGTTTACAATTGAATAATACATCTATTTCCCCTTTTACAAATCCAGCTCCACATTTCAAAATTTAATAAAAGATGAAATAAAATAAAAAAGATTGAAGATGTTCAAACAACATTTATTAATTTAGAAAGTCTTGAACTGTGGGGCTTCCCATTCCCTACTTTATGTAAAGTATACTCTCTAAGGTGTTTCCTCTGTTTTTCTTTAAATATGTTTCTGGGCTATGTGCCATTAGAGTTGAATGTACGTGGCATTTTTTAAAGGACTTATACCTTCTCTATACCTAAACTGAGACAGAATATGATAACAGGAGTATTCAAAGGGAAGAAGAGAATAGTAATATGCAAAGGGGAAAGAACAGGAAAGAAGGAAGAGAGAAAATAATGATTATTACTAGAGGCTATTGTAGTAGGAAATAAAAGTGATTCCAGTCTGGGATTCTCAGCAGAGGATGTAATGCAATAAATCTTTAATCATGGCAACTAAATATTTTCTTTGTGTGCAAACTCCTTAAAGGAAGGGTTTGCACAGTTGGAGAATCTTGCAGAAATTTCTTACGGTATATTTTCAAAACAAAATGCAATCCCGGCAGAAATTATTAGCAAGGTTTCAGATTACTCCACTTTTACTTTAAAATGTTTCTGAGTTGCTCAAACTTCTTTAGTTCAAAATTCTCCATTAAAAAAAAAGGTATCATGATAAAGTTCATGTGCTGTTTAGTGCTTGTTCCTTAAAAAGGCAGACTCAGACTTTGGGAATGGGTTGGGGATACCATACAGTTATACTATCTTCAGTCTATTTATCAGAATGGATGAGTAGGGATACAAGAAAAAGTTTCTTTCAAAATTGCAGTGGATAATTACTAAAGAGTTGATGGAAACTGGAAGGATTTGGGGAACCAAACTGTGTACAGCTTAGGGCTGGTTTACACTACAGACTTGCATCACTATAACTCTCTCTCTCAGTGGTATGAAAAATCCGTATCTGTGAGAGATGTCACTATGGCAACCTAACCCCCCAGGGTACACAGTGTTAGGTCGATAAAAGAATTTGTCCATGGGCCTAGCTACTACCTCTTGGGGATTACCCATGCGGATGAGAAAACCCCTACCATCAGCATAGGTAGTTTGTAGAACTGCACTGTGCCACTGTAGCATTTCAAGGTATACAAGGCCTTATAAATTCCAGTTTAATTTTTATGAACTGTCTGTATTCTTATGTCTGTTTTACTTTGGGCTGGTTTTCACTACTGAGGAGATTAACGCTGCTGCAGTCAATGCAGCTGGTATCAGTTTAGTGGGTCTAGTGAATACCTGCTAAATCGATGGCAGAGCGCTCTCCGTTTGACTCCAGTACTCAAGTTCCCCAAGAAGGGAAAGATAAGTTGACGGGAGAGCATCTCCCGTTGATGCAGGACACTGAAGATACCAGGGGCAGTCGACCTAAGTTAAGTCGACTACAGCTACTTTATTCATGTAGCTGAAGTAGCATAATTGAGGTTGATTTACTGCTGTAGTGAAGGCAAGCCCTGTGTTTAGGAGGAAGGGAGAAGCCCCTCTTTTTGACAGAGATGGTTGTTAAGGGAATGCACGTGGGCTTGGACAGAACACTGAGATGGCTGAAGCCTTGTAGAAGCCAGTTTTCTCCAACTTCTCTGCAGGGGATTGGGATTGGAGAGTATAAAATCCCAAAGAGAAGAACAAAGAAACGAGGAGTTAATGTTAACACTTATAAATGCAGGTGGAATCAGAGGAAGGATGCAAAGGATGAGGAAACTTAGGGGAAGGGAGAGGAAAAAAAAGGGCGTACTTTTGTGAAACAGTGCATGGTTTCTGATTGTGGAACCAATCAGGGTCAAAGGAAGCTGACTTGGAGGAGACAGAGCCTCAGTAATTTTGAAGAGAAGCCATTAGCCACAGAAAAGGATCCTGAACACACCAGAGACTCTGGCCTATTTCCAGAGAATGCTCCAGGCTTTTGTGGAAACTGCACATAGGGTTTTATACATTTTTGTCTGGATCTGTGTATCTTTTCTGCTTTATAATAGAGAGTAATTGTGTTTAGAAACCTTTGGAAAACCTGTGTCTCTGTTTGCTTTCACTATCACATGTCCCTAAAGAGACAAATATAAACCTAAATCATACAAAAGGTTGGTGCTGTGGGAAAGGGTGAGAGGTTAAGCCACTGTGGAGGCTGGAGGTGATTTTGTAATTATATACACATATTATATATATATGAAATGCACTGGCTTTATATATATAAAAATAATATGTATTAGGTCTGTCGAGAAATTAAAATATTTATCACGATAAATCTCACTGTGAAACAGTAATAGAATATGATTTATTTATTAAGTGTACAGTGCTCATTTTATATTTATTTTTATTACAAATTTGTCATCACTTATAAATTGCACTTTCATGACAAACTGATCGCATGATAGTACTTGTATGAGGTGAACTGAAAAATACTATTTCTTTTGTTCATCATTTCATAGTGCAAATATGTGTAATAAAAATAACAACATACACTTTGTATTCTATGTTGTAACTGAAATCAATATATATGAAAATGTAGGAAAACATCAAAAATATTTAATAAATTTCAGTTGGTATTCTACTGTTTAACAGTGCAATTATAACTGATTAATCATGATTAATATCTTAACTATTATTATTTTTTTTGAGTTAACCATGTGAGTTAACTGTGATTAATCAACAGACCTAATTTATATATATAAAAGAGCTGTCCAAAATAAGGAGAGCAATGATTTCAGCATGAGGAAAAGGGTTTTAGGCAAAAACAGAACTAGGAGTTTGTGATGAGAGAAAGCTATTGAATGCATTGTGTCCAGGAAAAGGAGAGGGGGGAAGAGATCATCTAAAGGGAATATTAACTGTGCAGTACAAATGAAATAATCTTTAGCTAGTCTAGTAGGCGTCTATAAATGGATATTTGTGCCATTCTGCAATTTGTATAGTACAAACAAATACGATATTATAACAAGTGTAGAAATTACTAGTTCCATCCGTGTTTTGAGGACTTTTAAGTTATAGTCACTGTACATGTTGAGGCACTAGGAAAAAAAAAAAACAATTGTTTGAAGGTAATGAATATAAACCAAGTATATTTCTGAAAAAAACTAAGTTTAAGGTTTTGTCACAAATTCCTTTAGAAATCCCATTTTCACTTCCTATATCTTTAGCTAACATTTTTTCAAGAAGCTGAAATGTCGCACGCTTAACCTCCACACAAAATCAGAAGCATGATCAAAATTTGAACTTGAGAAAATTAACCTTTGGCACATTTCTAGGGCCTTGCATGGAGTGGGGCTTGTCACATCAGAAAGATTGAGCAGTTCATGCATCATCCCCTTCACAACAGAGCTCTCAGAGACAGACTGTGCAGCATGTGGGCACAAGCTTTTCTTGTGTTCTTCTTGAGGAAGTGCAGCTATCTCCTACCAAGGGCTGTGCCCATCTGACATAATCTAGACTGAATGGGACTGGTGCACATTAGAACTTGTCAGCAAAGAGAGTTTCTCTTCTGCCTGAAAGTTCTCATGGAATGAAAAACAAATCAGCCTAGAAACATTTCATTTCAATAAGGTAAAAAAGTTTCATTTTGATCTCAAAATGTTATCCTATTAAATATATAATTTAAAATTTTGTGTGTATTAAAATAACAGATAAATATGATAATATTGAAATGATGTAAGTGAAAGGTAGAAGAAATCAGTTTGACTTTTTCCCCATCAAAAATTTCATTGGAATCATCACGTTAATGCAAAAGTTTCTGTTTCAGTGAACATGCATTTTCCAACAGAACATTGTTCCACTGAAATATTTTCAATCAGCTTCTATGACTAGTTATCTGTTAAACAACCTCATAAAAACTCAATGGTGGGGTTGCAGGTGGATTGAGTAATCAGGCATACAAAGGAGCTTCCAGAGGCTTTAGGAAAAGAATGTGTGCTAAATCTCAAGATTTGGGTCACGGGGCATGTGGGTACAGTTGCTAGACTGCAATAAAATTTTGAAGTTCACCTGTATAAACACTAGAAAGTAAAATGTACTTAGAGCCCTTTGCTGTGCTGATGATGCACTATTATATTCAGTTTTCTTAGACCATGTTCTGTCTTGTATACATTCATGTAACTCTCATACACAGCAGTGGAAATTGCACAAATGCCTCTGAGGGCAGGGTAGAATTTTGTGTTGTGAGGCTGCTCCCATAGACACAAATCAAAGTTTTGATATAGATTTTAGTGGAAGCAGGATTGAGCCCTTCACCTTCAGCCCTTGAACTCACCCAATATCTGTTACCGTCAGTTTTCGAGGAAACATCAGTTTTCACTGTGGCTTTAGAAGTGAAGCTTCAAATGTATTATTAAATTTTAAATTGATAGCACATAACTAGTAATTCTTCACAAAGCATAGCTGGAACTCAAATGCCAAAAAAATAAAAAAAACCCCTAGGTTCAATACCATCAAGAACAAAATCTAGTCCTGCATAACAGTAGTGTTTGGACTGAATACAAATCTTATAATTGCTCTCATGGGCTAAACTGCCTCCCTTGGAATAGACACACAAGGGTTGAGGTGCTGTGCTTCCACTGCACGGGAGAAAGGCAACACACATGTAATGCAGGGTGTGGCTCCATATCTCCTGAACGATGAGTCCATGAAGGATGCAGATCCATTAGCCACAAATCCAGTTTACAGGACAAGTGGCAGTAATGCATGGACTCTAGTAACAACCACAGAATGGCTGCAGAGATGTTCCGTGCTTTCACTCCAAGTTATGGGGACAATTCCATCCACACACATTTCCCCACCAACCTCTGTATATGTCACCTATACAAAGGCTGCTTATTTAGGCTGTGCATGGTTAATGCAAAATTTACCAAGAGGAAACTGAAATTAGCTAAATGTGTGTGTGGGTGGGGGAAGCATATGTGATATCCAATATAAAAAAAATCAAATAAAAATAAACTGTTAATGAAGCAGAGAGGCATAGAATAGTGTTAGGGATTATACTGTTTTCCTTATTTTAATTATGTTCCATGTTCAGTGTTAGTAGAAAGTGATTTTGTTTGATGAAGTGTGAATCTGTTTATATAGCTAACATGAAAATTGTAATACACCCTAAAAATTATATCTGATCATCCAAACAGGTATCATAGAATTGCTCCTTTAGTCCCTTTTTTTTTTTTAATTCAGGAACAGAGGAAGACAAAAGTGGAAGGAGAAGTTACGGACATATACATGCGGCACTGTGATGCAGTAGGAAGAGCTATAACAAGTATAGGCAGGGACTGAGGTTAGAGAAAAAGGAAGAAGTGGAGAGACAACAGGGCCTCATTGCAATGACTATTACAGTAAATAGTAGTCTGTCCCCACACTTCTGTGCATGTTGGGTCAGGCCCTGTACAGGGAAGTAGAAGGATCAAATATAGAGGGATTGGAAATGAAGATGTGAACTGACAGAGTACAACAATAGATGTGTTAGCTGGTTGAGGAGAGAAGCTGCAACCAGATGGACCAGATGAAAAGCTTTCAAGACCATATCCTAACTCTCACTGAAGGAACAGAGATAGGTTTAAACAGTCAACCTAAACTCGGCATTGCCAGATTTTTTGAGTCCTTGAATATGTAGCCTAAACATTATTTATTTATTTTTGGCAAGGAACACAGATTGATACATTACATGTTAACAACATGGTTAAACCATTTTGAGGATTATCTGCTACCCACTGTTTGTATATTTGGCCATTTCTGTTTGCATGAAGGCATGGATTTGTGTGTGTTGTTTTTAGGACTTTTAACAATAGGACATTTCTTCTGATACTAGTTATTTCAGTCAAATGTATAATGAATTCAAGACTAAGATAGGCTAGGAAACACAAGAATTCCATTTGGTGAAAAAAATGAGGATTTTAAAATTATTTTTGTTTCAAATCGGAACAAAAAAGATCTTTTAAAATGCCATATTTGGAGCAGAGACTCCCACATCCCAATTGATTGCTCTAACCAGTGAGTTATTGTAAGAGGTGAGTCCTACAGCCCCACCCTCCCAAATTCCAGACTTGAGAACTCTTCTTGACAAAAATTTAATTTAAATAGATATATTTTGGAGAAAAGTTTCAGTTTTGATGTATCATTTTGCAGTGGGGAAAAAAGTGTTGTAAAAAATTTCCCACCAGTTCTGCTCAAGAGGACTGTTGGGCAGTCCTGTGACAATATCTACACTATAGAGAGATATTTCAGGAATAAAGTTAATAATGCCAGGAGACAACGCTACTGGCCATATTACAGGTGTTACAGGTGACATATTACAAATGTCAAGCTGATTTTACTGCAGGCAGGTTGTCACATTTCTATTTATGATAGTATTTCACTGAGAAGCTAATCATACTAATCATAGGAGGAGGGGAAAATAGTTTGGCATATGTGTCTCCAAGATGACACATCATAAACTGAAGCTTTGTGGGACAGTATAGTCTCCTAACTACTATTCCTTTTCACTGACATATTGAACTTTCTCAGGCCAATGACTTCTTCCTTGCTTGCATTTCTTACCATACTTTATATTTTGGCTCAAAACATCTCCATTATTTCTATGCTGAAGTCATACACTGCATGCTAACCTGTGGTAACAAAGGAGGGACCAGCAATAAGCTGTGAGGATAAGTTCCCTTATTACTGGTTCTTTAAATCTGTAACAGGAAGCCAAGCCAGAGAAAAGGAGATTAATAGGGAAGAAGTGCTGCAGTGAAGTTGATAATGGCTTTTGAGATAGGATACATTTTTAGAACATAGCAGCTCTCTGATTCTTTAATGTTGAGGCTGCTACATTGTGGAATTTCTGTGACTGATTTAGACTAATAGAACCCCTAGTACACGTCAGTACTATTGTAAGATCAAATTAACTGGATGAGAGACAATCTTTAAACCTTGTTGAAGTGTTACCAATTCTCACAATTTTATTGTGAATCTCATAATATTTTGTGTTCTTCTTAAAGCCAAGCTCCTGGAGTCAAGTGATTATGTGAGAATTTCAGGTTTCATTTAAAGAAAAATGAAGTTTCTATCCTCTTGGTTGCAGAAGAAAAAGCTTAAAAACATGGCCAGACTGTACCCTAAAAGCTCAGAAATAAAAGGTAGAAGTGTGTGTGTGTGTATATATATATATATATATCACAACATCCAGACACATCAGTATTTTTTTACGTGCTATTTATCGCTAATCCATCAAATATGGAAGAATAATATTGCAGCAATGACAGTAATTACAACTTTAATTGTTCAAAAATCCTGAATTGCTTAAAATCATGAGAATTTAAATATATTCTCAAGAGGATTAGGACATTTTTATGGGGAACTTTCCACTGTTTCCTCAAGGTACCCGTGTGTAAGGGATTCTTGGGATTTTCATAGGGGGGGAAGTGTAACAACCTCTTATTACCATAAAGGAGAGAGGGAGCTAGCAAGAGGTGGGACCAAAAAGACTCAGGCATCATCTCCCATTCTGCGTGGGGAGCTGATAAAGCCACAGGCTGAATTTTCTTTTCACAGACGCTCCCATCTTCCTTATGATGATCATTTTTTTTTTGAGGGGGGGTTGAGGGGGGCTTTGCAAAGTCACTGGCTCATGCAGCCACACTATCAGAAATGTAGGGGTAGGTGCCAGGCATTCAGCCAGCTCAAAGGCATTAATTTCAGTAGAAGTTAGGGTACTTTCATCTTATAGGATATAGTCTGCACTATAAGAGCTTGTACTAGTGGCTCCTCATTACTGGCTGTAGCACTTACTATCATGGGTACAGGTCTCATAAAAATCAGTGGGAGTTAGTGTGTCAACATGTTGAAGAATAGACTGCAACTCTGCAGCAGTTTTTAAGAGGGACTTAATCAGTTCCGAGAAGTTCTGGGACCCCTTAACACAAAGGTTTTCAAAAATTCATTGCCAGGTCAACTTTCTTGACTCCTCATTCTAATGGAGATCAAGTGCCTCATGCCATATTGAATGACTGCTCTCTGAGTAGTATCACTGCCAATGGGTTTTGTTATGGAAGCTGCATAATGAATTGAACGATACTGGTGTCAACTGTAAGTACAAAGGCCAGTAATTAGCGTTTCCGAGAATTTGACCCTAAAAACTTACATAGTGATCTAACTAGCATTCAGCTTTCATGAATCAACTAAAATTAAAGCATTTAAAATGTAAGTATTTATAGTTTACAGGAAATTGTCATTCTTGGCTTAAACCCAGTCACTTATACAATGAAAAATGCTGTGAAAAAGTATGTGCCAGAGATTCTATCAATATAGACATTTTGTAGATGATGTTAATTTGTTAGTTGCTGGTTTTATGCAGATCAAGGCCTTATCTACACTAGAAAGGGTTTGTTAGTACAGCTGTACCAATGTCCCTTGTGAACACATAACTTATACTGGCAAAGCAGTTATTTTTCCACTATAGCGTATACCGGTTGCCCAAATGAAATACGCTATACTGGAAAAAGGACATGATATTTTGCTGGCATAGTTATATCAGCTAGTGGTATGATTCTCCCTCCCCCCACTCCCCCGCACTGTTTTACCAAAGATAGCTATGCCAGCAAAAAAATTTACAGATAGACTGGCTGAAATATCTATACCTCATTCTTTCACTTAAGGAATGTAAATGGAAAATCGCCATTGCATATTGAATATAGTGTGACAACTATACGAAAGATGGTGGAATACCAAAATATTCAGATTCAAATAATATCCATATTCGGGCATCCTATTTGTAAAACAACGTGGATGGTTTCAGTTTTGAAAAAAAATAAAGAAAATAGAAATAAGCTGGTCATAAAAAATGAGTGAGAGAGTAATAGGGCTTAAACGTTCTCTACAAGGGACAGAGCAGTGGGTCAGTATCTGCTTCACAAGAGCAATCTAAGAGGATAAGAGAACTGAGATGTCAGTTCAGATAAGAGAACTGAGATCCCATGGGTCCCACAGTCACAATAGCAGGAGTGGGATAAAAATAGATGGGTATTGTAGGGCAGAATGGGGGTAAGATTAAAAACATAGTCCTCCTGTGCCATACACTCCCATGAACTCCCCAGTCTGCAGCCGCCACTCTCCGGTGTCTCAGTTTTGAAAGCAGTACCGCCACTAGCAGGGGTGCAGAAGTAAGGGTGGCAATGGTGTGTGTGTGTGTCTGTGTGTAACAAATTCCTTGAATTGTAAAGGGGGCATGACTGGATAAATTTACACAGCAGCAAAACCAACTACCCTAAAAAGGAACACAGATGGGAGTTCCCTAGTGTTAGTAGAAAAGCCTGAAGAGATGGATCTTATAAACTAAAAATGGCCAGGTTTGAAAGCCAGTTCCAGAAGTAAAGGCCTGTGACACAATACAAACTGCCCCTTGCCTCAATTAGCTTCACATTTGGAACAGACAAGATCAAGGGTTTCTACTGAATCTATGTATTTTGAGAAGGTAGAGAGGTAAGGCATTTTCTGAGATAATTGGAGCCTGGATCAAATAGTGCTGAATAGACAGTACCCAACATCTGAATTTACTAGCACCTAATATGGAGAAAAAAAATTCTTACATGACTGCACAAATTGTTTCATTGAAATATGCTAGGTTACAGTAGTGCATATAATATACTCAAGGGTGAGGATATTTTTTTATTCTTTTAAGTGTTGATTAAATACAATTTAGTATGTCAGAATGGTGAGCAATAGATGTGTGTGTCAATAGCATAGACCAGTATGAATAGAGAAGCAAGGTACAAGTAAGAATAGAGACAGAAATAAAATAACTTAGAGGCTCGGATTCAGCAAAGCGCTTGTTCAGTGTTCTTAAGTCCCACTGATTTTATGCATATATGTCTGTTCGGATTTGGGAGCTTAAAATAATTACATATTTAGATCAAATTTTTGTTTCAGGTTATCCACCAAACTCTTGGAAGTAAGAAGTGGGGGTCAGAGTACAAATAATGAATGTATGAATATAACAATAATACTTTATGAACAAAAGAGGAGTTAGTAGCATTATTTCAGTATTTAGATTTTTCGCTGAAATTTCATCCACATTTTAATACATACATATGCTTACACACACACAAATGTATACTTGAAATAATGTGAAGTAAACAGTACAGGACATACTTTCAGATCGACACACGAAACAAAATATTAAGATACAAAGACTATTGGAATTGTGTCTGAACTGTACCATTTAAAAACTCTCGGCCAGAAACTTCCTTCAGTTACAGCCTTAGTCATCAGTAATACTTTTGCTTGAAGGGGTGCATGTCCCACTGATTTTAATAAGAGTTACAACTAATGAAATCCCAGTCACTTAATTGAAGTTGTATTGACTGTACATCAATGAGGAGGAGCTTTGTGCCTAAACTAGAGGAAATTATTTTTCACAACCAATTTCCCATCCAGCTTCAGTCTGAAATGAGGTTGTATTAGAGACCTTGAGACATCACAGTCATCTCCATTCATACATACTGTGAAGTAATGAACAGAAGTAGCCTTGTGACGATATTGGGGGATCATGCAGAAGCTAAGTGTGAGTAAGAAAGCTCTTATTTAAAATATTTGCACTACATTTTCAACCAAGATAAGTAGAGAAAATTTCTGATGAAGTGAACTATTTTATTTAATCATTCCTTTTGATATAAACACCATAAATGGCACATATCCCTGACTCTTCAAAAGCCAATAAAAATGTAAGCTATAACAAGTAAAAAGCTGCTGAGTGGATTCAGAATTCTGGGGCCTTGCAGGTTGGCTTCCTGCTGGAGGAGATATCTGTGACTTGAAGCCGGGTATACTCCGAGTTCAGCTTGTTTATTTATCCCAGTCTTGGGACAAAGGCTGTCACAAATAGCACATAAGCAAGCCCCTCTTCAAGAAGTCTCAGTCCACATACCAATGCCTCAGAAGCTATTCTGTCCCAATAACTGCCCACAAATATAAAATCTAAATTAGAGCACACACTATGCTACGTTCCACAGCTTATCTCAAAGGATTACTGCATAACAAAACTAACTACAATACAGCATTTGTTCAAGCGCTAAAACTTGTTCACATGCTAAAAAGAACTGATAAGACAGTGTCTAACAGTGCAACTTCCTGCTATAATAGTTCCAAAAATTCTGCATTGGTTTGCACCAGTCAGCGTGAACAAGAATCCACAGCATTGTTTGTGATGTGAAGCAAACCACACAGTCAAAATCTCTGAAAGTGACACTAACTGAAACTCAGTCAATAAGTCTGAATCTGGTTTAAATGCTTTGGGGCCTAGTCAGCACCTTTGGGATTGAAAAAAAACTAAACAAGCAAGAAGGGAAAAGGGTGTGTGTGAAAGAACATTTAATAAATTACTCCCAAACAGGCAACTATAAACAGTATCCTGTCATCATATCAAGTCCATAGAAATATGCAAGAATCCTTCATTTATAGCTCATGGAGACCAGCGTGTACTCCAGTCTGTCCATCACATCACAAACAATTGAATGTGACAGAAATAATGGCAGCTGTTGGCAGTGGGTGAAACAGGTAGAGAGACAGCACAAACATAGAAGAAGGCTGGATAATGTGAAATCTATAGATCCTAAAAGAAATAAAATCCCCTGTTAAATGCAGTAAATCAGAAATGAGCAAGAAAAAAAGCTCAACTGACACTGATGTGAACATACAACTATGCTTCTGTGCACAACATCTAACAATGGGATATTATTTCAGCTGTATTTGTACACATCTGTCAGCTCAAGAAGAGTATTTCACTCCTCACTGATGCCTTTAAAAACCAGTTTATGGTTACACTCACTCAAGAAGTCTTCAGAATCACTGTATAATCAATAGGAATCATAGCCCTAAAAAATCTGACTCAGTTACAGATAAATCTTGTGCACTCAGTCTCAGTTGCATACTCCTGAACACAACTTGGCCCACATGGGGGTTCCACTATATACATGCCAATGATAAAACATGACATATTAGTCACCTGTACATCTGCCACAAATACCCAGAATTTATCAGTGGTCATGATCAATATTTATCTATTGTGGTCCATGTACAGGATAACTAAGGTTCAAGATAAGCCTGCCTTGACCAGCCGTAACACCACCTTTTCACTATGCTGGTCTTTGAGGGAGCTAATGCATGGGATTTGGATCTGGCCACATCTTTTTTTCAGGATGTGACATTATTGACATAAACTGGGACTGTATAGATCATTGTTGCAACCAAGGTCCTGTAGTGACACCAAATCTTATATAAAGAGGGTCATATAAGGTGTCTAAGACCAGGTTATAGTTTGCTGGTTATGATTATGCTGTCTGTATGCATGTATCATTTTTGTTGTTGAAGTTATGAATATTGGCTCTATACGGTCTGTATCTCAAACTTATGCTATGCTTCTGGGTGACACTCCAGACACGTTGGTATTAGCGCTGCCAAGCCTGCTTGATGGCCCATTAAGGATTCGCGGCTGTACAACTGACCCATTGAGAGAAGGCAGACACACCTTGTGATTCAGCAAGGTATACAGGGACTTGGCCATGTGACTCCAAACTCCATTTTGCTCTAATTTTCCACAAAGAGGTGATCTTACACCTGGAAAAGACTATAAAAGTCTAATGCCTCATCTCCATCTTGTCTTCAGGCCTGCTTCTTACCTCTGGAGGGACTTTGCTACAAACTGAAGCTCTACACGAAGGACTGAATGACGCATCCCAGCTGTGGATATTCTCTAGAGGCTTGATTTGAACCTGAAGTTTATTCTATCACTGCTACAAGCCTGAACCAAGAACTTTGCCATACCTGGATGTAATTGATTTATTTAACCAATTTTAGCTCTCATCTATCTTTTTCCTTTTACGAATAAACCTTTAGATTTTAGATTCTAAAGGATTGGCAACAGTGTGATTTATGGGTAAGATCTGATTTGTATATTGACCTTGGTCCGGGGCTTGGTCCTTTGGGATGAGGAGAACCTTTTTTCTTTTACTGGGGTACTGGGTTTTCATAATGATTTGTCCCCATAACGAGTGGCTGATGGTGGTGATACTGGGAAACTGGAGTGTCTAAGAGAATTGCTTGTGTGACTTGTGGTTAGCCAGCGGGGCAAAACCAAAGTCTTCTCTCTTTGGCTGGTTTGGTTTGCCTTAGAGATGGAAAAATCCCAGCCTTGGGCTGTAACTGCCCTGCTTTAAGCAGTTTGTCCTGAATTGGCACTCTCATTTGGGTCCCACCAGAACCAGCACCACTACAGAGTGCATGGAATTATTTTCCCCCCTCTCCTCAACTATAAAGAGACACCTTTTCTAGGGTGTATAATATGAGGTGATTAGATACAACTTGCACACTTTTTGTCAAATGTAAACTGTGCCCCAGATGTGATAATTGTCTCCTGGGCCTATGAAGGAGAATCGGGCTCCTGATATTTTAAGACTGCCTTGTAGTGTTTAAATCTCATTTTTGTCTCACCATAATGCTGACTACATTAGTGAAAGGTGTTACATAGCACAGGTCAGTGCAGATTTTTTTAATCTAATAATTTTCAAAGCAAAATATCCTGTTACTGTGCCAATTATGCATTGGACATCAACTTCATCTAGGGTCAGTAGCACCAAAAACATCCTATTGTAATGAAGAAGTGATGAAAAGGTAAACTGTAGGGAAAAAGACAGACAGACTAAGCACTTCCTTAAGATGACTATATTGTTAAGCAAGCTGTGCCAGACACGTCTTGCTGTATTTTGGTGCTATTATATACTGCGGGATATGTTAGTGATCTTTTCAACTGAGAACTCTTTTGATGTAAAACAAACTGTGCTAGATAGGAGTCTTTAATAAAGTGGCTGTGGGCTTTGCTTTGTGTTGTCAGTTCCTTGAGGAGTTACTCAGAGTTTAAAGTTGCTTTTCTTAATTTAAAAGGATTTGCAGCAGTGACATTGGGTTAATGGTTTTACTGGGAACTAATGTGATTTCATTCCAATATCTCAGCCTCAAGTCCCAATGTTCATGTGCTATTGCTTTATTTTGGGCACATCCAGCAGGGGGATAATCTTTCATGATGCTCCAGTTTATTCAGCCTCTCTTTCTCTCAAACTAAACACAAATCTATGAATACTGCAAGTTTTTCCATGCACAAAAGGGTACCAATTATTTATTTTAGATTAAGAAAAGCAGCAAGAAAAAATAAGTCAAGTCTCCTTGAAAGAACACTCTATGATTCCTGTCTATCTTAGATTCTTATTTGGTATCCATTACCAGAGTGTTGAAGTGCTTCATGATCTTCAATGTATTTACTCTCACAACACTTTCATGAAGTAAGAAGTGCCATTATCTCCATTTTACAAATGGGGAACTGAGGCACAGAAAGCCATATGGCTAGATTCACAATGGAACTTATGTATGGTGACACAGAGCATTGCCACATCTAACTTTTAGGTGTTAAGAAAATCACATGGATTTACAAAGTCAGAGTTTGATGCCTAGGCTTCCTGCACAATGAATGGGGAAAGACAGGCACCTCAGTATGGGATTTACAAAAGCGAGCATGCCAGGTGACTCTTCATCTAAGTTAGCCAAGAGAAGATGCCTAGCCCAGGGGAGCATGCACTCACAGTGACATAAATGCCTACATCTGGGCTAAAAGGAGGCGCTTCCCTTTGGTTGGGATTCTCAGCTGCAAACCTTTTGATGGACTTTGATGCCTACACTATTTTAGCAAGAAGCTGAGTCTGGGGGCAGAAGGAGGAAGAGGATACATAATGAAACAATCATTAGGCCAGAGACAAAACAATCATGAGAATGACTGTGTAGTTGGTGATAGTGAACTCCTCTGAGAGATAGGAGCTCAAGGACCCAATCCCCTGTGCCAATGACTTTTTAAAATAATCCACAGTGGAACAGTTTCAAAAGGAGAGATTGAGAAAAAAAACTCGTCAGAATATCACAGCCCAGTGGCTAGGTCACTCTCTTGAGAGGTGACAGATACTTGTTCAAATCTCTTCTCTCACTCAGGTGAAGGGAAGACTTGAACTGGATAGCCACCTCTCCCACCTCTTCTGACTACTGGATGAAAAGTTATAAGGGATGTCCCCCATCTGTTTTTGTGTATGTGTAGGATATGGACATAACATGGCTTTCCTCTGAGCTCAAGGATTATGTGCGTGTAATGCTGTTAATGGTCATCGCATCTTCAAACTGATCTGAGAGGGAGAGACCTTGCACCTCTCCTCAAAGATCTGGCACGGAAAAGCAGATAGGGATCCTTGGCCTCAGGACAATCCCAGAGGGTCAAAATGGACACTCACAACCCTCATCTTCAAAAGGGTCACTCATCTTATGTAATCATTTCTCTTCATATGTAAAACACTTAGGGGAGATTGACAGATGCTATACTTTTTAACCATGCATAACATATTGATAAGACCCAACTTGGTACTTATCCTTTGCATAAAATTTTTATTAAAACTAATATTTAAAATCAAATTTACACAAGTTAAGAAGGAAGGTATACCTGGGATCGGGTTTGAGTTATGAGTACTTGCAAGTAACAGTTACAAGGTTCACGAGGTACATACATATCATAGATCCAGATTGGAGTGTGGGAGTTTTCAAAGCATCAGTGGATAAGTGGGCTCAGCTATGCCAGCTATGCCTTTTCAAAGCATCAGTGGATAAATGGGCATCAGTGGATAAATGGGCTCAGCTATGCCACCCATGGAATGTATTAAGAGTCCAAGTCAGTAGTGGTGTAGACAATAAGTATATAGGTGGGGTGCATCCTTTGGTTCATCAGGGAAGGGAGGAAGTGGGTTATTTCCCTGATTGGCATTCTTGGTTACTCAATCTGGTACTGGCGGTGTCCTGTGATGTGTTCTGTGTAGATGTCTCTGAAGCACCTGATGGTATTGGACACCATGAGATGTCTCATGAGCCGGGTGTAGCGTCGACTGACTCCACATGCTCTCAGTACAGGCTCACTGTGGAGGATGTGGATCTGGACCTTGTAGCCCTGGGCTCTCAGGGTGTCCGCCAGGGTGTACTTCAATGCATTCCGTGCTTGGGCCTCGCGGAAGGCCGGTGACCTGTTTTCAAATGGAACCATAACGTCTACCATGAGGACCTTCTTCTTTTCTGAGTCGATCACAATGATGTTGGTTCACAGTCGACTGTGTGTCCCAGGGATGGCAGAGTCGGGGGTGATCTTCCTCACTGAGAGTGGGATGGCTTTCAACAGCAGTTTTCTAGATGGCATTGTGGTGGAGCTGCCAGGCTCCAGAGTGCTATTTGCATCCACACAGGATGCGGGGCATGGTCTTATTGCTGTACCTGCACTTCCTGCAGTGCTTGTCCCTGTTACCATGGCGGATGCCTCTGTTGAGGGGAATGCAGTTGAGTCAGGCCCAGTGGATGAGCCGCCAGTCGGCAAACCTAGTGAAGCCTCCCCTAGGGAGGAAGTGGTTGCTGGACACTTCAAACACCTTGCCCTGGTCTGGCTTCTGCTTGAGGTTCTCAGCGAAGTGGCAGTGGATGGCATCTTTCAGGGTCCTTTCCAGCATTACTACTATTATCCCCACTCCAAGAAGGTACCTTGCTAATTGGGATATGCCTTCAGATGGAAGCTTGCTAGTGGAACTGAAACTAGAAACAATGGAAACTGCATTGGTAGGAAGAAGCAAACAATTTGAAGATCAAGCAAAAAACATCACCACCTTCAGCTGAGAAGCTTGTGCTATGCCCATCAATATAATGCACAGCTCAGAAACTCCTTCTAGACTTTTCAGTGAAATTGGATTCACAAAAAGCAACAGCTGCTGGGCTGGCTTTCTTCTGCCTGTAACTGCCCAGGAGACAACACTCCATCTCACTGGATGATGATGTGGCCTCTGTGATGAGGTTTGTGACAGCCAAGCTTGGCTACTGCAGTGCACTGTTTCTATGAATGACAACACCAGCTGTGAAAAAGTTCCAAATGGTTCAAAAGTAGCATCCCATCTGTTCTGCTGGGCAACACTAGATGATGTGATGCACATCATCTTAGTACTTTGCACACTGCACTTAGGATGAGCAGATGTCCCTATTTTATAGAGGCAGTCCTGATTTTTGGGTCTTTTTCTTATATAAGCTCCTATTACTCCTGACCCCCTATCCCGATTTTTCACATTTGCTGTCTGGTCACCCTAACTGCACTGGTTATTCACTGACTACTGGATAAAATTATATTTTCTGGCACTTTGGAGACTGCCTTTTTCTCTGCCAACGGGGACTACTATAACTACTTCATCTTTCACAAAAACCACAGTGCTATTTAGTAATAGAGTGGATTTCATGGATGCAGGACTACTGAGTTTTCTTAGTTTAGGTTCTGAGGCTGGCTTCAAAACTTTTGTTTGAGAGAATGAATTTTGGAGCTGGGAGGAAAATCATGTTTTTTTTTTTAAATCTGCCAAGAAAAAAAAAATAACTTTTGGCCAAAAACTGCCAAGCACCGAAATGTTTCATTTAGTAAAAAAGCCAATTTTCCTCTGAAAAAAACCCCAAACAAACAGAAAAAGTCTACCAATCCTAATAAATGGACCCTAAGGACAAGAATCTCTTTAGCTTTGGAAACCAAAATTAGCCATGGCTGTGTGGCAAACTGATCAGACCCTGATATACCTTTCTGTTCATGGCACTAGCTCTAAGGTTAGGTGTTCCAGAAAGCTTTAAGGAGATAGTTTACAAAGTATATAGCCTATAGTCAGAACAGTCGTATGCCTAGATTGTGCCAGAAAGGCATAGCCTGGACTAGGGGCAAAAATAGCGCTTCATGGCTCCAAAGGGTGCCCTGAGAGGGCTTTTGTCTCTGAGAAGCACAATCCCTCCTTGAGTTCTCTGATGAATATGGAGGCTGTGTAATTAGTTTGTTCCAATGAGCTCTGCCCCTTCTTTGAGCAGCAGATAAGCAGCGATGGCCTGCCCTGCCTGCCCCTTTTGGGGCAGTGTGCAGCCCAAGGGTTACACAGAGGGAGGAGCACCTCCTCCCCACCCCCCACCCCCGGCCACACACACACCAAGCACGGGGTCTACCATTGTGACTGGCCCTTGTGTAGGACATTCTCCCTCTCCCTGCTTGGATACTCGCACAAGGCCCCAAATCATGACATGGTGCTACTTTTGGAGGGAGTATAAACACCTCCTACATAGTTTCATTGCTTCAGAAAGCAATGGATCTGAACAACATGATGAGCAACTGTTACCTCTCTGCGGTAAAATACCTATCAGTTTAAACAAAGATTGGTGAAATGCTGGACTTGGAGATCTGTCTGTGCCAGCTGTGTGTTTTGTCTGTTTAAACTTATTTTGATTAAAGCAATTACTTTTGCATAACACAGAGATAGAGACTGTATCACTCTTTGCAACAGATACATCATCACCACAAGGACTTGCTCTTGTATCTTCACAGTATTTGTGCAATTTATTATTTGATCCAACTGTCTAATCTTTCTGTCTGTGCCAAATTAGTAGAAAGCAGCAATCTTTCTTACCTGTCATTAAAAGTTTCTGTCTTTGTCCTTCAATCTCAAAAACAATAACAGATGCCTGTTCATGAGAGACTTTTATAACTGTTGCCAGGGGAAACGTAGCTTCTTCTACCTTTGATATAATTAGGACTTAACTAATGAGTGTTGCCTGTCATAAGGCCTGGTTAAACAACATTAATCAAATAATTTGATTAATTATGTCATAATATTTTGCATGCATATTATTTTTTTATTTGTTAAACTGTGATAACGTATTTAGCACAGTACAAGACACAAAATTAAGACAGTCTGTGTCCCGAAAACTTAGAATTTAAATGACAAAATGAAGATCAAATGGGCTAAGGAGATCAAAGGAGAGAATAACCAGCTGGTGGATTTAGGATTTTGGTTTTGCTTCTTGTCTCACTTTTTAGCATTGTAAACATGGATATTTTCTATATCATATTACATATCTTGCAATTTACAAAAGCCCCCATAATTAGAACTAGAAATTATTATAAAAAGGAGAACAGTTCCACATTGCTATAGGGAAATAGAAAATTCAATATAAAAGTAGAGCTAGATGGGAAACAGTTTTCCTATCCAGGAAAACTTTGAGATTTCAAAAAATGATTCCAGTTTTCATCAGGATTAAACAGATCTTTCAAAGTATTTTGCACAAAACAAGCAAAAAATAAAACAAAACAAAACAGACCCACTACAGAATAACCAATGGTTAGGACACTCACTTGGAATGTGGGAGACCAGTTTCAATTCTTTTCTCTTAATCAGGCAGATTCTTGCACCTGGATCTCCCACAGCCAGTGTCTTAACCAGCAGGCTATCTGTTCCAGGGTAGAGCTCTCTTTGGTTTTGACCTGTAATTCCATCCCCGACCTGAGACCCTTCCTCAATGAAAGTTTAATGAGAACTTGCTTTCATGTTGGTAAGCACTTGCTTGAGTAACCCACATTGACTTTGATAATCATGATTCTTTATATAATTTCTTATATTGTGCCCCCCAAAAGTGCTAGTTGCTTTACAGAACTAATACAAACACATAACCTATACCACAAAAAGCTTGTAATCTGATTTTGGACATGTTTCTGTGAATGAGAGCAACAAATAATGGCAAAGAAATGGAGGAGTGGAAGGGGGAGATCATGTGATAAGAAAGGATAACTTTTGCAGGAACACAATAATGCAGTTACATTTTTATAGTAAGTATGCACACCTGAGTAGCTCCATTAAAGTTATCATTAGTACATATTACTGTTGGGGTTTCCCCTGAGGCCTTTTCCACTTGGTTCCCCAATAACTCGATTTGAGTCCAAACTCGTCACTTAGGTTCATTTATTTGGCATACAGCGAAGCTATATAGAGTTGATTAAACTCAAGCATAGGGGATGGTATAGGGTATACCACACCTCCAAAATTAAACAGCAAAACTTTTACTTATATACATTTTTATCAACACCAATAACACACACATTTTTAATCATACATTGCATTACACACTTCTAGATTGGTTTGGTCACTCTGCAAGAACCAATCCCTATACAGTATGCCCTGTCTACACATTGTCTATGCACAGCATACTTTTTTGCCTCATCATACTTTCCAGATTTATCATGTCCATTGTAAACAGCACCAAGATGTTCCACTTTATCTCAGGTAGTACAGACACCCTGTCTCTAGCCTACTGATCTGTTTACCTTCCCAATCATGAAGAAATTAGGCAAGTTACTTACATCCAGTTACTTATGGCGAGTCCTGCAATTTCCCTCTTATATTATCCCAAGCCGCAGCTGTGACGCATGTGGCAGAGCACTGTGAGCAAGTCTGCGCTTCTGCTATGTCTCTTTGGATAAGTGAGGAAGGATGATTTGTGCTTAAAGCTTCAGAAGTTTTGAGTACAGTTCCTGGTTCTGCCACAGACTTCCTGTGTGAAACTGGAAAAGCCACTTTAGTCTCACCATGCTTCAGTTTTCCATTGATATAATGAGGATGAAAACATTTCACTTTCCCCACCATTTGCCTAGCTTTTCTGTTCAGATAGTAATCTTGTCCAGGCAGGATCTGTTTCTTATGTAAATATATAACATGCCTTGTACAATTAGGCCCTTGTCATAGGCCTTAACTCCATGGGTGCTTCAGGGCTGGAGCGTGCATGGAAAAAAAATTAGTGGATGCTGAGCACCCACTGGCAGCCAGCTCCCCACCCTGCTCTGCCAGCGCCTCCTGTCTGCCAGCCGCCCGTCTGATCAACTCCTGCCCCTCCCTCCCAGCCTCTCCCACCCGCTGCAATCAACTGTTTCACAGTTTGCAGAAGGTACTGGGGCGGGAGTGGGAGAGGAGCGGGGACGGGGCATTCTCAGGGGAGTGGGTGGAATTGGGCAGGAAGAGGTGGGGTGGGGTCTTGACGGAAGGTGTGAGAACAGTGCCTGGAGTGGAGAGGGGGCGGGAAGAAGTGGGGTAAGGGTGGGAGCTTGGGTTAAGGTGATAGGTGGGCAGAATGGGGGGTTGAGCACCCTAGGATCCCAGAGGCAGCCAGGCCTGTGGCCCTTGCATAGGTTAGTATATCTTCAGGTGCTTCTGTAATACAAATAAATTGAACTATTAAAATAGAGATTTTCAGTTTCTGGAGAGCTCAATAAAGAACTTTTCACCAAGATTAAATTCACTTTAAAAATTAATACTAAATAGAGTGACGGGTATGTTTGTTTTCATTTCAAACAAAATGTGGTTTAAAGTGTGTGTATGTATAAAGCAGCACGCTGTGGCTCATCACCCTAGGAACATTCTAGATGAGGCCAAGCTGAGGGGGGGCTCAACATTTGAAATGTTAAAGTATAAGCATGTGATGGACAAATCCATATATGGAAAAGTTAAATATGATTGGCTAAGGTTTGTGTTATATAACTTGTTATGTAATTGTCATGTGCTACAATAGCAACAGGAGGGGCTCCTTGCTGAAGGAACTCCAGCTGATTTTTGGTACCAGGGGCTCTCCTTTTGTGCACACTCAGTTGAACTGAGCTGAATAAAGTACTGAAGATTCTTGATTCTGCCCAGCCTCTGACTCATTTGGTTGTTTTTGGGAACCACAAAATCCCAGCAATAGCAAGAAGCCTTTTTTTCCCCCGAACCAAGCAAGTATCTGGGTGTTTGCATTCACTGCATTATTGAAAGCAGCAAAGCCATTTATCATCAGTGCTGACACTATCTCAGAGGAAATCTTAGAAGTTCAAATGTATCTCTACTCTTGTTTTTTTGAAGCGCTAAGACTGTCTCTTATAAAAAGAAAACCATGTATATATCTGAACGCCTAAAAAAATTCCACAAATGCTACTGCTAACTTTCTAACTTTCTTTCTTTATTAATTACTTTACTAATTATTTTTACTAGTCTGTTTAAGTGCTCTAGGTTGACTCAGACAGAGAAAACCTAATGTTTTAAAAATAATCTAGATAAAATATGTGAGGGAGGATGAATGACAGGAAATATGTAGAGACAGGTCCAGGAATACTACCATACATCAAATTCCTAAAGGAGAAAGCCCATGACATTAAAGGAGAAAGTTAAGGGACCTTGTTGAGTGCACATTTTACAGGATGACATGTGAGTCGACAACTAAATGACAGGAATGGTGAAAAAACAAAATTGCAGAAGTAAGACGGGCACTATGATTGAATGAAACAGCAATACAAAAAATGAACACATTTTCATGCCCCCAAAATGTATGGTTGCGATTCACTTTCCCGCTCCCCTTAATCATTAGAGTAAAAGACTTCCTCAGTTTAGCCTGAACAGTGGGGTATGGCTGTTTGAATTGTCAGCTATCACATACCACACTGTATCAAAAGAAGGAAGATGTTCAAAGTCACATTTTTTCTCTAGATACAGCTGAACCTTAATCCTAGATGTTACACTGTTTGGTTCTGCAGTTAAGAATTTTCCATTGCCGTTTACTGATATGAAGTACAAAGAGAAAAATGATTCAGCCTTCATAATTCTACCTGAGCTTTTACATAAGGTGTTCATTTGCATTTAAATGGTTGTTATTTTATCAATTACTAAGAATTTCAATATTTTCAAGGCTTCTTTATAGAGGAAAATGAAAAAAAACCCTGAAAATCTGAGCTGACAGTTCAAAATAAAGACAGGCTAGTGAGCTTCAGAAAATAAAGAAATTTAGAGTTTCAAGTTCAACACTAAACATATACTTTTTTTCTTGATTTAAGTTGGACACATTACATAGTTACTAAACTACATGTTATACTATTTAGTTGTACAGTTAAGTTTGCATAAACAAACTAGGGAAATGCAACCTAGATGGAGCTACTTTAAGGTGGATGCATAACTGGTTGGAAAACCATTCCCAGGGAGTACTAATCACTGGTTCACAGTCATGCTGGAAGGGCATAATGAGTGGGGTCCCACAGGGTCAGTTCTGGGTCCAGTTCTGTTTACTATCTTCATCAATGATTTAGATAATGACAGAAAAAGTACACTTATAAAGTTTGTGGATGGGACCAAGCTTGAAGGGGTTGCAAGTGCTTTGGAGGATAGGATTAAAATTTAAAATGATCTGGATAAACTAGATAAATGATTTGAAGTAAATAGGATGAAATCCATAGGGACAAATGCAGAGTATCCCATTTAGGAAAGAACAATCAGTTGCACATATACAAAAGGGAAAATGACTTCCTAGGAAGGAGTACTGTGGAAAGTGATCTGGGGGTCACAGTGGGCACAAGCTAAATATGAGTCAACAGTTTAACACTGTTGCAAAGAAAGTGAACATCATTCTGGGATGTATTAGCAGGAATGTTGTATGCAAGGCATGAGATGTAATTCTTCTGCTCTACTCCGTGCTGATTAGGCTTCAAATGGAGTATTGGGTCCAGTTCTGGGCATCACATTTCAGGAAAGGTATGGACAAATTAGAGAAAGTCCAGAGAACAGCAACAAAAATTATTAGTCTATTACAAGTCTAGGAAACTTCACCTTTCAGGGAAGATTGAAAAACTTGGGTTTATTTAGTCTGGAGAAGAGGGGACATGATCAAAGTTTTCAAATACGTAAAAGGTTGTTATACAAGGAGGCGGAAGAAAAAATGTTCTTCTTAACAACTGAGGATACGACAAGAAACAATGGGTTTAAATTGCAGCAAGAGAGGTTTAAGTTAGGAAAAACTTCCTAACTGTCAGGGTAGTTGAGCTCTGGAATAAATTACCTAGGAAGGTTGTGGCATCTTCATCACTGGAGATTTTTAAGAGCAGGTTAGACAAACACCTGTCAGGGATGATCTACATCAGGGGTGGGCAAGCTATGGCCTGGGGGCTGCATCCAGCCCTTCAAACATTTTAATCTGGCCCTCAAGCTGCCACCAGGAAGCAGGGTCCAGGGCTTGTCCTTCTCTGGCGCTCCAGCTGGGGAGAGGGGTTGGGAGCTTGTCCCATTCCATGCATGCCATAGCTCCACGTGGCTCCTGGAAGCAGTGGCATGTTGACACTCCAGCTCCTATGCATAGGGGCAGCCAGGGGCTCCACACACTGCTCTTGCCCTAAATGCTACCGCCGCAGCTCCTATTACCCAAGAACCACGGTCAGTGGGAGCTGCAGGGGAGGCACCTGTGGACGGGGCAGTGCACAGAGCTGCCTGGCTGCACCTCCATGTAGGAGCCGGAGGCGGGACACCACCACTTCTGGGAGCTGCTTGAGGTAAGTACCGTCCAGAGCCTGCACACCCCTGACTCTCCCACACTCCAATCCTGGTACCATCCTCCCGACTCCTGCATCCCAGCGCAGAGCACCCTCCTACACTCCAAACCCCTCATCCCCAGCCCCATCCCAGAGCCCGCTCCCCAACACCCCCTGAATGCCTCATTTCTGGCCCCAGCCCTGAGCCTGCTCTCCCAGCCAGAACCCTCACCCCCTCCCACATCCCAACTGCTAATTTCATGAGCGTTCATGAACCACCATACAACTTCCATACCTAGATGTGGTCCTCAGGCCAAAACGTTTGCCCACCCCTGGTCTAGATAATACTCGGCCCTGTCATGAGTGCAGGGGACTGGACTAGATGGTACCTCTCAAGGTCCCTTCCAGTCCTATGATTCTATGATAAATCTAGTATGTGAATTGCTTTGCTGTTGAATCTAAGGGGTTTTTTTTATGGCACTTTCATTTAGGTGAAATGTAGATATTTAATTGTATTACTCAACCGCATTCTTATATAAGCTAAGTGGATATGCATCCAGTTACCAACTTGTTTCTTTAATTGTCTGTTAAATAAATAACATGTTAAAACTAGAGATGGTTCTGTCCAGAACAGTCCCAAACTTTGCCATTTTGCTCAGATTGAGATCTGAAGTCATCACTGATATCCATTTGATTAACACAACTCAAGCTTTGACATTTTTCTTTCAAACAACATATCAGGAGATAGTTCAAAATGATTTAAAATAAAGAGAACATAGACAAAAAAAGTACAAAATAACTTGAGCAAAAGGAAATTACCAAAAAATGTAAGTTCTGCTGAAAACAATCCCTAGAACAGAAGACATTGTACAAGCCTATCCCGAGTAGTGATAATATAGCCTTAACAAACAGAGTTTTAAAACATGAAGTCCTACCCTCTATTCAATGTCAATTGTAATAAGATATAAAAGCCTTTGACTGTTTTTAATCTGCTTCTTAGTTTCTGTTTTGATTTCAGGATTTTTCTTGTAAATGTATGTCTGCTTAATGATGCTGGATAATTTTTTTTCCATTTCATGCACACTGTACATTTCTACATTTTGAAATGTGGTTCTTCAAATTATTAGTTCATAATTGCATATGTATTTTCCCATTACATTTGTGCTTTCATTCATGGCAGGGATATGTTTTTATACCATGGCTAATGTCTGTTTATCCTTCATTCTTATGCTGGCTCATTATTTGTTGATGAAATTTTCTCTCTCCATTTCCTCTGTCCCTTCCTCCAGCACCAAGTCCTTTTTAAAAACACATTTACCAGTTCTTCTACTGAATGAATATTTATAGGTCATATCCTGCAAAGTGCTCAGGCTCTTCACTCTCATTAAGAGGTATTTTTTGTGCCAGACTGCCTTGTGTTGATGAGAATCAGATCAACAGAGCAGGAAGTGCACTGGAAGTCCACAGCTATTCTGTAATCTGGAACTATGGTGTCCAAAAGTAGAGAGTTCCCTGTCTTCTCAACCAACTCTGTTTGTACATTGACTAGCTGGATGAGAAAATATTTCTTTTCCCTGAGGAAAATTGTGATTGAGTGGGCTGGGGGAGGGAGGCATGAGAGAGACAGAAAAAAATTAGAAATTGTACAATTCAAAAATATGCTATGGTGCCTCATTGGACCACATCGAGTTTAGGTGTCTCGTGCTTCCTTTCCCCCTTATGAGCTAGACTCCCTACTTGGACTATATATCTCATAATGCACTATAGTCTTCTCTCTTAGTGAGGGGAGGTCGTGCTTCATAGGACACCTTTGCCATTCTACATCTCACGGGAGACATAGTCCAACTAGGAAGCTAGACCCATAAATATGAGGAAACCAAGATACAATTCCCATAAGGTAATGTGGTAACATGTCTGAATTCAGATATTTTGGTTTTAAAATTAAATATTTGGGTTTTGGGGTGTTCTTTTTCAAATGGAAAAGGGAGGTTTTCCTCAAAAAGCTGACACTTGACAAAGAAATTTAGCCCCCTCCTCCCAATTTCCAATTTAAAAGAACTATTTAGATAGAATATTTTCAACTGGCACTAACTCTGACCCTCCTCTCAACTGCCCAGATGCCACAGAAGTTTACTGCATTCCCGAGGCTGCGGTATATACCCACAGAGGAAAATTTAGAGGAAAAACAAAGGAAAATCAGAGGGTTTTAGGGATCAGTATTCACTCATAATCCTGAAAAACACAGTACTTGTGGGTGAGCATACCACTAAAATTGCAGGAGAGTTTGCTGTCTTCTACTTCCCTCTCCAGTGGGTCCCTCTCAGAAGTTGGTAACTCTATTTCAAAGTTATCAGACTGGTCCAAGTTGCCTAGAGCCATAATGCAACATGGAGTCCAGGATTCCAAAACTAGGAACAGGGGTTGGGTTTGGTTAAGGTAAAATAATTCTACAGTTTCTGCTAATGTCTCCACTTGCTGAAGATATGACTCCTATCTGGTTTGGCTTTGTTCCTTGCCAGTTCAATGCATGGTCAGGATTTGGTCTAATATGTTGTATTCAGTCTTTTTTTCCCCCACTTTTGGTTCAGATTTTTTTCCAAGAGAATTGGTGTGTAGTAGCATGTGACCCATACATTTCGATATGCAGCATTATCCATCAATATTTTGTCAGTTTTTAATGTACAGAATAAAGTGTTATAGTAATATGCTGTCTTTAGATGTTCCCAATCATCAGACCATCATTGCCATATGTTCTGCTCATTAAATAATGAGTTTTACCAAGATTATTTAATAAACTAGGTATGTAATAGTCAAATAATGTGACAATCTGAATATCCAGTTGAGATGTAATGTTAATGATTTAACTTTTGGAAAAAAGTGATGAGTTTGAGTGCAGAAAAGTTCAGTTTGCTTGCATAGTTTTTCCTCTGTGGAGTCTGATTTCCTGTTACTCTGAGGGTGGAAAGAAATGGCTGTGCCTCTACTATTATGGGCGTTTAGTAGGTATTGCCACTACAGGTGCTTATTTTTCTTCTCATTCAATGCTCCTGACCTTTGTTGACATGTCATTCCGATAGATACTTTTCTGATTTATATGACTTCTCGTCTATTAAACCTATGCACTCTCCTAGCAAATATAGCTACTTTTAATGACTTTCATATAAATTCACAAAAATGTGTTCAAACCCTCTCTATGACTTTTTTCTTCAGAAGAGAAGGCAGTTAAATTGGCAGAGAGGGAATGATAGCACATCACACAAATCCATTTATGTAGTCAAAAATCTGGCATAGCATTTGGCAAGAAGGCAATTATGATCTGAGTTAACACAATACACGTGGTTCACGAGTGATTGATAAACCAAATGCTTAACTGAATAGTGAGTTATAGCTGATGTCAGTCAGTGTGAGACAGTTTTTTTTTTTCTGATTGACGGTATGCATATCAAGGAGCTGATTTTTTTTTTCTGAATGCAGCAATTTTATAATTCTATTTTTCCTATTTAAAGGGTAGGAGAAATGTGCTGCTATTAGGTCTAAAGTAAACACTTAGAGATTTTTTTGTCAGTTGCTCTGGAGGCTTTTAGGGGATAGTAACAACACCATCCAGATACCCCAGTGGAGGTTTCCCCAATTAAAGTAAAGCTGGAGTAAGAACTCTGCACTGACCTTGCTCACAGCCCTTGTGTGAGGGTGAGGTTAGAGCTGACTTTGCTTAAGAGACTTGGAACAGGGGCCTTATTGAAGGCTTCCTGAAAATCCAAGTACACTCTATCCACTGGATCACCCTTGTACACACATTTGTTGACTCCTTATAAGCATTCTAATGGATTGCTGAGGCATGATTTCTCTTTACAAAGTAGGTGACTTTGTTCCAAAACTAGCGATTCTGGACAGAGGCTTTTGAAACCCACAAACTGTGTAAAACTGTCCCTAGACCTCCTTTCTTCGTAGTTACCTATTCAATAGACAGGCTTTTTTGAAAACATAAAAATCAAGCATTGTGGTCCCAATAGAAGTACTCAAATGCCTTCAAGGACCTAAAGGGATGGATGAAAATATGTTTTCACTGGCTCAAAAAACCATATAGTGGTTATATACAGTGTGGGACAACTTCTCATTTTATCAATGGCAACAAAAAAAGAGGCACTGAACAAACTGTACTCTGTCAAATATATAAAGCAGGCTTCTGGACCACTCTTATGATCGTAAGTATGAGCTACTGCTGCATTTTGGTTGTACTCCCATTAGAAATAAGTCAATGAATTGTGGCTGACTGCTGATGCACAGAGGTTGACCTTAGAATATCCCAGAGACTTTGCTATCCACTAAGCCAACTGGTTTAAATATCTTTCCCTTAACTGGAAACATTGATGACTCACCCAAGCAAGTCTAATGTTTTATGTTTCTTTGTGCATTACTAGTTGAATAAAGGTTGTTTTTCTTGGCACACTGCAACAGCATCATTGCTTTTTGGAGTTTGTATATCCTTCCAGTTCCCATATTTCCTGTTTGAATGTCACTGGTTTATTGCTATCTGCCATTAGGATGTGTTGCTCTTTCAAAACAGACTGCATTTTCAGAAGGACATGTCAGACTGCTAAGTACCAGGAAAAAAATATGCTGTTTTTTTTCTCTCTTTTCTTTGGAACAAATGCCTCAAATTGAGATGTCCTTTAGATCCTTTTCCATCTTTGAGTCTAGTACCAGGCATGGCTGCTGTTCTTTGATTTATCATCCACTACTTCAAAGCATCTTTCACATTGTCTAGATCCCTGACTTAATGGTGCATAAAGAGCTGTTGTCTCAGCCATTTATTCACTATGACTCTTTTCAAGTACTCCATTTTCCACTTTACTCATGAGAATGACTCATTACTGGATGCCATCACCCTTAAGAGGGTGAAAGTAGAAATGTTTTGCTGGACACCACCTGGATGATCACTGAATGGAGCTTCCAGACTCATTTCTCCATCATGCATGCTGTACTTTTTACTGTGTCTGTGACAATTGCCAAATGAGTGAGAGATAGATTGTTGTTCTCAAATTTGAAGATGAATCTATAAACTTGCTGTGTAAGGGGAGTCAGATTTTTTTGAAGCATGGTTTGTTGATCTGATGTGATCCTGAATAAATATGTCAGCTGGGAATGGCTACATATGTCTACTCTGAAGTGAGGTGATAGTTGTCAGAGATTTAAACATTCAAGGGTACTCAGTAACCCTAATGGCAGTGCCCTGTATTAACAATGACCTGAACTGTAGGCCAGCTCCAATAATTTTTGTTGCATGGATGGATCAGTACATGAGAGAGAAATCTATGGAGGTCATCATGATGTCTGTGTTTCCATACAATGTCAGTTGTAGAAAATTGAAGAGATTCAGTCCATATGGATCAGCAGACTCAGACCCAAAATAGAACAGCCAACAAATCAAAATGAGATAAGTGTGTAAGGCTTTTGTTCTGAGTGTGATGTATAGCATATATATCAATGTGAGTTTTGCCATTTTCTGAGCTTTGCAGTTGGAATGGTAGCTGCATCAGAGGCACAGACAGGGCTGATTACACCTAAGAAACTGAGTGGCCAATGTAAGATAAAGGAGCGGGACAACTGAGCACCAATATGTTCAGAAACAATTGGCACCTAACCCTTCCCCCCCAAAAAATAGAGATTTTGTTTTTGCTCCAAGTTCTTAAATCCTCAGATGTCATTTCTAATGGTTTATTGATTTTAATAACTGAACTCAAAATCCATTTAAAAGACAAAGACAATGGAATAAACAAATGAGTTAACACAGCCACTGCATGAACTCAAACCCCTAGTACAGGGGTAGGCAACCTATGGCACAGGTGCCGAAGGCGGCACATGAGCTGATTTTGATTGGCACTTACACTGCCCAGGTCCTGGCCACCAGTTTGGGGGACTTTGCATTTTAATTTAATTTTAAATGAAGCTTCTTAAACATTTTAAAAACCTTATTTACCTTACATACAACAATAGTTTAGTTAAATATTATGGACTTCTAGAAAGGGGTCTTCTAAAAACATTAGAATGTATTACTGGCACGCGAAACCTTAAATTAGAGTGAATAAATGAAGACTCGGCACACCACTTCAGAAAGGTTGCCGACCCATGCCCTAGTAAAACCCATTCATCCTCAGAATCCCCTGCCTTTTGCCTCATCTTGAATTCCACCATCGTTAAGATTTGATGTCTTAGAAGGGATGTATTCTGTAGCAACTGTGCACTGAGGATTATAGGGCATCTCTGCCATAGTCAAGGCTCATTCCTCATCAGTTAACAGTGTGATTCAAAATGTTCCCCTGTTCTTCTGCTGTCCTGTAAGAGAGTCAGAGGTAGAGGGGTTCACATTATGACCCTCTTCCAAAGATATTACAAGAACTGTAAGCAGTAGCTGATAACTCGTTATTATCCAAAGACCTTAAGACGGAAGTGTCCCATTGTCCCCAAAGAGCAAGTATTGAGCCAGTGGCTCAGGAAGACTGCATGGGAGGAGGGTAGAGCTTGGTGTGATGATGGAGAACCAGATGCCAGCTCATGCCCAGGCCACTAGGCCTCACTGAACACTGACAAGTGTATAGCTAGAAACAAGTATGGCCCACTTGTGTGCTAACATTGTTAAAATAAATGTTAAGTTTGTATGAATATGTTTAGTGTTTGGACTTTATGAAATGCTTATGAGTCTCTGCAAGTATTGATCTCACTTAAAATATTATTTATAACATAGGCTAAGATATTATAAGTGTTTGCTTTGTAGCTATAAAAGCATTTGCTATGTAACTGGAAACCCTGACAGTCAGGAGAGAAGCATTACCAAGTGTGAAATACTAGTTTACTACAAGAGGTGTCATTTCCTGCCCAACCAAAGAAGGTCTATAGACACTGGACGAACCATTGTGGAACATCAGTAGACAAAAGACTTGGTTGATTGTTCCTCCCACACCCACAAAGAAGGAAGTGCACAAACTCTCATCTCATCACAGTTTGAGCTCTGGGAGAAGGGAATAAATACCTGTGACAGAAGGAATTATATCATTATGCTACCTGGAATTTGCAAAGCTACTTTGTTGGGGGTAGCCCTAAAGGACTGAAACAGGGTGCTTCCTTACTACCCAGTGTACTTCACTGCCTGGCCAGTTTGCATGGTCTCATAATCACAAATACACACCAGATTGTTTTCCGTTCACCAGTGTATGTATTTATTCTTTCCTTACAAATTATCACAGTATAATGCAGGCTTAGAGCAAGGGGGGCTTCCCCTGAAGACTTCACTTCTCATCCTGAGCTCATCCTCTGAGTTTTCTTTCTGAGCTCCCCCTTTGCTTTCTCTTCCTTCTACATATATCCTCCCATTAACATTGTTTGTCCACTGATTACCATGCTGGTGGTCATAATCTCCCAACAGAAAGGTTAACTGCCTCCAGCTAGGCCTGCAGCCATAGTTAGGCTGCAGCTATATCAGTGATCTGGGTGCTGCTGATAGTGCCCTGTCACAAGAACACACAAAACTTGCACATTACAGTAGCTTCCAATACTTTTTGGAACTAAGACTGTAACTCATTTTTGTGTGTGTGTAAGTTTACCTACTTTAAATTTATAAATAACTTATTTTTTTTCTAGCTAATAAATCGTTAGTCTGTTTACTATAGGATTGGCTACAAATGTTGCTTTTGCAGAAACATCTAGGGTGCTATTGCCCTGGGGTAAGTGACTAGTGCTTTGGGATTGGGAGTAACCTGAATATCAATGTGAATTTTCGTATAAGGAGCCCTCTATCACAAAGCATAGGTAGCCTAAGTGGCAAGATAGACTAGAGTGCCCAAGGGGACTGTCTGTGATTCCACGCCAATGCTGTTATAGTGCTTAAGGAGTTCACACTTGATATTTGGTTGGTGATATATAATTATAGAACACTCAACCAGTTTGGGGTTCATGCCCTACTATCTAGCAGTCTTCTCCGAGGTTGGTACACATGGCCGTGAGCCACTCCAGACAGCTTGACATCTAGATCTCTCTTGAAGACAAACAGTAGGAAGGGGAATATGTGGGAGGAATGAGTCACATAGGAGGTAAAAGGCTGTCTGAACACCATCACCCCAGGTTCAAGATGAAGATGGGCAGAGGTTTGTGAAAAAAAACAGAATTTAGACTCACGTTGATTTCAGGTGAATTCTGGCATCTATGAAAAACTTTTGCAATAGTTCTGGTTTTACTTTTTGGTCTACTTGATCCCCTCCCTGCCTCTTTGTGTTTACACATTTAAAATACTTTGTGCACACAAGAAGCTTGCTTCATAGACAGATTCACTAGCTTGAGAGCTTTAAAAATGTCTTTATTATACATATAATTTTAATTTTACCTATATGAATAGTTATAGATAAATGAATAGACATTGTGGGTGGATTTAAAAAACCCATTCTGTTTTTAGAGACATTCTCTGTGCTTAAACTGGGGAATATATCTATAACTGGTAAATCTGTCTAGCAATTGAATGAACTTTTTACATCACCCACTGTCTAAGGAAGCCAACAAACGGTTACCATCTTCTAGATAATTATTAGACCTATACAACATTACAACGTGTGTGTGTGTGTGTGTGTGTGTGTGTGTGTGTGTGTGTGTGTGTGTATATACACGCGCGCACACACATACACATGTGTGTGTGTGGATGCATGGATGTGTCTGCTTATAACAGAAAGAGAGAGTTAGATTATGTCAACTCTTACAGGCAAAGAAAGTCATATGTGCACAGCACCCAGCACAATGGATTCCTACAGCCAGTTGAGACTCTAGGTCAGGCCTGCACAACTCGGAAAGCAGCAAGGGCCATATTACTGCAAAAAAACCCAGCTGTGGGCTGAAAAGCCCTGCCCTCATCCATTTTTCTCCACCCCACTGCTTGGCTTGCCCCACCCCTACGTATCTCCTGCAGGCCGCACAATGAGTCCGTGCGGGCCGCATGTGGCCCCCGGGCCGCATGTTGTGCAGGCCTGCTCTAGGTGCTACTAGAATGCAGATAATAATAATTGATATGCATGCAATATACATGTTTAGTAAACTAGTGAAAAGATGCATGTGCAAATTACCATTAATGTTTCAAACAAAATGTAAATTGTGTTGAATATTATGGTGTACTTATGGATACAAAGGATCTGATGTTCCATATCCATGGCAGACTAATAGCCAAGAGTTAGCTTTTAGAACACAGAATCAGCTTCTGCATCAGTCTGCGTCAGCTATACAACTCAGACGGAAAAAATAATAGAAACAATTTCCTCATGTAGCTCTATGCTTGGTGATGAAACATAGACAAGTAAAAAGAAAAGGTGCTACTGTAAGTTTGATAACTGTGAAAAGGGGAAGCAGGAAAATTCTCTCTCTAGTGCAAATAAATACCACACAATGATCTGCATATGAGTATTCTATTAGTTGATAATGTTTCCTTGCATAAACATCCAGTGCTAAAAACTAAACTCCAGTACCGGGCCTTTTATCTCTTTCATTCTTTCCTCCTCTCCCCCTTGAAAGAACATGTTGTATTGCAGTTTAGCCCCGTGTAATTATGGTGCACTCTCCATTAAAAGATTGTAAGTAGCCCTCCGAGCCAGAGACTCAAAGCAATGTATAGTACTCGAAATGTTGGATGTTTCCATCAGTGCTTAGGTTCCAGAGCTAGGCCAAAATGATCACACAGTTGTAAGTAACTTTACAAGGTGCAAGCCGATAGAGAACACTGTTGTTTTCTCATCATGTATTGTGATTTTCTCCTTAAAAAAAAAGCCTTGAAAATGCAGCAAAACCCCCAAACATTTTGGGGGTGGGGGTGGTCTGATTTTTGAAACTTTTGGCAGAACTTTTGTAGAGTTGGTCAGGCTACTTTTGGTCAAAAGATTTGATTGTCTCAGCAAGTGCTCAGCTAATTCAGCCACAGTGTTAAAACTGTCAGTGGTACCCTTTCTTCAGTAATTGACTAGTGCTGAGGAGCTTCATGACCTTTGAAAATGCCAGCCTCCAGCCAGGATTTGATGTAAAGTCTTTGCAAGCAAACAGATCCTTGTACAAGATGCAGCAGTCACACTTTGAGCTTTTAAAAAGCCAGGTTCAGTTTGCCTTGTGTTTTTTGTACTGTGTGCTGTACATACTAGTAGATGACAAAGGACTTTTATGTATTCCATTCAAAGGTATACCATTTGGATGTAACTATTCTTAGAGGTTACCCTGGAACATACAATGCTAAAAAGCTCTTGTATACAGGGTGAAAAATAAACCTTCTCTTCTTTATGTACCTACCAAGGTTCTTATGCTGGAGCCCATCATCATGGTATGTGAGTGCCTCTCAGCTCCCTGTTGGAACTTCACTGTTTTATGGCTTTGTTATACCATAGTTCAAGAGATCTTTTTTTATGATGAAAGATGTGTTGTCCTGAACAATCTATCTCCAGTCCAATTTTATGATTTCATAGCAACAGAGTATCATCTATGTTTATCTGCTTACATATGCATATCAATATTGCCATAAAGTGCAACAAATGAGTAAGGGCAGGATATGATTCATAGGTAAGTTGGAGAACTATTGTACCCTTCACACCACTGAGCTCAGTAGGAATTCTTATATTGTTTCAGATTGTTCTCAGAAGCACCAGAGAGAACGTCAGTGTCTAATATAACTCTGACAGTTCTCACAGTCATTACAATTCACGCTTAAGGGGGAAAAAAAGTGTGCAGACGGAACAACAGAAACAGAGAGGGAGAAGAGGCTGATAGAGAGAGGACTGCTGGCAACACATAAGAGGTCCCAAGGTGGATTGGAAGACAGACACGTACACAAAGAGAGAGAGAGAGAGACACCAACATCAGAACACAGCTACAGACAAAAAAAACCCATTCATTTGCCAGCCAAATTTCTGACCAGCAATATTTTGAATTTTATATTATGCTACAAACATAAATCAAACTAATACAAATGTTAATTTTTACTGGGTTTGAAGTAATTTCATATTAAGATGATGGAGTTTTAAAATAATATATTCTATTTGTATAATTTATTTAATCCCAAAATATTCTGATCTCTTTTATATCCTAACTACTGGATCAGCACCAACAAGGTGGATGATGGAAACCAACCAGGAAACAACACAGTGCTCAGCATTAGAGAAAGGAATATTTAGCTAAGGAGAGACACAAAATAAAATAAAATTAAAATAAAAACCCTATTCATATCAAAAGTGAGATCTGTAGCATTCATATAGGGCAAACAGGATTTCATTTTTAAGAACGCATTCCAAAACATCTGCAATGTTTTACAAACTAATAAAAATGTTTAGGAAGATTATGAAGCATTTTCGCATCCCATATATCTGTCCTAGTCTAATATTGAATCTGCATAACCCATTGAATATACTACTTAAATTCTTCTAACAATTTCCCCTCATACTTTGAATCTCTCTCTACCTTTTGTTCATTGTATTATTTTTTTCTCTATAACTTAAGGTGTTGATAGATTTACTGTCTGAAGTAAAATAATTTCCCACTTTCTTTTCTTCACCACTGACAGAGTCTTAGTCTGTGAATTATATCCCTCATCAGCGACCCATCCATGTTCATCTTAATGTTATTGATAGCTGTACTGTCTTCTTACTATTAATTCAAGGCATTAAACCCTTCTGGTTTAAAATCTTAAGAAGATTATGCTGCATTTCTGTGGAATAGCTATAGAAATAATTAATATCTTCACCAAACGTGTCTAAAAATATACATTTGTGAATTCTTTTTCAACATTAAAATACAAAAAACAAAGAGCAAACCATAGAGGATGAGGGGGTTGTTAGGATGTTGACATGAATCTTATGCAATCTATCAATGTCTCCCTACAAAACTGGGCTATACATTTCATGGGACCAAACAGGTTCTTCTCTGAGATTGCCAAGATTTTCCCTGTTCTCAGTCCAATTGGAAATCCCTCTTCGTATATCTTAGACTTTCACTTGTAAACCTGGCTAGAAGAAGTCTTCATATGCATGACAACGAACAATAATGAGGAAAAATACTCTGAATACTATGAACCTTCATGAAAGGTTCCATTTGTCAGCGACCAGGACATGGGCAATTTTCTCTAGCAGTTAGAGCAGGAGTCAATAGTCAGGAACTAGAGCCATAGGTCATAGCCAGATTCAGAGGCCAAATGCCAGAGCCAAGGGTCAGAGACAAAATTAGAAGTCACGCAACAGAGCTGTGTCTCTGTTACCTGGAATGATGTAAGGCAGGAGCAGGGCAAGAGCTAGAGCTATCACAAAGCTGTGGGTGAATGCTTTCATCAGCCACTGAGCTGCTCCTGACACCAGTCTACCTGATTGGCAGAAAAGCCAGTCAGGTAGACACAACAGGCCAGATACATGTTAGGTTGCCTGGAGAATGGCTCTGTTGCAGGCCCTGGCTCATGACATGATTTGAGTTCTGCTCAAGGTTTGAGTTGGATGTTATTTTAACCTGAATAGCTTCACCCATACTTTAAAAATATGCTATGATATGTTCTATGGGCATGGACATGCAAAGTACTAAGCATCTTCTGCTGTGCCACAGAATGGAGGGAACTGGGCACTACCTCACAAGATCACGCTCTGTGTAAGATACACATACCATTGCTCATATTAGCATTTATTTGTTTTATCTTAGTACCAGAATTTGGCTTCATATTTAAGAAGAAAAGCAACAACATTCGTAATAAATCCTTTATGGGACAATTATCTTTACAAACATTCTCTACTAGAAAAGGTATTAAAGAGGAAAATGAAATTAATAACCCAACATATGGTACATTTTACCATTCATTAATATTCATTTACATACATACTTTACATCGAATATAAAAAAAATCAAATGACTCAGATGTAAAGTTATAAAAAAAAACCCTCTTTGTCAAAAGTTTTCAAGTTCCAAATGGTTTCTTGTCCCAAACAAGAATGTGATAATATGTTATTAATGTGTTTACCCATAATATATTGTTAATAAATATGGCTCAAGTGCAACTCCACATAACACAATGAACTTATTTACTGGATAGCTTTGGATATTCATTTATGATGTAATGTGGTGAACTAATATTACTATGAGAGCCTCAACTCATTTTTGTTCATTAAGGGCCTGATCCAAAGCCCACCGAAATCAATGGAAAGACATTATTTGACGTCAGTGGCCTTTGGATTGAGCCCTTCATTTATAAAAGTATCATTGCACTAAAATGGATAGTGGTCTTTGGAGTGTTTTTTGCATTTAATAGTTTATTTAACACATGTTGATTGATCCTCTTTTTGCAATGCAGGCCATGGAGCATAATTCAAAATGAAATTCAGCTCTCTCCATAAAATGAGTCAACACAAATGATTAAGTACATTTTCCATTTCCAACTGCACTGACTCAGTGGACATAATTTCCTAAAGTGCTGACTAAGCTTGAACAATATAAAGGCCAAACCCAGCTCTAAAGCATATTTTCAACAGATTCTGGTTGCAGAAAATTAGAGAGCAAAACAGATGCAGACCAAACACAAATAATCACCAATAAATGAGTGTGGGAACTACTTAAATGTAAGAAAAAGTTATTTTGCAGCAACTTTGATCACCTAAATGATGGTGATAGCTTTAAATCTATTTTTAAGAAGTACAGGGATGAGCTGTCAACAGTGATGATAAAGATAATCCTTCAGTTCTTCCCTTACTCATTCCTCATCACCACCACATGTTTACTGTATGCGATCTTCCACCCTGAATAGAGAATTAATCTTGTTCTACTGTGGAAAGTCATTTTAGGCCACTGGTCTTCACAAAAGTGTATTAATCACCAGTGTGGGCGCAACAGAGTCATCAGTGTTCAAGTTATACTTTACCAAGGAGCACAGATAAATTGGTACATAGCCAATGGGGGTTCTCTTGCAAGCTTCTTATTTGTGTTTATTTTTGTGCTTTTCTGCATAATTAAGACATGCGCTTTTAAGAGTTCTATCTCAAATTATATTGTTTTGGAACAGCATGGGGTTGCTTGAATCAGCATCTTTGTGAATCAGACATAGCTTTAAAATTTAATAACATCCTATTTGAACATCTAAACATTCTATACATGCTGTTCTAATGAGAGGGATGTCTAATCAAATCATATTCCACTGTTATGGCAGGGAGGTGTTTGCTAGACAGCAACATGGGTTACACTTCCTTAAAATGGACCAACGGTACCTAAGCAAAGGACTAAGAACTGAAATTTCCTATATTTTCCTGGGAGATTCTCTCTCTTTTTCTTCAAACTGTGGAATCCAAAGTCACTGTCATTTCTAAATACATTACAAATAAAACTGGTGTCTATATAGACACCCTTACTCACTTAGTGTATTGGTAATACAGCTGAATTTAAAAGGATCACCAGGGAAATTAAGGATTTCTCAAAATGAGGTCATCAGAAACTGGCCCCTTGTGCTGTAAACATCTCATTTTTTTCAGTTTAATAAGTTGATGCTTGTCGATCTTGTGTGGATTTTTTTCTTTAAATTGTTTCTATAACAAATTTTAATAAACTGTTTGTACATGAATTAAATACTTGTAAGAGAAATCAACATCAAGTGTAATTTACTCAGTCAGATTCGGCCATTCTTCCTCACACTTGAATGGCATTTTAAGCCACATGCAGTCCCATCAATTTCCTTGTAAGAGTAATGGAATCTGGCCCTTTTGGAGGAAGGGGGAGGAATAGTGTTAGAATGACAAGATGGGAGACTGAAAGCTTTCAGCCACACACACAAAAAGATTACAGCATAGGCAGTGGCAGTGCAAGGTGCACAATCACTTCTCAGCCAATGCACTTCAAATGTAACCTTGAGGAACAAACTTTAGGGGTGAGAAGGTAGCTCTCACCCCATGCCCACTTAAACCTTAGCTTTTTTCAGACTGTCATTAAGTCTGGCACTTACTGACCATCTTGAATTAGAACCCCGCTTGTAAGTAAATGGGCTGAAAACACCAATTTAAAGGTCACTGAGCAATTGTCTGATGAAAATTACTTTGGGTCACTACAATCCTGGCCTAAATTCGAACTAATGACCTGTAGATAAAAGGTGCTATATCCCATTAAAACACCACATCCTATTTGGTTTATAATTTCCAGTGAAGAAGAGCAATCTGTCTCGGAAGCTTGCTTCCTCTTTTCCCTCTTTTAGCTGTCCAAGTCTGCAAACTATTGAAAAATCTATAGTAATAACAAAAAGACAAAAGCAGTTGCAATAAATGTCTTTTTTTTTTCTGCTAAGAACTCAAAGACTGATTTCAGTTCTGGAGAAATCAACCATATTATATATACACACCTGCATGCATATTATACATACACATACACAATAATGAAAAGACAGCTGTAGGCAGCTTTCAGTGTAGCCATCCTTCCTGAGATCAAAAGACAAATGCTAGCAAGCTTTTTTAAACCTGGGATTGTCTCAAGTGGCAAGTGATGCAAAACCATTTGATGGACATATAAAAATCATTAAATAGATTCCATTATATTTAAGCATTTTCCATTTCTTGCCAAAGAACCACCCTACCGTTCTTCTATTTTTGTAACCACTTCTTATGCTTATTCATCCTAATGTACATGAATGGTGCTCTGTTAATGCCCAACTTAAAGGCAGTTGTAAATGTATGGACATATCTAAACACTACATTAAGCTGAGACTGCAAAATTCCTCTATAGAGCAACCTTAAAAATCCTTTTTTAATTTAACAAATAAACCAAGGAATGTTTTTTATAGGTTGGGAAGAGAGAAATAAATATAAATAAGTATCACAGTTTGTTATTTTAATGATTTTTATTACCACCATAAAATAAAATATTAATAATTTATCTTGTCTCTCTTGCTTTTTTTTTCCTCCCAAGAACTGCTTACTGAGATGGTTGGCAGTAAACATAACAGATAAATTTACAGCTTTAGTACTAGTTTGGGTTAACATGCACCAGTGAAAAAAGGGTGTTATAATTTCATTTGTCATTTACCACTACAATGGTCCAACATAGTCTAAGAGAACTTTATGAGAACACATAAATGGTAAATAAATAAATACTTTCAGGTTTATAATGCAATTCTATTAACTATTGCATAGGAAAAAGCTGATGTTATCACATATAAGTTCAAATTTTCATGAGGATAGGGATTATGTGGCTTTATGAAAAGTAACAAGGATAAATATAGGTTTAAGAATAGCAGCTGTGTTAGTCTGTAACCATAAATAAAATGAGGAATACTTGTAACACCTTAGAGACTAACCAGTTTATTTCAGGATAAGCTTTAATGGGCTATAGCCCACTTCATTGGATGCATAGAATGGAACAAACACAAGTAAGATGCATTTATACACACAGAAAGCAAAAAAAAAAAGATATAAATTACCATACCAATTTTAAGAAGCTTTTTAATTTGGATGGGCCATTATCAGCAGGAGGAAAAAACAAACCTTTTGTAGTGAAAATTTAGTGGATTTATGTCTAACAGTTGATAGGTATCTGTAAAAGAGACTTAACTAGGAAAATGCATTCAATTAGTGTAATGACAAAGCCACTCATAGTCCCTGTTTAACCCTTGGTTGACAGTGTCCAATTCCAGTTCCTCAGTTTCTCGTTGGAGTTTGTTTTAGAAGATTTTCTGTTTTAAAATTAACACCTTCAAGTCTTTAATTGAACGGCCAGGGAGACTGAAGTGATCAAAAATCAGTAGGAGAACACTTCAGTCTTCCTGGCCATTCTATTAAAGACTTGAAGGTATCAACATCAAGGTTTCATGTGTTATGGCAGAGTGAGTCGAGCTCACTGGAACTTGGGGTTTAACTTGTGTGTGCTGATAATTTCACAAGGAAAAGAGATGGGCAGTAAGAGCAGCGGTGACCCTCCTCCATCTCCCCTCCCCCAAATAAAACCAAAATAAAACTCGGACAACAAGTGACTTATCAGACTGAACAGAAGCATCTGAAGAGGTGAATCAGAGAGCCTCTCCTAGATCTCAGGCTCATGCCTATAAACTCTTTTTCATGTGAAAACAGTGGCATGACTTGCAAGGCCCTACGTGAAATAAGCAAACATTCACAGATTAGGTCCCCAATTTTTCTTTACACAGATGAGAGAGATCTCTGAGTAGAAAGAAAAAATAACCACCACTACTTCAGGTCACAGAATGAGGACTATCAGCACTACAGTCTCTTGGTATTTACACCACTTACATTTTAAAATAATCTATACCTAAAAAAGAATCAAAATGGCAGGTGCCATCAGCAACAACAGCCACCACCAATGGCAAACTAGCTACTGTTTTAGGCAGTTTGAGATGAGCTGCTGTGATGCTTCTGACATGTCTAATTTCTGAGGACATTTTAGGTAGAGTTTTAAATATATAGAACATTAGCTTATCAGCCACTTCAGATGAATTTCACTCCCCTCATTTCACACTTATCACATCACAAATAGTCAGCATCTAATAGATATACTTCATTATTGCAAATGGCTTTTTATGAAGTTCCATGTTCAGAAGAAAGCACACTAAGTCCATTGTAACTTAAGTGAAGCTGTCACTTATATTTCCTGTGACTCTTTGTTCCACAGCTATAAAAGCAGCACTTGTTTCACCAGATTTTTTTTAAAAAAACAAAAAAACCTTCCTCTGCCTAGAATCCTTTTAAAATTTTAGTTAAAGCATTCCCCCTCCCCCAACACATTTTAAAACATGGCTTTTTATTCCTAGTCTAGCCATGGCCTTTGTTTCTAAAATCCATGTCTACACAGTCTGTGCCTAGGTCCTCAGTGATGCATCCTTTATTCATTTAATGGCTTACTACTATATATATATATATATATATATATATATATATATATATATATGGATGAGCGTGACCTAAGACCACTACTAAAGCACACTGCTGATGCAGCTCTTAAATAAATAGAATCTATAAGTATCACTGAACTTCCTGAATGATGTGTGTGCTGTTTACAACATGGTCACATCCTCTAGAGACTAGTTTTTGAAAGGAGCAGCTCATGAGCTGCACATAACAGAGGGGAAACAACTTGGTGCATAAGAAGAAGCCAGGAGAATTAGCTGCTGCCATGATACTGACTCAGGTTAGCAGCCAGAAGAGACACAAAGTTGAGATGCTGCCTCTACTACAGTTTCTGAAATAGTGATAATTACACATAGGGATTCCACTGCAGTCTCCCTCCCAACCTGCTACACAAGCTTATATTGCCAGACAAAACCAACAAATACATTTTAACTGGTCACTGAATGCTTGGGGTTAGGAGGAAGCTTCCCCGAGGGAATGATTATTCCATAAATATCAAATGTAGAGTTTCTGAAGGATCAGCAACTGTCAGAGACAGGATAATGAACTAGATAGACCACTTGGCTAAACTCTTATGGCAATTCCTTTGTTCCTTTATTTTTTTTTCTTTTAAGGTGACCTCTTTAGCATCAGCACTCTATTCATGATCAGAAACGTAAAATTTACCAAAAGGATGAACCATACACACTAACAGGCTCCATAAATGTACAGTGGGCACACAAATATTTCTACAATTTTGAAAGAATAACAGAGTATTCTATTAGGATTAGTAGAATCCTTCAAAATGGTAGGTACTTTGAAGGGTGCCTATCCGTTCTATATCCACAGAGCAGCAAAGTGTAAAAGGCTAGGAATCTTTATTATTTCTTCAAGTTGGAAGGCTTTATTGTAATTAAAGCCATTTCCCATGTAGCTAGGACAGTTAATATAACCATGCAATAAAACCCCATCCCCATGTCTAGATGAAACTTTCAGAATAACACAAATGTTTCTCAAACAGATATACCTCCAGTTTAAAAATAACCCCTTTGAGATTGAGTCTGGGGGCATATGTGAAAACTGCCAGAGGTAATTCTGATGCAACTGATTCAAATTATACCAACCTGATTCTCCAATAGTTTTTACAACAAAAAAGGCACAAATGCTGACAGGAGCTCCTTTGAGCAATCAGCAACCATACCTTGTAAGAATGCATTATCTCCAAAGGAGTAATAAAGGAAAAAGATAACAGTCTTAAAGATACTTGCCCAGCTGAAGAAGAGAGACATGCAGCAAGCCAGAGCAGTTGTAAAAAGGCTCCTTAGGGCTGCAGCTGCTTGGCTCTGGCCAATTTAAAGGGCAATCTCCAGAAAGGCATGCTGAGAAAAAAATTCCTATAATAGGGCAACCCTGCATTTGGGAGAGTTAGTAAGAACCTGGTAGTCAACAAAATAAGTTATTCTTGGAGAAAAGCATCTGCTTTGGTGTCTGTTTTATTTTATCATCATGTTACATAACTCTATTTACTTCTATTTGTTCCCTTGTCTCTGTGGCTCACAGGCGCATTTCTAATCCCTAATGGACCCATTACTACTACTGGGGGAACTTGTAGAGTACATGAATAAAAAGGAACCTCAGTTGACTCTGTGTGAAAACAGACACAGGCAAATGCCAAATAAAGCAGATATTGAGTGGAAAAGTCCTCACTTCCATGCTACAGCCACTGTAATAAAAGTTACCTAAAGTCTGTGTTAGTACAATACTGTCCTAGTAGCCTGCAAAGTGATGCCCTCTTACTTTGCTAGCAATCACCTCAGCTGCTTTGCCACCTTCTCTTCTGTCTCCTCATTCCTGTCTGCCCAAAGCTTGAGCAGAGGGAGGAGGGATAGCTCAATGGTTTAAGCATTGTCCTGCTAAATCCTGGGTTGTGAATTCAATTTCTGAGGGGGCTATGTAGGGATATGAGGCAAAAATCTGTTGAGTGATTTAATTGGAGATTGCCCCCCCTTTAAGCAGGGGGTTGGACTAGATGATCTGCTGAGGTCCCTTCCAACCCTGATATCCTATAAAGTGGGTGAGATGTAATGTATTTTATTGAAACAACTTCTGTCAGTGAAAGAGACAAGCTTTTGATCTTACACAAAGATCTGAAGAAAACTGAAGCCATATCTTTCTCACCTACAGAAGTTGGTCCAAAAATACATATTACCTCATTAACCTTGTCTCTCTAATATTCTCAGACCTATGCAGCTACAATAACACACAAAAGTGTTCTGGGAAGGTGATCTTCCATATTTCCATAAATAAGAGAATACATTTTCCATCATCTATAATCCAGACAATGAATTTAAAGCAGTGCAAAGAAGGAAGCAGGAAAAGCAATGACATGCTGTGAGATACTATCACAGCAGCAGAGACAGAATGTGGCCTTGATATATGTTGTTACCGAGGGAGGATCCCATACAACTTTGCCTTTGTAGCTACAGTTGCTTCATTGTGATTGTAGTTTATACCAGCCACTTACAGTAACTTTACGAGGCACCAGGACTGAAAATATATGCTGTGTATTTCTTCTTAACTATTCTCCCCCAAGTTTGGTGTTTACACCTGCCAGAGTAAGCCCGTTTAATTTCAGCTATACAGACTCTGCACAAAAGTATAATCATTTCAAGGTGTAGAGTGTGTGCAACTCGCTAGTGGTAAGACTGAAAGCATTTCTCCACTGCTTTACGCATTGTGCAGTTCTTTATACCAGTGCCAAAGGAGGATAAAATGCTACCAGATCAGAATGGTAGTGTTTTATACCACTTTTTCAGATGCCTATGTATAATCCAAAGCAGTGGAGATCAAGCTGTAAAATCTAATAGAAGTTGAGCAATGAAAGGCTCCTCCCAATGTTACAGGTCCAAGTTGAATATATGTATCCACCTCCAAAATACAAACTTTACTGTTTATTGCTTGCTACCTGTGAGACTCCAAACATTCAGTTCTCCAAATCTGTCTGGACCCCAAATAAATTTTTTTAAAAAAGTGGGCTTGATTCTCCCCTCACTTACAAATGGGTTCTTACTTCAACAAACTCAATGGAACTCCAGTGGTGTGAATGATAGGCCAATCGGGCATGAATATTTTAAACATGGGGTACTGCAGTTTCCTGAAGAACTGGATGGCAAAATGCCACCTGGACTAAATCATCTAGTAGTGTAAATAAACACAGCTCTACTGAGTTTCACCTATTTACACCAGCAAGTAATGTGGCCCCAGAAATCAATTAGAGCATTATTTGGCCTGTGATTAAAAATAGTCTTTTATGGAATATTTGGACAATGCCAATTCTAGTGTCATTCTCAGGTGTCAAAGACAAATAACAATTAGAGAATGCTGACATCTTTAACTTCCCAGTGAGACAATTATTGTAGCTGAAATGGAAATGGCAAAAATGGAAATCATCCTCATTACAATATCAAGATTGAAATATTCCTCAGATATGTGGGATCTTATCTCATAAGTATACTTCACTCTAAATCTGTTTCTTGGGGAAACTGTATTATCATTCATTTCAACTTCTTTTGGCATTTGCTTAGTTTTATGTGCAGATCAATCAAATCTGTGTACTTTACTTAGTATTTCTGCTGCCAAAGAGAAAAAATTTTATATGAATGGATCCAGTGTGAGAAACTTTCCAAGAGAAACGGTCCATGAGATTAAAGTAGTTATTTACAAACAGGTAAAAAACAAAATTTTAAGTACGCTTAGAAAGCAGTAACAAAACTGGCTGTAAGTTTGAATATTACAAACTAGAGGATGTATGAAAAGATCTTCAGATGACAAGAAGTGATAGCTCTTGACTCTGCAAGATTAAAAAATAGAGCTTTAAATCATTAGAAAGTGATGTTTTTTTCCAGCTAGCCAATGGGATTAGATTTTTTTTTACAGCTACAAATGCTATTTGGATTTTATGGCTTCCTCTAAGGCTTGTACAGTAGGATTGATGGTAACTAAGGACATCTGACTTCATAGAACGAGGAATATAAAAACACGCCTAAATACTTTAATGCATGCTTAACTCATAGTTGTGTGGTATAAAGTTGGTATGCAATTCATTCACTCACGACTTCATCATATATGAGATCTGTGACCATTCTAAAATCATGCCTATCTAACTCTTATAACCACTCCACACGTGTATTACAGAGATGATCAAATTTGCCTAGCATTCACATTAACTCTAACATCCACAATCAGCTATTCATTAGTACAATCTTTTTTGGTTTCTCAACCCACGAGCCAGCTAACGTCTTTAGAAGGAGATCAGTGGTTCTGCATCATGAGATTTGTCATAGTGGGTACACAGGGACTTCCACAGCCAATGCTTTAATTAATTAATTAATTAATTAATTTGGATATGCTTAAAAATGTGTGAAAGAGATGTATTTAGATGAAAGCTGGTCACGTATTTTAAGCATTCACCTTCAAATGTCTCCAAGCTACACTGACTGTAAGTGGAAATGGGTATCACCATAAATCAAGCACCTGAAGACACAGTGGCAAGATGGAACTTGACTATGTAACTAGTGACCTCTTCTTTGTCAAGTCTATGGGACTCTTCTACATATTCATTCTCCTCAATCTCTCTGCTGCCTTTCATAGAAGCATGAAGACTAGAGTTGGGAGACACCTCAGGAGGTCATTTAGTCCAATCCCCTACTCAAAGCAGGACTAAACCCAATTAAATCATCCCATCCAGAGTTTTGTCAAGATACCACCACCTCCCTAGGTAATCCACTCCAGTGTTTCACCATCTTCATAGTGAAACAGTTTCTTTTCCCTAATATCCAACCTAGACCTCCACCACTTCAACTTGAGACCATTGCTCCTTGTTCTGTCATCTGCTACTACTGAGAACAGCCTAGCTCCATGTTCTTTGGATCCCTACTTCAGGTAGCTGAAGACTGCTATCAAATTCCCTCTCACTCTTCTCTTCCGGAGACTAAATAACCCCAGTTCCCTCATCCTCTCCTCATAAGCCATGTGCCCCAGCCCTCTAATCATTTTTGTTGCCCTCTGCTGGACATTCTCCAATTTGTCCGTATCCTTTGTATAGTGGGGGGCCCAAAACTGGATGCAATACTCCAGATGTGGCCTCATTATTGCCAAATAAAGAGGAATTGTCACTTCCCTTGATCTGCTGGAAAAGCTCCTACTAATGCAGCCCAATATACCATTACGCTTCTTAGCAACAAGGGCACACTCTTGGCTCATATCCAAGTTCTCATCCACTGTAACCCCCAGGTCCTTTTCCTCAGAACTGCCACTTAGCCAGTTAGTCCCCAGCCTGTAGCAGTGCATGGGATTCTTCCATCTTAACTGCAGGACTCTGCACTTGTCCTTGTTGATCCTCATCTGATTTCTTTTGGCCCAATCCTCCAATTTGCCTAAGTCACTCTGTACCCTATCTTCTTCTTCCCCCAGCTTAGTATCATCCACAGACTTTCTGAGAATGCAATCCATCCCATCATCCAGATAATTAATGAAGATGTAGAATAAACCCAGCACTAGGACTGACCCCGGGCTACTCCACTTGAAACCAGCTGCCAACTAGACATCGAGCCATTGGTGACTACCCATTTGAGCCCAATGATCTAGCCAGTTTTCTATCCATTCATCCAATCCATACTTTTTTAAATTGCTGGCAAGAACACTGTGGGAGACCATATCCAAAGCTTCACTAAGGTAGCTTCACAAGGTATTTCATGCCCACCATTTTCCCCATATCCACAGACCCAGTTATCTCATTGTAGAAGGCAAACTGGTTGGTCAGGCATGACTTGCCCCTTGTGAATCCATGCTGACTGTTTGTGATCAACTTCCTCTATGCCAAGTGCTTCAGAATGGATCCCTTGAGGACCTGCTTCATTTTTTGATGATGCTGAGCACCCACTTCTCCTTGTGGCCCTCTTCATATGTGAATATCTATAACGCTATTACTCCAGTATTGTCTTTGGTGGACTTTCTTTCTCCTTTCCCCCCAACTCTACTCTTATTCCCCAGAGGTCTGACTTTTGTCACATCCATTTTCCCCTTTATGTCCTGCTCTCTAGATGACCTCATCTGCTCCCATATTTTCTCTTTCATCACATACCTAGCAGAGCTTCAAGTTCACCAGCCACCCTTGGTCTCTGTCCAAACTTGCATTTGTCTTCCTCTGTCTCTGTTCAGTCTTCTTGGATATTCCTATCACTTACTTAAAATAAACAAAACCTGAATTTCTCATCTTTTCTCCTAACTTTTCTCCCCTGCCCCTATCTCTTTCACTGTTAGCCATTCTACTCTCTTATTACTGAATCTCAAACTTTTAGAGATACTGTTAACTCCTGCTTTGCTTTCTTCCAACACCCTAGCTTTTGCAAAATTATGTTGCTTCACTCTCTATAATTTCTCCCCTTCCTTTCCATATTTGTCCCCAAAGTATAGTTCATATCATGGCTTCCTCTATGGGGATGCTGTGACCCACTCCTCTCCAGCCTCCATGACACTCACCTCTTCCCTCTAGCTAGTCATAAATGACAATCTCCCTGCATTGCCATTTTGACAATACCAAACTTATCATTGATCTTCTCTACTCCCTGGCAGTTTCTTCAAAAAGTTTAAATCCCTTCTCCTCTCTTTTAAGGCTGTGACCCTTCCTCTATTGCATTCCATTACTCCTATTTCAGCTCTTGAACTGTCTTCACTCTTCCCACTTTGTCTTCTCGATCACTTGTCTTCTTCATGCACTTTTCCACACCTGGAACAACATCACTCTTCCTTCAGACCCCTTCTCAAAATTCCAGTCCTATCATTGCCAACTTTCATTTCTGTGTTATTTACTGTTCTCTCTTTGTCCTATCTCAGTGCTATTTTATTAAAATCAGACATAAAATTCACTCAGAATATAATGTGACTCATACCTTTATTTTTTAAACTCACATTCCTTCTTTGCCTACACGTTCCTTTTTTATCTTCATCATCTATCTGTCTCTGATGTTCATGGCTTGGGGCAGGGAAGCATGTCTTTTAAAAATCTCTAAAGCAAAATGCAAAGTTATGGAGCTACTGACATAATTAAAATAAATAATGATAGCTGATAGGGAACAAGTGGACTCTGATTGGTTTCTATGCCAGAGAACCTAAAAACAGGGTGCTGACTCAGGCACAGAGAGAAATTGAACAGATATGTCATGCAAATTCTCCAGCCCTTTGAGGAGATAACTTGTAAAATAAGCTCAGGAGATAATGTTATGTCTTTCCTCCTCTTAGCTGGCAGGGCTTTCTCAGTCTCATCAGCACTGAAGTCCTAGATTAATACCATGGAAAAGAAAATTTTAATTTCTATTTCTGATCTTTTCAATGGATATTTTTTCAAAGAGCTACAGTGTATAGCTAGTGGGTTGGATACCCAGTGCTGGTCCTTTATATTCAGGCTCTGAATTTCACTCAAAAAAATGCTAGAGATACAAAGGCTGTCAGAAGAACACTGGGAAAAAGCATACAAATGGTACAGGCCAAAATGGTATAAAGACCAAAGATCCATCCCAATCCTTATTTCGGGACATTGTAGTTGGTTTAACCCAGAACCTTCAATGTACTGAAATCAATGGTAGTTATGAGCCTAAATACATTTGAGGATCTGGGCTTATGTGCTTCTAGCAATTTCTGCCAGTGTGACATACTGAATATGTCAGTTCTGAGGAGCCTTATTTAATATAAGAGCTATGCAGGAGGTGCCCCCTTCTCTTGAGGTTGGTGACAGCTAGGAAAAGATCTGAGTTGAAGTGTTAGACAGGTAGAGAGTCTTCCAGCTGGAAAGTCTATGGCTGGGAACCCAGACTGAACTGGGTCAACTGCTGAAAAGAAACCTATTCTAAGCTGCCTAAAGAGCTGGAATGGTAGGAAGTTGGAGCCAGTGGAAGATAGTGCAGGGAAGTGACCCATGTGTAAGAGAAATGTACAATGACTTGGAAAGACAATCGGGTAGGAAGGGTGGAGGAATAAAGAGAAGAAAACCATAGAAAGGGGAGTCAAAGTAATTGAGCAGTGGACAAGAACATGGCTGAAAGGAAAAGAATGAGTTACAGGTGAACAATGTGATTTCAGGGGGAGAAGAGAAAGGGGAATGAAAGTGACAGTTAGAGAACTGGTGCATATAGTATGTGGGGTGTGTTTTCCTTTAATGTTCGCCAACCAATGTTCCTCCTGGGACATCAGAATGCTGCATCAGCCACCTATTAACTAGTAGCTCAAGCTTATACACATGAAAACATGGACAGTACATATCAGACAAACTGTTTTTGAAAGCTTAAAACTTACTACAAAGGAACAGTGAAATTCACTAGGTTTCCATCAAAATCTTTCTGTTTAAAAAGTTTTTCTATATTGGTTTATTGTAACACAGTTTGCAGGCACTAACGTTTTTCTCTTCCCCCATAGTGAGCCATTAGCAGATTTCATGGAATTGCTGCTGCTGACTGACCCCAGTATGAAAGAGTTGCGAACAAATTTCCAGTTTTCGTCTGCATTGTTTTTATAGTAGGAATCCTTATATAGAATAGGTTTTGAAGTCAGACATCATAGCTGGCTGGGTTTAACCCAGAAGCTGGAAAGTTTAAAAGAAATGACTTTAACATGAGTGCTCATCCACAGTTTATGGAACCTTCAGGGGGTTATGACAGCTAAATTCATGGCTGGATTGAGGAGGGAATGAAAGGAGGGAAAAAAGCTGCAGGTTGAGTTAAGAGTGAGCCGTTAACTCAGCATGAATCTTGAGGACCTTCATCACATGTCTCAATCACTTATCTTTCAATACCACTGTCAGTGTCTCCTCCAGTCTTCTATCTTCTCTTCATTGTGGGGACTGGAAAATTGGAAACAAGTGGTGAGCAAAGCATTGCCACTGGTACTGGTCAAGTCTCTAAATCTTCAGACTCATAACTTTGTCTATGCACACTCTGATGTGCAGTTTTGATGCTAGTATGCACCTTCCTTTTATAGCACTTGTATTCAAATGATGTACATTCTGCAGAATAAGGATCTGTGATGGCAGCGTGTCTCAGTAGCCTTACACTACATAAATATATTATTTGAAAATGATGCATAACTACAATTAGACTTACACTGATGACAGAGAACAAAGGGTAGGAATAAATGGTAAATTTTCAGAATGGAGAGGGGTAACTAGTGGTGTTCCCCAAGGGTCAGTCCTAGGACCAATCCTATTCAACTTATGCATCAGTGATTTGGAGGAAGGGGTAAACAGTGAGGTGGCAAAGTTTGCAGATGATACTAAACTGCTCAGAATAGTTAAGACCCAAGCAGACTGTGAAGAACTTCAAAAGGATCTCACAAAACTAAGTGATTGGGCAACAAAATGGCAAATGAAATTTAATGTGGATAAATGTAAAGTAATGCACTTTGGAAAAATAACCCCAACTATACGTACAATATGATGGGGGCTAATTTAGCTACAACTAATCAGGAAAAAGATCTTGAAGTCATCGTGGATAGTTCTCTGAAGATGTCCATGCAGTGTGCAGCGGCAGTCAAAAAAGCAAACAGGATGTTAAGAATCATTAACAAAGGGATAGAAAATAAGAAGGAGAATATCTTATTGCCCTTATACAAATCCATGGTGCGCCTACATCTTGAATACTGTGTACAAATGTGGTCTCCTCATCTCAAAAAGGATATACAGGCATTAGAAAAGGTTCAGAGAAGGGCAACTAAAATGATTAGGGGTTTGTAACAAGTCCCATATGAGGAGAGATTAAAGAGGCTAGGACTTTTTAGCTTGGAAAAGAGGAGACTAAGGGGGGATATGATAGAGGTATATAAAATTGAATGGCATGGAGAAAGTGAATAAGGAAAAGTTATTTACTTGTTCCCATAATAGAAGAACTAAGGGCCACCCAATGAAATTAGTGGGCAGCAGGTTTAAAACAAATTAAAGGAAGTTCTTCACACAGCGCACAGTCAACCTGTGGAACTCCTTGCCTGAGGAGGCTGTGAAGGCTAGGATTATAACAGGATTTAAGAGAGAACTGGATAAATTCATGGAGGTTAAGTCCATTAATGGCTAATAGCCAGGATAGGTAAGGAATGGTGTTCCTAGCCTCTGTTTATCAGAGGGGGGTGATGGATGGCAGGAGAGAGATCACTTGATCATTACCTTTTGGGTTCACTCACTGCGGGGCACCTAGCATTGGCCACTGTCAGTAGACAGGATACTGGGCTAGATGGACCTTTGGTTTGACCCAGTACAGCCTTTCTTATATTCTTATTTTGTTCTTATGTCATTTTAAAAAATATAATTTTAAAATCATACAGAAGTTTCAATCAGTGAATAAACAGCTGTCTCTAGTTCTCATTGACTTAATTTAGGATCGAGCAAAGACTGGTTCTTAGTACAATTAAGACACCATCGACAATTTATTTGTTCATTTTTAAACAAAGAACTTCTTCTGCTGAGGCTTTGACAAAGAACAAGGAAATTATAGGTAACTACGAGATAATGGAGAGCTTGTACTTACACTATGGATGCAGAGTAAAGGAATGCAGGGAAACCTGATACTGCGTTAAGAGAGCATCTCTACATTTTCAATGGTCTTGTGCCCCATAGCAAAAGTGAAACCCAAAAGACAGGAGCATATAGCTCAATACCTCATTTCTTACCATTATTTTTAAAGACCTGGAGGAGCCAAGATAGCACAGTGATGGGGCCACGATAAACAGAAAACATTCTGACAAGAATCACACTTAGGCCCATATATTAATCTCATTCTCAACTTACCTCCCATGCCTCTTTTTTGTCTTATGAGGAAGGCAGAAGATGGAGAAAGGGTTTGAGATTTGAGAAGGGGTTTGAGAAGGGGTTTCAATGTAGAAGACTATGCATATTGCTTTTATGGCATGTAGCCTCTTCCTCTTACATTAGGGCACAAACTAGGATTCCTTTATCTTTGGGGCAGGGATCGTCTTTTTGTTCAGTTTGTGCTGTGCCTAGCACAATGGGGTTCCAGGTTATGACCACAGCTCCTAGGCACTACAATAATAAATCAAATAACTGTAACTACAATACACGTGTTCTTGGATTATTTCTAGCCAAAAATAATAACCAAATTTTGCCTGTTTTTGGACCTTTTGAGCTTTTCTGAGCACTAGATGTCATATCACTTTGAACATTTTGATTTTGTGCAGCTGATCAAAATTTGGATTTCTTTGGTTGTGGGGGAGAGGGTGGTTGCAACAATGTATTTGTTTCAGTACTCTGTGGTTTTATACCCACCTCTGGAACAATAGCCACTCATAGTGAAATGATTTTCCAGCAGTATTTCATTGACCTTGTGTGTGATGGGATATGATCTAAAAGAAAACTTGTAACTCAAGAGCACTGAAAAAGGGTGAGTTACAATTGGTTAAAACATTTTTTATTTTTCATTCATACATGCCTTATAAACCACAATCTAATGCCGCAAAAAGTAACCTTTTTTTTTTTTTTTTAGAATGTTCAAACACGGGTAAAATTAAACGAATACTGCTTTGGTGAAGACAATATGTCTAAGAAAATAATGAGGGTCCACACCATGGAAAACACCACCACAATGATTGTAGCAGAGAGACAGAAGACTGGATTATCCCTCTCACTTTACAGTTGGTTACTGTAAAGGATTGAGTCATACCACTGGATCCACACAGAGACTGTATTGCTTCAGACCATACTCTCGCTCTTCTTTGGATACACAGAGGACTTCAGGATGAATAGTGACTATATATTATCCAGTGCTGCCAGTTCAGCACCTTCCACAAACATAATCACTCTGAATCTAGCAGCCAGTGCTGTGTAGGCGTCCCAGATGGTGTGAATTATAGTTTGTAATTCTGTCTTCTCATTAGCTTCATTTACAGTTTTGCAAATTCCTCTGATTTTTTTCTCAAATTACTATTAAAATGTTAAGCTATTTAATCCAGACATTTGAACCATAAAACCTGCTTTCTCAGATCTATGAAAATAACTTACTCGTCTCCTAAACTGTTGTTAAGTACATAGTTCCTGTTATAAGCTTTTTCTTCCATATGCACCAAAATAGAATTAAACTTGTCAAATAAACAAGAGTTGCTAATTGTCAATTCTGTACCATCCTTTTAGATACAAAATATCACTCAGAAACTTGTTCCGCTGTTGGATTTTTTCCAGATGTTCATCATGCTTTTTCTTATAAACTGGAAGTTAGAGATGGGAACACTCATTTTGCTTCATTTCAAACTCATTCAAACATCCTGGGTCTGGAAGTTTGACTTGAACCTTGCTGTACTTGCATTCTGCTTTGGAGACGATGAAAAGAAAAAGAAAGTAAAATAAGGTGAAAAATCAAGTTGAGTGAAAAGCATATACATGGAGTCTGAGAACACAAGGAGAGGAAGAGAGAATAATTTTATTGAACAATACATACATACCCACTTGTAGGGTGCTTACAGACAGAGGTTCTTCTATCTGTAATCTATACAGTGACCATATTTTAAAATTAAAAAAACTACAATACTTTTAGGTCATTTTGAGGCCACAAAATACTCATACAAAAGAAAATGATACATTGGGAAAAAAAATGGCTGTTGGTGTTACTCCTGCCAGCTTCTGACACAACAGCAACATATGTATATTTCTGAGAGTGGAGGATTTTTTCCCCTCAGTAACAGGCATCTGAATAAGCAAAAGAACAACTTTTTCACTTTTCTCTTCACTTCAAACACTATTCATCACATTTAACACTCATTCCACTGACTTATTTGGGCCTGATAAATGGAATGCATTTTACTCAATATGGCAATGCTGATCATAAGCTGATCCTATATTTCAGAGGTTGGCAAACTTTGGCTCCCAGCCCATCAGGGTAAGCCTCTGGCGGGTTGGGACATTTTGTTTACTTGAAGCATCTGGAGGTACAGAGCCCCTCAGCTCCCTGTGGTCACTTCCTGCAGCTCCCATTAGCTGGGCACGGCGAACCACAGCCACAGGGAGATGAAGGGCTCCATCCCTGTGGGCGCTCCACGTAAACAAAATGACAATGTATTAGATATTCAATTCAGTAATTCCATAGAGTTTTAAATAATCAAATTTTGGTGTAGACCCATTTATAAGCTGAACCCTTTGATGCTTCACTTTTTTACCAGAAATATGTGTCTTATGAATGAGTATATACAGTAGTAGTCCAGCCAGGAAGCCCAGGAAATAGGGAAAAATGGGGCATAATGTACCATTAATACTTTATCCATCAGTCACCCTCATGACATTTCCAAACTGTTTTTTTTTTATGATTTCACCGAAAATCAAAGATTTTTTTTAAAAAAAAATTCAGATGTTTTAATTTAAGAAAAGTTTAAAATTTTCCATCAAAAGCAAAAACAATGAGGAGTTCTTGTGGCCCCTTAGAGACCAACAAATTTATTTTGGCATAAGCTTTTGTGGGCTAAAACCAACTTCATTAGATGCATGGAGTGGAAAATCCAGAGGCAGGTATAAATATACAGCACATGAAAAGATGGGAGTTGCCTTACCAAGTGAGAGGGTCAGTGCTAATGAGCCAATTCAATTAAAGTGGAAGTGGGCTATTCTGAACAGTTGACAAGAAGGGGTGAATACCAAGGGAGGAAAAATCACTGTTGTAGCACTAATGAGGCCAGTGTAATCAAGATGGCCCATTTCAAACAGTTGACAAGAAGGTGTGAGTATCAGCAGGGGGAAATGAGTCTGTGTAATGACATCTCCAGTCTCAGTCTTTATTCATGCTTAATTTGATGGTGTCCAGTTTGCAAATTAATTCCAGTACTGCAATTTCTCATTGGAGTCTGGTTTTAGAAGAATTGCCACTTTTAAGTCGGTTATTGAGTGTACAGGGAGATTGAAGTGTTCTCCGACTGGTTTTTGAATGCTATAATTCTTGATGTCTGATTGTTGTCCATTTATTTTTTTGTGTAAAGACTGTCCAGTTTAGTCAATGTACATGGCAGGAGGTCATTGCTGGCACATGATGACATATATTACATTGGTAGATTTGCAGGTGAATGAACCCTTGATGTTGGATTGGCCAAACCAGACAGTTGTTAGATCTGCTAGATCAGCCTTATAACATTCATTGTGAAGTTCCTGAAGTTTACCATTAAGGTGTTTATATTACAGAAATGAAGTGGGGGTGGAGGGTAGGTGGAAAGAGCTGTTATGGGGAAAACCAGCAAATAAAATACTGCTTTTTCAAGATTAAGTCTGTGATATGGTTGTAATGAGTTTAAGCAAGCAAAACAATTGGCCAGGAAGGTGGATTTCCAGTACTGAATTTAAAAGCCCCAGCATTGTTCCAGGGTTCTCCAAATTTCACTTGATCCAGTCACCCTCCCCCTCCTCGTCCCCGCCCCATGTGTCAAGTGTGTATTTTTGGACTGCTTAACAAATTATTTTTGATTATATGGTACTTACTTATGTATTTCTCTTTCTACTACCTTTTCCTTAAAAAAAAAAAAACCAAAATAAAAACACTTATTCAGTTCCTCTTTTTATCCCCCTCTGTGATGGGGTTCAGACTCACCACTGCTGCGCCTCCTGTTGGTTAGTCCAGTAATTAGCTCTCAGCAGTCCTGGAGCTCTCTCTGCTGGTTGTGTCCCGTCCTCTCATCTGCTGTGCTGTCCTTCAAGCCCACGTTGCTCCTCGCTCAGCGACGTGCACTTCCAGACAGTCCCCATCTATTTCACGACACTGCCGTCTGGCAGTATCCTCTAGTCCAATCTCACCCCCTTCCTGGGGCAGGGTCTTTTAACCACTCCTGCCATAGTGGCCAACTGCAACCCCACAGACTAGCCCCTCACTCAACAGCCAGTTACAGTCTGTTATGGCCCCTCTCCCATGGCCAGGTGCAGCACAAGGGGGAAGGGGGGACCCAGGCTCACACTACTCTGAGTCCTGACCCAGGGACCCTTTAGAGGCAGCCTCTCTTTCCTCCTTCTCTCCCCTTGTCAGACTACGTTCCCTGGGCTACTTCCCCTTTAGCCACTTCCCTCGCACCTTATCACCCTTCTCAGGGTTGCAGCCTGGCAGGTGAGTCTGTCCAGCACTGTTCTGTCCAAGGTGCTACCTCTGTTCACAAGAGTCAGTCCTTCTCCCTTGCCTGCCAGGGAGAGACTGCCTCGCTCCTCTGCTGAACAGCCTCTATATATGGCTGAGCCTGGTCCTGTTGCTCAGCCCTGATTGGCTCTCATAGGCCCTCCCTGACTGGCTGCCAGTTCACACAGATGCTCTGTCCTCTTCTAGCCCACTGTCTCATGGGGGTGGGGCAGCCACTCCACCACAGCTTCCAATTGCCTTCTCATGCTGGGAATTTATTCCTACTTCTGTATAATGTTTATCAGGAAGTGACACCTACCCTTAGATTATATAACATTTGCTGCTTACATATGCAAGAACTGTATGCTACACAAGAAAATCTGAAATGTCTCATTTATTCACAAAGAAACTTTATATTTAATCCAGTACATTTTAACAATGATGACTCCAATAATTAAATGTATCTCCTGACATTAAAGGGTTTAAATAACCCTATTAAACAAAAAAAAAAGTGTATATACTCATGTTTTAAAAAGTGAATGGTGACATTCCCATACTCCAGGAAACATATCTGACAAAACTTAAAACTTGTACAATTAATAGATATTGGGTAGCCCTTTCAGTTTCTAGTGACTTTAATTCTGAAGTAAGGTGCACTGCGATACTAATACATAAAAAGTTGTGTGCTAATATTTTGAGTACAAACTCTGACAGTGAGATCATATTTACTTTCCTAAAGACTGAAAATGGCAATTCTATAATTGTCTTTTTCAATCTTTACAGGCCAAACCAGGGTGACCATAATTATAAATAGTATAGGACTCCATCCTATTATTATAGCTGGAGATTTTAACAAAATTCTAGACTCAGTCCTTAATAAATCTTCTCCACTGCCACATGAAAACACTAATATGTGCCAGGTACATCATTCATACATGCCTGGTTTAGGTTTACATGATGTGTGCAGACTGGGAAATCCTACAGCCAGAAGTTACAGAATTTTCTTTTTTTTTTCTTTCCTTGTCTGAAGCTCATTCAACATGTTCAAGGTTAGACTATTTCTTAGTTTTGCAAGACTTGATAAATTCTGTCGCTGATTGTGATATTGGTACCGTTGCTATATTTTACTATGCTCCTCTATGTATGTCTTTTAGACCCCAAGGTATGCCCCCCCCCAATTAAAATGCAGAGATTAACACCTGTTCTGTTTGATACATCACCATTTTTAACTTAATCCAGCAGGAATTAGATTTTTTTTTTTAAAAAAAAAAAAAAAAGTCCCCACTGCTTCATAAACTGACATATTTTGGGAAGTCTTTAAAGCCTTTGTCAGAGGCTGTATAATCTCTTAAAATATCTTTTAAAAAAAACTTGAGAGAACAGAATTGATACCCTTGTGAAAGAAATTAAGATCTTGGATATAGACTATGTTTCTGCCCCCCACACCAAGAAACTCAGAACTCTAAATCACCTAAGAATCTATTTGGACTAGATGCACCAGGAGCTCCAGAACCTCCAGAAATTCTATTCTTCGGAAAGAAACTTCATGGATTTACTTGACCAGCAGCATCCTTTCATGATTTGGCCAAAAAACTGTGGCAAATATGGATAACTTGAGAGTTTGTTTGGAACAGATATTTGGATACACAAACTAGCTCCGATGCAATGGAATACAGTTATAGCTAATATTTTTTTTAAAAAAACTACAGACCTGAGACTAACACTTATTCACTAAATAAACCCACTTTTTTGAATATTCTGGTCCTCACATAGGCTAATTTTTATGAGTCTTATCAATGCTGGCCATGAGTAGAAATGTAACTCTTGGTGTTACCTTAGCTCATATGTTTTGGAAGTGTCTCTGTACCCAGAATTTCTGGTACTAAATGGGTCAAAGGACCAATTTGATATTAGATGCTAAGTTGGAAGCCTCCCCCATAAATTTTGTTCTTGGATATATTCCTGAAACTTGGAGGTTACTTGGTAATAAGGCAGCATGGTTCCAATGTGCAGTTTTGGGTGCTAAAAATCAGTTCTGCAAAACTGAAAAAGTCAATTCTCATCAAACATGGATACCTGGCTCAGTGATATGGCAGGCCTTGCAGCTAATGAACAACTGGTATTCCATAGAAAGGGAATGCCCAAAAAATTCAAAGTGATTTTGGCTGGATTTTAGTGATCTATGCTTAATGTATTATATTGCTTCCCCTCTCCCGCCTTTATCTAACCTTCTTTACTTATGTGGTGTATTATGATGAGTCTGATATTTTGGTATATTTGTTGTATTTTGAAAATGTAATTAAAAAAATAAACTATATATAATAGTAAAATGTTTGGTGGATTTATACAGTATTATATTTAGATGTATTGTTGCAAATCAGAATGTACATCAGTTATAACAAAATAGGCAGTATGCAAATTCAAAGTAGCAGCAATTATTAACACATTAACATTCCAAAATGAATTACTCACTCTATATAAAAAGCAATGCCCAGTCCTGGAAATAAAGAACTTACACTGTAAAAGACAAAAACAGATATAGTTTGGGAAGGAGACAACAAACAATGCATCAAAGTTGATTTCATTAACAGATCAAACGGTGATGAAAGATACAACATAACAGACTAAGGAGTTGGATGAGTAGGGAGATGTAGAATTAGGGAGGGCCTTGAAGACAACAAGACCTTTGACTTTTGTTTCGTGGGGAGGATTCGAGATTGACTTGGCTGTATGTTTCTATGAACTAGGAAGAAATTTCAGCAGCACATTTTGTTTTGAATGAGGTGGTGTGGATCCCCATTTGAGACCAGAAAAGAAGGTTGTAGTAATGAAATCAAGAAGTTGAGGGACCTGATGAGTGACTTTGCTGCATGGAACAAATTCTTTATAAAAATATGTATTTAAATTGCATTTGGTCTGAATGGTATTGCTTTGTTTGCACTTAGGGCATACTTAAATCACAGTTTGGTTTTGATATCTTGAACTTGTTGTGAGGCCATGACTCAAGTGACTTGCTTCTGAAAAGTAGGATTAGAGGACCAGAGATGTAGGGCTTATTCCAACGTTTGGCATAGACTTTTCTTGTAATCTTAGATGAGTCATTTCACCATGCAGGGTGAGTGTTAAAATGAATTAAGATTTAATAAAGTGCTCTGACATTCTGAGATAGGAAAAAAAACAAAAGTGCAAAATATTATTAGCATTTATTGCATTTTCTTATTTCACTGATGTAGATTTTAATTTTATTATTTGTTTCTTGGAAAGAACTCAATGATATGCTTCATAATGTGTAAACAGAAGAAGCAGGTGGAACAGGTTGGCAATAGGGTTAGCCACATGGAACAATTATGACATTTTAAAAGTGTAAACACAAGATAATTAAAGTCAGATCAAATTGTACTAGACACTTTAATTAATGCTTGGAAATACACTGATTATGTGCTTGTTCATAAAATAAAAAAAATAGATGATCAGGAATAGAGACTTGGCAAGCAGATGCCCTTAAAATGGAAAGGACCAAAGTCTTCTCTTAACACTTATATAATACAGGCTAACTACTAGCTTTACACTGGGGTAACTGAAGTTTAATCCAATCCCTGAATTTTAAACTACGAAAAGAACTAGCAATACAGACTCTTTTCTCTAACTTTTTATGGTGAATTTACCCAAAGGAAGTCACAAAAGTCAAAACAAATTCTGAGCCATAATTTCAAGAATTGCATACCATACTTTACAACTAAGGCCCAATCTTCTTCCTACGAAAGTCAATGGTAGATTTCCCATTAATGTCAATGAAAGTAGGAGCAGGAAGATTACTTAAATAACACCAGTGCTAAAATGAGAGAACTGAGAGTTGACCAACATTTCTATATGCTAGATAAATAGAACCAGCTAGGTCTAAATCAGTGGTTCATAAAGTAGGCTAAATGGCTTCTTTTAAATTCATGCACTTACTTTGCAGCTGAGTAATCACTCCAAACTACATTTTTCTTGCACTTTTGGCCTATTACTGACCTTATAAATATGTATTCATAACTAGTTATCGCTAAGCACTCCCAATTAAAATTAACATTGACACATACTTAGAACTCATTTAATGAGTGACGAAATTAAGCTACATTCCTCATAGCATAAACATCTCAAAAAACAACTTCAGATGTGAAGCAAAATATATTTCTAGGACTTGAGGTGAAGACCTATACTATGTATATTCCTCTTAAAGTCATGTTAATTTAGGTGGGTTGGCTTTTTCCTGCATTTATTAAAATTGAGGAACATTAAAAATATCGATAGACACAGTCATTAAAATAAAACTGTGGTGGGCTATATCTCCATATTTTATTATCACTCATCAAAGAATGGTCAGTGTTACATGGGCTGGACAGGCCAGAGGTATATGTCTGGCCTACAATGACACTACAGACCTTACTGTGGCACGCCTGTATCGCTGCAGCTGTGCTGATGTAAGACTTCCCATGTAGCCACTCTATGCTGATGGGAAGAGAGCTCTCCTGCCAGCATAATTAAACCACCCCCCAACAAATGTTTTTGTTTTTTGTTTTTTCACAGACAAATGTGCTAGTGTAGACATAGACATGTTCACAACTTTATTGATACCAAATAAATACAAGCTAAATCTATAAACATTTTGCCCAGCATAGGCTCAGGGTACATCTTCACTAGGAGGAAAGGTTCATTCTTATTTTTTATTGGCTAACTTTTGGTATTTAATGTCAGGTAAAATCTAGTAAAGACAAGGCAGCATGTATTTTTCACATGACTTAGCAGGTCAAGATAAACCCTAGGATCCATCATGGTCTTTAACTTGACTAGGTAACTTTTGTGAAAACTAGGGACATTGGACCAGCAGGAGGGAGGAGGGCAGGAGCCCATGGTCTTCCCACTTTTACTGGCCATAAGTGAAGGGGAAGGAGACAGGACTTCAGGGAGAGGAGGAGAAGGGCTTCAGTTCAGGCACCGGTGACCCACCCTCTTCTGCCACACCTGCTGCACACTGTCTCATCTTCATTAGACTTTTACTTCAAATTAATTGATAAAGTAAGAACTTACTTTTTTGCCTCATGCAGACAAGGCCTCAGAGACAAAAGAGCTTCTATCAGCTGTAATCCAGAGGAAACAGTTTCAGGTATAACTTGTATCTTAAGAAGAAGCAACAATCTCCCGGTGGTTCTCTCAGCTCTGGAGGTGGTTTAATTGTTCATTTACAAATTAAATCATACAACTCAGTTAGCTTTTTTCTCCTGTCTGCAAACCAATCCCAATGTCTCAGAACATATTTCTTAACTTTAAGAACATGCTAAATCATTTAGCAAAGAAATTGCAGCCTGTAAATTATTTGTAGCCAGCTTGTTTCAGCTACTGACTATGCCAGGGTGGCCAGCCTGAGAAGGAGCCAGAATTTACCAATGTACATTGCCAAAGAGCCATAGTAATATGTCAGCAGCTCTCCACCCTGCTTCCAGCACCTCCCCCGCACCAGCAACCCTGCCAGTTAGCACCTCTCCCCTCCTTCCCCGCAACTCCCGATCAGTTATTTTATGGTGTGCAGAAGGCTCTGGGGGGAGGGGAAGAGTGAAGGCATGACAGGCTCATGGGAGGGGAGGGGAAAGGGTGGACACACACACATACACACACACACACAGGCACATTGGAAAGTTTGTGCCTGGTGCTCCGGCCCTGGAGATGGTGCCTATACCAGGAGCCACATATTAACATCTGAAGAGCCGCATGTAGGTCAGGAGCCACAGATTGGCCACCCTGGAGTATGCATTATTCATAGTGCAATTAGTCATCTATACATATGATATTGTTTCTCTTCCCTCATGGGATGACTCAAGGTTTTTTTTTTTGGTTTTGTCTTGTTTGTTTGTTTTTAAAACTGAGGTATAACAATAAGAAATACGAAATAAGCTATGAATTTTCAGACAAATGATTGTGCTGAAACCTCTTGAACCTTTTCAGATTCAAGAAGACTTTTACAAATAACTCAAGCATTCCCATGCTCACAATTGACAAATAATATAACTCCACAAATGACAGAAAAAGTCATCACATTTAACAATAAGTTATTTTGTGTTATTCACCATTCTCCACTCCCCTCATACAGATTTTGCCGGATAAGCCCTTCTGTGTTCCTTTATATATTACCCCTCTTCCCCCAGCAGCTCAACTGTATGCTGCTACTGAGGCTAATGCATACCTAGCCAGGGCATATGCTAATAAATGAGAGGCTGGCTATTTGAGCAGTACTTTTAACTTCATCACTATCAGAGCTTGTGTGGTGTTCCTTTCCCTCCCATCACAAGAATCTTTTATAAGGAAGTAGAAAATGAGGACATTGTGTTTTACAGATAAAAACATTAGAAGTTACTTAGCAGTATTATCAAGTGAAATTCAAGGCAATCCGATACTCACTATTTACTGCATAAGTCTCAGAAACTTTACTTGCTGTGTTTTAAATTAATTAAAGCTCCTTTCCCCCTCAGAACAAAATGATATGATCTAAAAAAATGTCCCTCTGAAAGACTGATGCAATTAAAGTAATGATTTATAGAAGTCAAAAGCAGTTCAAGTATAATTGGGTTGTGGGATATGTGTGTGTTTGTGTGTGTGTTTGTACACCGAGCTTTTAGGAAATGTCTAAACAAATACAATGTCAAATGAAGATTTCTGTCAAAGAACCCAAGTCTTTTCAAATTATTTAACACTATTATTGAAGAAAATAAGTACACAATTACAAACGTCTATAAAACAAAGTCATTGAGTGACATGCTAAGTACAGACTACGTTCACAAAGGAATTTAGGTGAGGTGGAGGTTTTAGGTGCCTACAAAATAACTGAATAATTAAATTCACAAAACCTGATTTAGGCACTTAGACTCCCTGCACAATGAATGGGGACATACAGGCTCCTCAGAATGGGATTCATGAAAGCCAGTGTGCTAGCTCCTCACCTAATCTAGTCAATGGGAGACGCAAAACAAATGGGTGCATACTAAACCCTGAGCCTGTCAGGGGTTCGGTGCCTTAATCTGGGCTGGAGGCTGGTGCCTCCCTTTGCTTGGGATTCTTAGCTGAAAACTCTGTCTTGGTGTTGGGTCCTAAACATTTTGCACAATGCTTGGGTGGGGCTTGAGGAGGAAGAGGATCTCCCCTGTAACGTTTAGCCCAGAGATTAGGGTACTCACCTAAGAGGTGGAAGACGTGCTGTTCAATTCCTCTCCCAAAGGGGAAAAAAGGAATGAGAACAGAGATCTGTCACCTCTCAGGAACATGCTCTAACCCCGGGCTCTGGGATAGTCTGATACTGGGCTCCTTCTGTCTCTCTTACTGAAGCTTTCCCACTGTGGATAAATAATTTTTAAAAAAATCATTGGAGCTGGGGACTGGTCTACCAACTTCCAGGTGAGTAGTATCACTACCAGACTACAGAGTCCATCTCAAAGTAGATCCCACTGTCTGTCTCTTGTGACAGTGGAACAATTTGAACAGGGGATACTGAGGGAACCCCACATCTGACTAGTTTATCACCCATCTGAGAGGTGATCCCAGTTGAAATCCCTTTCCCCCTCTTCAGGTGGAAGGCAGACCTGAACTGTGGATCTCCTACATCTGAAATGAGTACCATAACACCTGGGATAAAAGTTATTAGGGAGGTCCTCCTTGGGCTATTTTATGTGAGCTTTCCTAAGGGCATCCGATGAGATAGGTGAAAGCAGACCACGACTCCTGGATCAGGACCCACAGACAGATGGGATGGTGGAACACCTATCTTCTCCTGGGCACTATATTGTGCTGGGCTTAAAGCATCCAGATGCCTAGAGTGAGGCTGCCATCAATATGCTCAGAGGAAGAAACATAGGCCTGTAGGGATCTTTCACTGCAACAAACTAGGGGCATGTGAGTTTAGGTGTCCACAGGGTTTGGCAGCAGCTGAGTGGCAGTTTTTTTCTAATCCCTGTGGGGCCTGATGCTGGGAGTTAGGCACCTATATCTTTTGTGAATCTAGACCAACGTGTCAGAGATATATTTTATATTCACTTTTTATAACTATATTAAAAGATGTCTTTGTACTTTACATCTTTTGCTGCCTTTTGTTGTGTACAGTCAAGCAAAGCTTAATGCAACACACAGGTAAAATCAAATAGCTTCAAAGGTACATTTTCATACTACTATATGAATAAATTGGAAACAACATATGGAGCAACACAGAATTTTATAAACAAACAAAACAATTTTCAAAACTTTGAGCTAAAAGGTTGGCTCCTAAATCTGTAGCCTGATTTTCAGATGTGCTGAGAGTTCGTCAGGAATTTTAAGCAGAAAATGCAGCTTCTTCAAAATCATTTTTGTTACAATATAGATTGTCATTTTCCATCATAGCAATTAACAATAATGTTATGTGTCAGTTCAGTATTAAACTGAATTTCCCTATGATGCTGCAATGCCTCATGGGAGTCAAAGTTTGGGTACCTTATGCCCCCATTCTCCCATATTGGTTGGTCTCACTGGAAAGAATACATCTCCCACAATGCAACGTGGGCTTTCATTTCATTGCCTCACTACTAAACCATGTAGAACCCGGTTCATAGGGGAGAATAGGTGCATCAGGCACCTGAAGTATATGTCTCATAAGACGCCATGGATCATACCCAAAGGCAATTTAATGTTGCAGTGATTCAAAATTAAAATTCAGCAAACTGAAACACAATGTTTTAATTCAGAAATGTCAAAACAAAAACTTTTGACACTTCTGAATAATTTGTTCTGAAATTTTATTTCTATGTTTTATCTATTGTTTGATATTTCAATATTCATAAAAGACTTAGGAGACTAACTGCCATTTTGGGATTCACAAAACCCCCACATAGCTGCCACCAAAACCTGTAGGTGCCTAAATTCACTCAGTGCCTAAATTTTTGCAGTGAAACGTCTCTAGCCAGCTATACTTCTGCCTCTGAACATGTTCACTGCAACCCCATGCCAGTCTTCCAGACACCTAAGCACCAGATGGTTGCACATAGTGGGGGAAGATAAGTGCTTTTCTTCATAATGTACCTGTGAGACCTGACCTTGTAGAACATAAAGATCACATCCTAGATTGGGTCTCTATAAGCAAGCTTAAACAAATGGCTGGGGGGAAACTATTAACCCAGTGGTTAGGGTACTCCCCTGGGATGTGGGAGACCTGTTCAAGTCCCTCCTCCACTTGAGGTACGGGAATGGATTTGAACAGGCATCTACCACTTCTCAGGTGAGTGTTCTAACCATTGGGGAACAGGATAATCTGAGGTGGGGCACTGTCTCAGTCTCCTTCGGTGAAGCTGTGCCCCTTGGATAAATAATTTAAAAAAATAACTGAAACGAGGGACTGGATCCCGGGTCTCCCATGTGAGTCCACCTATCCCTGTGAACAGAGCAAAGCTTAGCACACTCCCCTGTACCTAGCTAATGGGAGATGCCATCTTAGGTGAGGAGCTGCCTAATATTCTTGCTTCCAGAATCCCATTCTGAAGCACCTCTCTCTCCTCATTAACTGTACAAGGATGCCTGTATGCTAACTCAGGCTTTATGAATCACAGTGATTTTCAAGGCACCTAAAAGTTAGGCACAGCAATGCTCAGCATCAACACTAAGTTTATTTGTGAATATAGCCTACAAGGTACAATTACCAGGCACAATCCTTATGGAAAATGTCTATAGATTTAAAAGAGAGAAAACTAAAAGGTTTAGAGAAATGCATAGGGATGTGTAATAATTACAATAAAACCATACAGAGTTTAATAAAGAATTATAACCAATTTATAAGTTTTTTTGAATCACCCTATAGACATCTGTAGCAGGAACATAGTTTTCTTTTAAGTTAAATAATGTGTCTCAGAAAACCTATCAGAAGAATACCGTCTCCTAGGAAATTCTATCAGACATTTCCAGGGTCAGAAGGGTTCTGAACTTTACACTTTAAAATCTTTCCTGATGTGGCAGCAATATTTTTGAGAAGTGGGTAGAATGTTATGGACCTTGTGACAGGGCTGAGTAGCCCTGCACTAGTACTGTGGGGGTTAACCCTTCCGTCCTACCAGAGGAAGCCACGCCCCAGAAGCTCTGCTGGGCATGCACCAACTGGAGGCTAGGTATAAAAGCCTCCAGAGCTCCTCTGTCTGGGCTGACTGCTGGAGGGGAAGGAGGCATACTGTCAACTCCTGTGGAGGGACAGCCAGAACCCCAGGACCTAGAGGCCAGCCAAGCCGGGACATGACCTGAGGCCCAGCTCATGGATGCCCCTAGAAGTGGAGGGCAAGGAAGTCAAGTAGGAAGTCACCCAGGGGAACGTTAAAGGTGAACAGTGTCGGAGTAGCACAGATGCTTGATGTGTTGGGGTGGATCCTCGCCAAGCTAGAGGCAAGGGAAACACTGCCACTAGGAGAACCTTGGATCGGGACCTGCTGGAGAGTGTGGGCCAGGTCCCTCTACAACTGTGGCCACTAGGCTGCCCTACCCTGCTGGCAAGGGGGAATATAGGAACTCTGGCTTTTGGGCCACACTGCCCTGAGACTTGGGCAAGTTATATGGACTTCGGCCATTGGCCCGCACTACCCTGAGACTTGGGGAAGCTATATGGACTCTGGCCATTGGGCCTTGCTACCCTGAGACTTGGGGAAGCTATATGAACTCCAGTCATTGGGCAACACTGCCCTGAGACCTGGGCAAGTTATATGGAGACAGGCCATCAGGCTGCCTCTGGATGCCCTCACGGAGACGGGTGTGGGGACTGGAGAATGGTGAGGTTCTGACACCCCACCTCATCCCTGCCACAAAGGGGTGCTGCAGTGCCAGACCTGCCACAGATCTAAATTCTCAGTTTGTGGTGGTGCTTGCAGACTGTGCTCCAGAGCACATGCTTTAAGTTAAGTTACTGGTGTGCTGGTTTAGGGCCATAAAATCCTGATCCTACAAACATTTACACACATACTTTACTTTATATATATGAGTAATCCCATTGTTATCACTGGGACTAAGCATATGCACACAGTTAAGCATGAGTATAAAGTTAGCAGGATTGGGGCATTGCCAAAGAATCGTTAGTAGAAGATATCCTTCTTCAGTAACAAAAAACAGATGAAAAGGCTATGATACTTTCGCAAGCATAAAAGCCTTTATTAATTACATTTAATAATCAGTTCCTACCTCAGTGAAAGATTTCAAAAAAGTTCATTGCCATAAAAAGTCCATTCTCTCTCCTCTTTGCTGCCAAGTTCACCACACTTATCCTTTTCACCTTATTATAGGTTTCAGTAAGAAGGTCAGTGTTGTGTCTCCCTTGTATTTCTTTCCTTAAATAGAAGCTGGTTTCTATTTAAAGTGACAGGAAAAATTAATTCAATTTAACAGAAGCTACAGCTTCTAAACAAAGATATCTAATACTTTTACTTTTTCAAGTTATTATATAGGCTAAAATTAACCATTGTTCCTGATGGAAAATTTATAAATCATTCAGCTTCTGATTAGAGAAAAATAAACCAAAATAGGATGCAATTTATCCTCATTTTGGCCCCGCAGGAAGAAATGAGCTTTCTTATGAATTTAGAAAAGAATACAATTTAATATGAATACAATATATTATCATGGAAGAACATTTCTGAAATGTACATATAAAGTAGCTGTTTGTAGTAAGTGGTAAAATGTATTATGAGAACATAATATATCCGAATTGAATCACCATACACTGTTGCACTAAATTGTCATTCTAACCTGATTATAATTGTCATAAATTTTGTGTCTGTATACAGATCATTGAAACACAGTCCTGTGTTTACATAGATCATTACCAAAGAGAAATAAGTGCTCTAGAATGAAACCAAGATTAAGATAAATATTGTTAGTTTAAGGAAAGATACATTAAGATCATGATAAAATCAGCTACTGAAAAGGTATTGTGCTATGAGAAAATTAATTGATTCACAGAGTGCAGTACTAGTTTCGTTAGCTAGACAGAGATAAATGGAATTGGTCATATTTACAGAAAAAATTAAAATATTTAGATAAGACAAAGATACCTGGGAACAATTAATGCCCCACATTTTGTTCATTTCATATTGAAGTAAGGGGATACAGAGATGAGTCTAACTTAGCCTAAAATGGTAATTTACACCTTTTTATGGGCCTCCCACTTGTAGGATTCATCTACGTAGTGAAGTAATGTTCTTTAGTATTTCTAAAGCATACTAACATATTGCACGTTAATTGGTCTATGTAGACCGTTCTGGTGAGCACTAAACATTCCCAAGTTAACTTTAACACAGTACTATAGCATTACATTAAAATGCACTAGGAAACCTTTGGCATGCACCAACAGGGTCTATGTGGACCAATTAATGTGCAGCATGTTAACATGCTTTAGAAATCATATCCCCGTAGAGCATATTACCCCACCTTGTAGACAAGCCCTAAATTATAGAAATTCAGGCTCTGTAAGTCAATTCCTACTTTAAATTAACCAGCTTTTCCTCCTTTCTCTTAGTTCCATCTCCTGCTCCTTCAGGGTGGAAGTTATACCAACTTTGTTTCCGTTACGCTCAGACGAAATGTAAGACTATGTAAGATACTCATTGGCATGTGAACAGAGGTAAAAGGGGGTGAAGAATCTAAGGTGTTTAAATCAAAGGCTCATAGGGCCAGAAAGTGTCATATATTATATTAGTATAGACTCCTTTTGATTCACTTCAATTTACTTATTTCTGAAAATGGACCAATGTATACATGTTATCATGATAAATTTGATAATGATGACTGATGTTCAAAATTAATTCCAACAGTAAATTAACCAAAGGACAAAATGATTTCTCAACACCATCATCCAACTGGGACAAACATCCTACTTCCCATTGGCCCATTGTTGTCATGCCTTTGGTAAGTTTCTTCTACTATTTATGGTACAAGAATGAAACATAATCCTTAGAAGAATAGGATTCCTTATTGAGCAACGATTATTGTAAAGGATTCTAAGTGAAGCTACACCTATTGTTCAGCATCCTCTTGAAATGTCCTGAGCATATTCATGTTGGGTAATAGGAAGTTTATGTTTCCCAATTCCTTGGGGAATCAAAAAATCACTCTCACTAAATCCTAAATTCAGATGTGTATGTGTTAGTTGGTGTGTTTTTAGCAGTAGTGATTTTTAAGGGATGAAGTTCTACCAATGGAACAATTTACCAAAGGCCATGATGGATTCTCCAGCACTGACAGTTTCAAATCAAGACTGAGTATTTTTCTAAAAGATATTTCCTACGATTTTTGGGGGGTTGGGGAGGCTATGGCCTGTGTTATACAGGAAGACAGACTTGATGATCACAATGGATCCTTCTGGCCTATGAATCTGCAGAATCATAGTGTTAGCATCTTTGAAGCCTTTCCATAATTTTATTTTTTATTTTATTTGCTTTAGCTAGTTCACCTGACTCCTGTTTCTTTCTTCTGATAATTCTTTAGGGCCCATTCAATATCTCATATCACTATGATGATGATTCCATAGAAGATGCATTTAACTAACTTGTCTGTGCTGGGCACTGCTATAATCAGTTGTATTTCTGTTCCCAGCTCTATTAGGAGCTTTAGAATTAATGAAGGGCAGATGGCTTGTCAGGACTCTGAACCACTTCTGAAGTGTCTGAAATTTTCCAACATACTGAAAAGAATGGCCACAGTGTCAAGGAGCATGGCACTTTGGTTGCAAACTTTATGAGCCAGATTATGCCTCTCAAGAGTATGCATTACAGTTCTCACTAACATGATTATGGGAGATGTACACATCTCCGAGGACAGCATGTGACCCTGTAAACATAATTTTAACCACCTGTGCTTCCTCTGAAAAATGGTTTTGGACAACATTTGTAAAAGTAATTAGTGGTTATGGACAAACCCAATAAAAGCCACCTTCTTTTTTCAGGCCCTTTAAGACACCTCAAACACAAAGGCACCTTAAGTAACTGATCACTTTTGAAAATATTGAGCTTTTGTTTTTGCTTAGTCTTATAACACATGCTGCTGGAACTAGCAAATGTTTATAAATGAAGATAATTATACTACTACTTTAGTTTCAAAAACAGGTTGTATAATTTCTATGAAGCAGTGACAACAAAACTTGCTAGAAAATTACCAATCTCTTGATAGCACACTCGTCTTCAAACACAAGACCAGTATGCATGCTGCCTAGAACAAGATGGTAAACCACTATTGCAATGACACTTAATGGAAATCATTTAGCTTTAATAATATGAATATTTTGGAATATATAGAATTCCCAAACCAGACCTTAAGCACACAACATTAAACACAGCAGATTCACGTTAAAAAATTGAAAATTACCATCACCCCTTTAAATTTGCAATTCTTAATTATAAAATTATATCTACAATTCTACATAAGTACAAAGTTTTACTTACTGTCACAGTTAACAGCTGTCCTAATTAAACTAACAGCTTTGCCCATATTTGGTTCACATTACAATTAATGGTAAGATAAGAGTCAAACTTAACACAAAATAAAATGTATTGAATAATTAACACTGAACACATAATTGTACACCCATTTTAACGGGATTGCTCTCAGATCAAAATAGTACAGAAAAATTTTACTCAGCAATCTGACACAGCGACTAAGTCACCAAAAGAGACATGCAAGTCTCAATGTGAATTAGGACATATGTTTACTATCTGTTGAAGATCTCCCCTGAGAAGTTATGGTACTTCTGAACTGGTTCTGCTTGAATTTTCATCTCCTTTTGTGTCTGTTTCTTTGTCCTATAGTCTCTGGATGCTAATCTGCTCTACATCTTTCCCGCTAGATGTCCAGGGAACTTCTTGTTTCCCACACCATGGTTTTCCCAGAGAATAGCTTCTGCCCTCTTTCCCCTCCCCTGGTTGATAGCTTATATCTCCTTTTCCACAGTCTTGGCCAAATCATGTGAGCCAACTCTATTGTGAGGGTCAACAAGCTGCCACTATGTCTTTGTTAAATATTTTTAAAAAATGAGTATGAATTCCAAAACAGATGTTTTACCCAAAGAATTTTCAAGATCCTTTGGAACAGCTGAACAAATCTTAATTATAAAGACAAGGTGGAAAATTGTAGATTACTCTTAGATGCATTAAAGAACATACTTTGTTGAAAAAATAATTTCATACAAATAATTTAGGAAGAAGACTATACATACTGTGACAAAGCTCTGTCCTTATCTTCATGGATTTTACGTTTCCTGGCAGATTTCACTAGCCTCAGAGGCTCACTGTGACCCACCACGTGGCCCTTTTCTTTCTGGAGACAAGGTCACAGCCTATTGAGCCATTTTCATCATAAGCCAGTGAGGAGATGCTATCCTTCCTGGCACTGTCTCGGTTGTCTCCCAATCTCAGTGATTAATTAGGGGAGGTAGAAAGTGGGGAGCCTGGGCCTGACCTCTACTCCAGGCTCCAGCCCAGGGACCCTAATAGTATCAGCTAAGATGGCTGACCTTTTAGCCACAAAACATAATACAATTCCCTGGGCTATTTCCCCACAGCAGTCCTCACTTCTTCAAACTCCACTTCGCCCTTACCTTAGGGCTTCCTTCCTTGTGTATGATATGTCTATCACTCAGTCTCACCAACAGCACAACTTCTTCCCACAGCTCCTGACATCCACACCCACCTGATTAACTGGAAGGCTTTTAACTGGTTTCAGCCAGTCCCTGATTGGTTTCAGGTGTTCCAATCAGGCTAGCTGTTTCTACTGATTTCTAGAAGGTCCCAGTGGTATCAGGGATTTGTTTAGCCTGAGACTCACATATCTGTTCTTCAGCACTTTCCTAGAGCTATCTGGCCTTGCCCCATCACAATACACAGTATTGGACTTCCAGTGAGATTTGGAGGGGCCAGAGCCCTTACCTAGTCACCCAACATTACTGGATTTTAATTTGAGGCACATGTTCAGGCAGACCACTACAGAAAACTTCTTTATTAGAAAAAAATATTATATCTGAGAAAGACAGATATCATGAAGAACTTAATTTTACCAGGGACCTAGAATTCTACAGAATGTTTTTTAAAAAACCTATGGAAACGATTACCTTTCTCTATTCAATTCTATAGAACCCTATTGGTTTTAACCCTCTGAAATTATATAGGACTTTGTCCATAAGCAGAGAGAGTATTTTGTGTCTCAGACATGTTTTCTGGTATTTGTGAAGTTATTGGTGTCAGGATTCTTATTCTGAATCATGCCAAACCCTCACTGTTTTTCTCCTCTTTGCTCGGTAACAGCTGAGTTTAGTTTTATATCTGATGGGAATAAATGGGTACTTATTCAGGAAAGTGTGTATTTTTATGTTCCACTGATATATCCAGGGTAACTCAGATTATAACACATAAATCTGACGTACTGAAACCCCATTTCATAAAGTTTAGGACTGCGATGATATTTTACTTCACTAAACTTGAAATAATTTTGGACAGCAAGAAATTCATTTCCAACACTTTGGTGAAGCTAAAAAATTGTCTCCTTGAGAAAGTTGTACCAGTTTAACTTAAAGCATTAATGTCAACCTAGATAGTTAAACCAGTATAAACCCTTGGGTGGATACTATGATTTTGATTTAAGGGTGGTTATAAGAGTTTAGTTTAAATTGATTAGGGCCAGATTCAACTATATCTAAATAGGTAAGTCAGAAATAAGTGTCCACTTAGAAACATATTTGAGTTAAACCTTTAGCCATCAATGAGTGGAACTTCCCTTCATCTCAACTGACAGAGCGCTTGAAAGTTAAAAATACTACCTTCATGGGAACAGGAATGACAATGGTCATGGAAAAGAAACATTATTGTCTTCTATTGTAATCTATTTTTTTCAGCCTCTTAGTGCATCTTTGCCGACATTATTAGCAACAAGCAACTAGTCAATTTTTAGACAATAGAAATGTTCCACTACTTATCTTCAGTAACTGCAACTTTAAGGGTACCTGATTTTCTGGCAACCAATGATTTTAACTTAAAATTGCTCCTTTTCCAAAAATATTTGTTTCATTTAAGTGAACAAAAAAACCCAACTAACACCTGTTTTGCAAACTTGATTTTATCCTATGTTGTGTGTTTTGTTTTTGGTGGACTCTTTGTTAGTAATGCCAGAATAAAAAGTAGCTTACTCCTTTATAATTCATCACTCCCCAGAGTAATAGGATTACAGCAGGTTTAATTGGTACTAACCTCTTGAGTCGGAATTATTTTTCACTCACTTATCACCCAAAATAAAGTAAGTGAGGATGTTGTGGTTGTAGAACTAGCTATACCTCTGTCTCCTTTTTGGCACCAAGTGTACTCCTCATGTGTGCCTCTTGCCTTACCTGTCTCAGGGTATGTGTATACTACCCGCCGGATCAGCACATAGTGTTTGATGTATCAGGGACCGATTTACGCGTCTCATCTAGACGCAATAAATCGATCCCCGAACCGCTCCCCATCGACTCCGGAATTCCATCTCCATGGTCGACTTGCTGCCATGGGGATGGCCAGGTAAGTAGACCTAAGATACTGAGACTTCAGCTACACAATCCATGTAGCTGAAGTTGTGTATCTTAGGTCAACCCACTCCCCCTCCGAGTAGTCCAGCCCTTAGGGTGGAATTGCTCATTTCTCCTACTCTTAGATTAGGACCCATGTGTACACCGTGGCTTAAAAACCATGTAAAAGAAGCAGTGAGGGATAAAAAGGCATCTTTTAAAAAGTGGAAGTCAAATCCTACTGAGGTAACTAGAGAGGAGCATAAATACTGCCAAATTAAGTGTAAAAATGTAATAAGAAAAACCAAAATGGAATTTGAAGAACAGCTAGCCAGAAACTCAAAAGGTAATAATAAAATGTTTTTTAAATACGTCAGAAGCAGGAAGCCTGCTAAACAACCAGTGGGGCCCCTGGATGATAGAGATACAAAAGGAGCACTTAAAGATGATAAAGTCATTGTGGAGAAACTAAATGAATTCTTTGGTTGGGTCTTCATGGCTGAGGACGTTAGGGAGATTCCCAAACTTGAGCCATCTTTTGTAGGTAACAAAACTGAGGAATTGTCACACATTGAAGTGTCACTAGAGGAGGTCTTGGAACTAATTGATAAACTTAACTGTAACAAGTCACCAGGACCAGATGGCATTCACCCAAGAGATCTCAAAGAACTCAAATGTGAAATTGCGGAACTATTAACTAGGGTTTGTAACCTGTCCTTTAAATCGGCTTCTGTACCCAATGACTGGAAGATAGCTAATGTAACGCCAATATTTAAAAAGGGCTCTAGAGGTGATCCCAGAAACTACAGACCGGTAAGTCTAACGTCCATACTGGGCAAATTAGTTGAAACAATAGTAAAGAATAAAATTGTCAGGCACATAGAAGAACATAAATAGTGTGGAAAAGTCAGCACGGTTTCTGTAAAGGGAAATCATGTCTTACTAATCTATTAGAGTTCTTTGAAGGGGTCAACAAACATGTGGACAAGGGGGATCCAGTGGATGTAGTGTACTTAGATTTCCAGAAAGCCTTTGACAAAGTCCCTCACCAGAAGCTCTTACATAAATTAAGTTGCCATGGGATAAGAGGGAAGGTACTTTCATGGACTGAGAACTGGTTAAAAGACAGGGAACAAAGGGTAGGAATAAATGGTAAATTTTCAGAATGGAGAGGGGTAACTAGTGGTGTTCCCCAAGGGTCAGTCCTAGGACCAATCCTATTCAACTTATTCATCAATGATTTGGAGGAAGGGGTAAACTGTGAGGTGGCCAAATTTGCAGATGATACTAAACTGCTCAAAATAGTTAAGACGCAAGCAGACTGTGAAGAACTTCAAAAGGATCTCACAAAACTAAGTGATTGGGCAACAAAATGGCAAATGAAATTTAATGTGGATAAATGTAAAGTAATGCACTTTGGAAAAATAACCCCAACTATACGTACAATATGATGGGGGCTAATTTAGCTACAACTAATCAGGAAAAAGATCTTGGAGTCATCGTGGATAGTTCTCTGAAGATGTCCATGCAGTGTGCAGCGGCAGTCAAAAAAGCAAACAGGATGTTAAGAATCATTACCAAAGGGACAGAAAATAAGACGGAGAATATCTTATTGCCCTTATACAAATCCATGGTGCGCCTACATCTTGAATACTGTGTACAAATGTGGTCTTCTCATCTCAAGAAGGATATACTGGCATTAGAAAAGGTTCAGAGAAGGGCAACTAAAATGATTAGGGGTTTGTAACAAGTCCCATATGAGGAGAGATTAAAGAGGCTAGGACTTTTTAGCTTGGAAAAGAGGAGACTAAGGGGGGATATGATAGAGGTATATAAAATTGAATGGCATGGAGAAAGTGAATAAGGAAAAGTTATTTACTTGTTCCCATAATAGCAGAACTAGGGGCCACCCATTGAAATTAGTGGGCAGCAGGTTTAAAACAAATAAAAGGAAGTTCTTCTTCACACAGTGCACAGTCAACCTGTGGAATTCCTTGCCTGAGGAGGCTGTGAAGGCTAGGACTATAACAGGATTTAAGAGAGAACGGGATAAATTCATGGATGGCTATTAGCCAGGCTGGGTAAGGAATGGTGTCCCTAGCCTCTGTTTGTCAGAAGGGGGTGATGGATGGCAGGAGAGAGATCACTTGATCTTTACCTGTTAGGTTCACTCACTCTGGGGCACCTGGCATTGGCCACTGTCGGTAGACAGGATACTGGGCTAGATGGACCTTTGGTCTGACCCAGTACGGCTTATCTTATCTTATCTTATCTTATCTTATCTTATCTTATCTTATCTTATCT
>ML677334.1:14267433-14297466 GCA_007922305.1 Dermatemys mawii | reverse complement strand
CTTATCTTATCTTATCTTATCTTATCTTATCTTATCTTATCTTATCTACAACTGCTTGTCACCCTGCAGGTCCATCACAGTTTGGGCACCTGTATTCTTCCTTTTGCAAACAGTAACGGTCAATGTCTTTTTCATATTAACTATTTGAAGTATTAAAGACAGATCAATGTCTTTTTCATATTAAGTATTTATTTAGCAGTTACAATAAAGCACTGGAAAAAAATGGATTTAAAAACATTCTCAAATCCTATGCATATAGGACAGGTTTTTCCTTTAAATTATAGAAACAGTAGCACCCTAACACATTCTATGAGATAGCAAAATGCCTCTTGAATGTCTGCCTAGTTCTCTGATCGACCCTGTTCAAACTGGTTTGGGTGCTCCTCAGGACAGCGGGCAACAGCCATTGAGGCTACTTGCTCTAGCATTGTCTCTTTGCCACTCTTTCCCTTGAGTCTGCTAGCGAGAGAGAATCCCAGGAGGAAATATCCACCCCATATGGAAGCACTATTCCAGCAACAAATCCAGATATTGTATTAATTATTAAAGAGCACCCCCACATATGTCACAGACACAAGTAAAAGATAGATAGGGCCTTAAGACCAGGGATTTGGGAAGGGATATAAAAGAGGCTCAGATAGTAGTAAATGACCTTGAAAATTCTTCCAGTAATGGCAGCAGGTAAAGGGAGAGGGAGAGGAATAATGGCTTGTGCAATGAAGCACTAAACAAACTTAGGAGACCTAGGTCCCAGTTAAGACAGACTTCTCTGTTATTTGGACAAGTCATTTAGTCTCTGTTTGCCTCAGGTCTCCTTGTGCAGAATGATGGTAGTAATATTCATTTACTCCCATTCTTTCTTTGTCTGTCTTAGACTCTTTGGGTATTTCTACATGACAGTTAGACACTCATGGCTGGCCCATGACAGTTAACTCAGGCTCAGGGCTGTTAATACAGTTTAATTGTGGTGTAGGTGTTTGGGATTGGGCTGGAGCCCAGTCTCCGGGACCCTGTGAGATGGGAGGGTCCCAAAGATTTGCTGAAGACCAAGCCACTGACCTGGCCAGCTGTGAGCATCTAACTGCAGTGCAGACACACCCTTAGGTGCAGGGGGTGTCTTTTACTATATGTTTGTACAGTTCTTAATACTTCAGTACTCTGATCGTGGTTAGAGTCCCTAGGAGCTGTAAAGCCAAAAAATGTGAGACAAATTGGGAAATGAAGAAGTAGGGGAGAAAGGGAAGATTTTGGATTCATGAAACATTGATCTTCCTTTGGCATGCTGAGACACAGAGTAGTCTCCTTTTTCTTATACTTGTTTTACACCCAAGTAATTCCATTGTCTTCAGTGGAATTATACCATCATTGGTAAGAGTAAAATCCAGTTGGAAGCACTCATTTGCAAATCTATCACAAGGGATGGTTTTGTAAAAAAAAGTCTGTGAACCACTTATATGGGCTATAACAGTCTATCATGGTAAGCTGCAATGCTTTACTGAGCCTTTATGTGCTTTTCTGTCAACATGGTTTATGTGCAGTGAGTCCTGATGTTAAAAAAGTCTCTGAATACTTTTGATGAAAAATACTTTTACAAGTGCAACAATCTTTTTTATAAACATAAAAACTGTAAAATATTTTCCCTAAATAGTCAAAAAGGAGAAAACAGCACAGAGATATTAAATACCATAAAGTCATTGGCATAGAGAGAATCTTATAAGAACTTACTCCATCACCACTAGGGAAATGGCCTTAACAGCAGCAAAGTCATGACTGACCTGGGCAATATAAAGAGAAACAGAGGACAATAGAGGCTGATATGAACCTCAAAATTCAGATTTTTCAGTACATTGTGGATGGCCACAAAAATCATTATCTCTACAGTATTGTCAACCCCAAACTTTCTCATGCACCAAAAAATCAAATACAAAGAAAAACATTTTTTAAAGCCAATGAAAATGAAGATTCTCACTCAAGCATATCTACAGGAGGCGGGGGTTTAAATTAAAAATCAAATATTCTATGATTCATGATAAAAATCATGAGAGTTGGCAGTATTATCTGTGGTTTCCAGAATTTTTTGCAAAAGTGACCTGAACTTTTCCATGAATGGGGCTTCTGAAGACATTCCAGATACTTCCTGCTTCAAATCAGGTCAAAAATACCCTAATGATAATATTTTACTGTATTTCATCAATTTCATTCCATATCCTAAACAAAACCAGGAAGCACAAAGACAAATGAAAAGGAGCTACAATGATGGGGAACATTATCTTAATGGTTCCAGACCTAAAGCGTTCATTTTGAGTTTTGGAAGAGGGTTCAGATCAGATGTCATTATGTCTGAACTAGTTCACCCATCTCCAGTGAAAATCAGTTACAATGATCTATGAGCAACATGTGCATGTGAGTCACAAGGATAGAAATGGTGCTGGAAGGGCTGATTTTTTTTTTTTGTTAAAATATAAAGGTCTACATTATGCTATTGCACCTACCCTATGATGTCTCACTGACTTCACACATTTGCATAGAACATAATTCTGCTCTGACTTACAACAGTTAGAAGAAATAATTTCTACTAGAAACTGGAGCTTGTTGATTATTTTCACAGGAATTGTGATGTATTTTGTACACATTTTGGTACTATTTTTCATTACATTTTCATTTTTTTAACTAGCTCCATTAAAAAGAAAATACAAGTCTAGAGGATTTTTTCTGCCAGTCACATAGCCCTGGTTTTTCAAATACATGCTTAGCTGCATTCTGGCTCCAGAAGCCAGTTTCAGCATCTCAGCTAAAAATTGCTCAGATCAGTTATTATAAACATGGTTCTGAAAATGGCTACCAGACCTAGAGAACCACCTACACTAAATTTGTCAGGTCTAAGTGTAGGCATATATTAGGCAATTTCTAATTGTCACAAGAGTGAGGTTCTAGAACAGGATTTTAATAGGAGCAGGGGGTGGTGTACACAACTTAACTAGTCTGAATACATTTAATAAATAAAAGTTTGATAAATTTATTAATGAGATTATGTGACAGGCTTGCGTGCAGTGGCAATTGTGGGGACTTGATGAAACAAGAGGTTACTTCCATTCCTATCTTCCCAGATAACCCTTTTTTTCCTTTGGTAAAAATTCCCTGATGTAGACAAGGCTGAAGAGTTAGGGACAGCTAGAAATTGAGTTTAGTAACATTGATTCCCTACTGTCTCTCAAATATTTTTTAAAATATATTTGTCTGTATTGATCATCTTACACACAACAAGGACAAACCATGCAGTGTCAATAAGAAGCCTTCAGGTGTTGATTAGTCCCATAGGAATATGTGTACTGTAATATCTGACACAGAAAACATCTCCAAAGAGGAAAGTGATAATTAATAAGGTGTTTATTGCCAGAATATAATCTCACAATAAATCTGCTAACATTTTCTGTGAAATTGGCATATTGTGATACCTGAAATTGGATATAAATGTCATATTTTGTAACATTTACTACATGAAAGTGACTAAACTGGGACTTGATTATGATATTAAATCACTACCAGTGAACACAATCCATTTTCACAATTTTTTACAGCAGTTACATGTATAAGTTTCTATTCTGGAATGTCATGCTGCTCTACAGTAATCAAACCCAATTTGTTTCAGTGACAAGAATAGTAAAACCAAACGTCAACAGATGAATTATGGAGTTAATGAAGAGGTGGGAACATAACTCCATTGGTTTCACACTTTACAGCAGGGGCTTTATAAAGCAGCTGTGTGGACCACATTCCCTCCCTGTAGCAGACTCATGAATCCCCTCAGAATCAGGTAACACCCCGTGGCAGCCTCAGCAATTGCTTTCATAGAAAAATCACATTAGCAGAATGTTTATTTATTAACCCTTCCGTATGTGTCACGGAAGACAGCATCGGTAGCAGCTGTTCTCATGAAGAAATGGCTACTGAGTAGAAGCATTTCAACTTGTTTCCAGCTGTTTTTAAAAGGCCCTACACTCTTTTGTAAAGTAAAAGGTGTATAGATCTTTCAAAACTCATGGAAGTAATAAGATGGAGCCAACACTATGTGACATGTACCAATTGTCCCGGATCACAATTTCAGAATCACTGCCTTACCCAGCTTGTATTGGAGTGATAAAAGGGTTGATTAGAGCTGGTGGGTTCTTCATCAAGAAATTTTGCAGCAGAGCTCAAGAATCTTGCAAATTGATTGTAAATTCCCCAATCAGCCATAGACACAAAAAAATCCCTGATGTTTTTGCCTGAGTTTCAGCAAATGCTGCACCTTCTTTCTCATGTCAAGAATTTTGCTTTCCTTCATGAATTTTGCAGCAGTCTAGTTTAGAGTTTTGGGATATTCATGGACTTTGTCCATTCACATGTAAACTGCTTCTATGACATCCATACTGCAGCAAAATGACTTTTTTGACCAAAACACAGATTTGAGTCAACAAACATTTCAGGAATATGTGTCAAATTCCTCCAGCGGACTGAAGGGGGAGAATCCCCCCCACCCAAAAAAAAAAAGAAATCAAAACATTTTATTTTGACATTTTATAAAATTTTTGTTTTTCAATTCAAAATGACTTTTAAATATTTCCTTCAATTTTATTAAAAGACATTTTAAAGGTAAAAAACAAATCAAAGTGAAGGATTTCCTTTGAATTGAGACAAATATTTGACTTTTCGGTTTTCCAAGTATTTGTTGCTCTTCACAGCTGTCAGCAAACCAAAATTCAGTTATCTGTGCAGCCTCAAGCTATACTGTCCGTCAGCTGGTCTTTGATTATTTTAATCACCACACTTTCTGAGGAGTAGAAAAGATGAAAACTGAGATGATACAGTAATGTCTATGCTCTCCATGACATCACCTCTGCAGATCCTTACCATAGGAGCTGACTCCCCAGCCATGGTAGCCATGAAACCATTCCAAATAGTAAAATCTTTGGATCCAACTCTCTGAAACAGAGATTATAAATATATCTAGCTATTTTTTCTGGTTCACATCCCCACAGCATCTGAGGGCCTCACAAAGTTGATTCATTTTGTTAAAACCCTTTTTGAGAGATGACTCAGGTCTGACTAAGTTGAGGGGACTTCATGGGAAGCTCATCATCACTGAAAAAAAACAATTCAAAAGGGGTTCACTCAACGGCACAGTGGCAGAGTTGTTAACGAAAGTGTTCCGGAGCCTCAGTTCTTCACTCTGATCTTAAGGGAATATTATTAATATGTGGATGCCCAATTTATTCAGCATGCAAAAAGGAAGAATAAGATACCTTTATTTTTTGGAGATTGCAATAGGCATAAAAGTCAGATACTATAGGGACAGATTGAATGGGTAACAAAGCATGGTGTGCCTCTTCACAGGTGCTGTCTACTGCATGGCTGGGGATCAGTTGCATACTATTGCTATGAGCAATGCTAGACCCTGATGGGGTCAGGGTGGGTTCATGGCCATGTTCCTATTAATCACTGGCCATTAGAGCTAGACTGTTCACAGAGGAGAGCACATACTGCATACTTTAAAGTATGATAGAGTAGAGCTGCTGCTGCCTCATGCAACCCTGATCTCCAGAAGGAATTCTACGTAAACAGCATATCTACAGTCTTGCAACATTAAAAAGCACAGTCCAGTCCTCTATATTTAATTAACAGATACTTTGTGTCATTCAGGTACAAAAGCCTGATACATATCAAAAGCACTGCAGAAACACTGCTGTAGTAATGATTAATAATACGGTAACTCGTTGTTAGCACACACTTAAATGCTGGTATTCATCTCTTCTTTCCATGTTAAAAAAAACATGACAGAGAGAAAGGGACACTGAACTGCAGTGAATACTTTCCAACTCATAAAGGTTGCTGAAAAAAGTCTTTGGGCTAAAATAATCTCTCAGTTATGATGGCATAAACCTAGATTAACTTCACTGAAATCATTTGATTTACACTGCTGTAAAATCCATGTAAGGCAGAGCAGAATCAGGCCCTTTCAATCTAAAGAGGAAAACTGGAGCTACAGAAAAGGAAAATTTCCCTTGAGGATAAACAACTTTCTATCTATAATGAAAATCAGAAAGCTTTGCTTTTGGTTCTGGAGGGAAGGATTCATTGTCTACAGAAATGTCGTTCCTGTTCATTACATTTTGAACAATGTAATCACGTTTATAAAATTTTGCTTACATGTTCACTAGTGTAGTCCAACCCTCAACTATTAATATATTCATTGTTTGATACTGATAGCTATAGAGTGCTTAATTATGTAGCTTGTTTGATGAGAAAAGAAAATGATTTCATTCTGCGGTGAATGTGAAAAGATGTTTTAAAATGGTGGCTTTGTTCAACTGAGCACACAATAGGCAACAAACATTCATGTTTGAAAAGCAGGGGAAAATGCAAAAGTAATAAACACAGATGTTCACATAATTGTGCGAGACTCAGCTGTAAAGTTCAAATCACACTCCCCACAAGGTATGGCCAGTGGTATCTATGCTGCAAACTTTCTCATGCCACTGGTTATAACTGGTCATAACTAGAGGTGTTGCACAATTTTGTTAACAAAAAATAGGCAAAAATCATCTGGTGTAGCTGTAGACCAGTAGCTCAACAAAAATATCCTTTAGAGAGCAAGCTTGTTGGAGGCAGGGAATGTATGCATGTCACATCTTCTATAGTACTAAGCATGTTGGCAATGCTTGACAAGTAATAAGTAATAACCATCTCCAAGATTTGATGGCCGGTTTGGAAGCAAATCAATCAAACATGAGCTGAGTTTTGAACAAATCCTTTCCATTCCCTTGAGATTTGTGTGTTGGAATGAAACCAGGCAAAACTCAGTAGTTTTGAGATTTTTGGGTGCATTCCAGCCTGAATTTCAAGGCAAAACTCAAGATGGGCAAGTCCATGTGAACTGAAAAAACAAAACTATTTTGCTGAAGCCCAGGCAAACTGAAACTACAGACAGCAGTGGAAAGTGACAAAGAACCACACAAGCCCTTCCCGTTGATAGGAAAAAGGGAAGAAAACCATGGCAGAAAAACCCTGGAGCAAATGGAAGTTCACTGTATGCATCTCCTTGGGTTCCAGGCACAATGGAGACCCTATTCTGGGGTTTGGGGGAGGACATCAATCTGGGGACACAGCTATTAAGTTATGGAGTAGCAACCCTCCATTAGCATGTTTCCCTCATAACTGCATGTGTTACTCGAGTTGGACTGATTAGCTAACTCTCATATAATTATGTGCAAGTCCCTCTGTATTTAAATAATGAAATCTTTTCTATGGAAATTTTAAGTTGTCAGATGGAAGTTAGTAGAGAATTATAACCATTCTATAGAATTCTGTAGGGTGGGTTAAAGATTAGATATAGAAAGTGTGCAGTTTTCTATAAATTCCTTACTTTTCATAGCAAGTTCTGTAGTTTTCAGATTTACTTTCTCTATTATTTATAATTTGCATTACCATAGTAACTAGGAGACCTAGTCATGGCCTCCATTGTGGTAGGTGCTGTACAAACAATCTTATTTACCACTTTCTGCCTTTGGATAGGTTGGCTAAGATCCAAGGACTATAAGCCAAGGTAGCATGTTTTGTAAAGAGCCTTTCTGCTTAAGAAAGAGAAAGCTCAACAGCTGTTGAAAGGGATGACGCTTAGCAGGATCTGTGCAGATCTGCATACAGTTCTCAATAGATCCAAGGATTATTGCCAAGGCAGCTCTTGCCTGGAGTGGAACATTTGGTAGTGTCAGGATTGCCTCCCCACTCTGAACTCTAGGGTACAGATGTGGAGACCCGCATGAAAAAAAATATACCCCCCCCCAGCTTATTTTACCAGCTTGAGTTAAAATGTTTTTCCCCAGAACACAACTTCTTCTGTATCTGGACCTGGTACACTGCCACCACCAAACTAGGTCTAGGGTAGTTGGGGACCCTTCTTTCCTTTTCCACTAACCCCCCAAACTTCTTCCTTCCCTGGGAAGCTTGAGAGAAAAAAATAAACCTCACCTGCTCCTGCGAGATGTGCCCGATCCAAAACCAGGATCTTACACAATGGAAAACAAGCAGTCAGCTTCTTAAAAGAAAGATTTTAATAAAAGAGAAAAAGAAAGGACTAAATCTCTTATAACCATCAATAGAACAGCATCTACCATAATCAACAAAAGGATTCAGAAACCAAACCTCTCCCCCGAGGCAACTTTCTCCCACTGTTGATATCTCTGCTGAATCTTACAATCTCAAGAAGCACCCAGCCAACACTCACCACTGAGAACCCTCTAAGTGATAAAAAGAAGGTAAACTTACTGACTACTGTACTTGATAGAATCTTATAGTTACAGTGAAAGACATAGCTGTGTTCATCCCATAGCCGAGGTGAACAGAGAGAGACCCAGAGAGAAACTGAAACTTAAAATCCTTTGTCTCCTGAGGAATTTCTCATTGGCCAGTTGTCCACCTCTCAGGTTACCTTTAGCTTAACCCCTTACAGGTAAACACTAATTCTAGGCTACTTCACACTTATGACAGGTAGTAATTCAGTGCATGTGGTAACTGATTCAGTTTTAGGCAAATGCTTTTCTTTCCAGATGATTTACATGGGAAGAGTTAGCATATGCCCCAAGGTGAGGGAAATGTATACCTAAGACAAAAGTCAGAGAGAAAAGTGGAATACAACACAATAAAATGAATGGAATTATTCCTATAACCCAAATATTTTATTTAGATAAGCACCCTTCCACTCCCCACCCTTCTGTATATAGCCCACCCTTTAATACTCCATATTCTTATTGTGCACTTGTCACATTAGCTTTTTACTCCAGTGTAATTCTGTTGTCTTCAATGGAGTTACTCCTGATTTATCACTGTGCAAAAGAGAAGAGAAAAAGGCTCCAGTCTTTTCTTTTTGCCTTGAATATTTTTAACCAAACATACAATACAAGATGAAATTATACAAATTTTTACTCTTGAACCTGATTGAATTCACTATATGACAAATAAAATAGATACAAAGATGAGCAAATGCAATATGTGTGGGCTTCATTGCTTTACATACATAAGCCTAAATAATGATATTTTTGCTTTTTTTTGACAGCCTTCTATTATAAAAAAAGTATTAAAACTCTGACTTAAGCATGATATTATGTACACCAAATTTACAATAGCTAATAAAAAAGTGAGTACTGAAGTTTTAACTTAAATGAGCTGAATGTAGTGCTAAGAGGGTCATAAAGCCAATTTTCATATAATAAAAGATGTGATGTATTGCCAATTTTCTAACCAAGAATAGATCATGTTAAATACCTTTATCATTAAGAGTTAGGCTAATTAGCCTTATGCTTTATCTCATTTCTGTAATTACAGTTTGTCCTCCAAAAGAAGCAGTCTATAGCTTTGGAGGTAGAAGGTGATGGTGTCCAGCAGCAATATACCAAAAGTAGCTGTGAATCATAATGGAAAGGAACTCTTAAATCCTTTTAAATTAATTTATTTCTCCCTTTTTGCACCTTTTGCCTTTCTCATTCAGAAAGCAATATCGAGGAAAGTCTGATCCAGGATATAAGAATTATGTTGGATCAAAATGTTGATATTATTTCCTGCCTTTCACTTTGATCTAAAAATATTTGTTTTCAATGAAGAAATGACCCTTATTGTATTTCAGTAACATTCCAAATAATGAAATTGTTTTAAAAGTTTCCACAGATCTAAAATTAAAAACCTGATGATGTTACATCATGAACAGAGAATTGAGCCACTGTGCCAACATGCATGAAAATGAGACCTTCATACTCAAAGATGCAGCTCGTTCACCACAAAATTAACAGAAGCCTCTGAAAAGTGCCATGCTGTAATAGAACATTGGGTGGTGAAGGGGGGTATAAGAAAAAAAGTCACTATTCTAGTAAAAAACAATAAATACTATTGTATTAACTAGATTGAACACTATGGGGCTCCACAGTTCAGACTATTCAGGGAGGAGCAAGAGCTTCCCTGTTATGCCCCTTTGTGATCTACCATAGTGGAATAAGAACATCCAACTTAGGCTATGCCTGCACTGGTAACTGGGCATGGGCCAATGCATGTGACTGTGACAGAACCCCCCATACCATGCACATCTAACCCCACACCTAGAAACATGGGTTTCGAGCTGTATGGGGGCAAGAATGACAACACACCTAAGGAATATGGGTATGAACATGCCTTGGGCTGTGGCACAGCCCTGTACCAACTTAAGGCTGGACAGTGGTAAGAGGCACGTAGTGGGTCCTAAGTTCAATAGTCCTCCAGTCCTGTTCCCACAATACACAGATTCTTTCCCAAATCTATGGGTTCATGAGCCCCACTCTCTTTATCACTCATAGCAAGCTGTACTGACCACTTCACAACAGTTTTAGGGCTTGGCTACACTTTATACCATAATAAAGCCTCCCAGAGCTCTACCTTACTCCCCATCCACACTGCCAAGACACGTAGAGTGCTCTGACTCCCTGGCTGGAGCGTACCTGGTACATCACCTCCCTGAGAGGATTAACAGCTGTTGCAAATTGGGTGAGACGCTTCAGTATCAGTGTCGATGAGGAGTTACATTACTGTGCTCTGATTGACCTCTGGAAATGCCTCATAATCCCTTTAAGACAAGTGGCCTCTCTTCCCTTTGTTGTGAAATCACTGCAGGAATGTCGGAGTGCCTTTTCAGAGCTCCATTTCAGACAGCGGCTGCTTATCTGCAATGGGGCAAAGCAAACATTTACTGAGTGAGTGAGAGGCAGTGGGGCTGGAGTAATCTGAACTTACAAGATAGCGTGCTGACACACTATCAGCACTCCAAAACCCCACTCTCTCTCCCCCACCACATAAACACAACACACTCCACCCCATGCCCCTCATTTGAAAAGTATGTTGCAGTCACTTGAACGCTGGGATAGCTGCCCATAATGCACCACTCCTAATGCTGCTGCAAATTCAACAAATGTAGCCACATCAATGTGCTTGCAACTGTCAGTATGGATAGACTGGAGCACTTTCCCTACTGTGTTATCCGAAGGCTGGTTTAACCCAGAGTGCTCCACAGCTGCAAGTGTGAACTGCTCCACCACTGCAAAGTTTTGTAGTGAGTCAGCCACACTTCATAATCAGCAAGTGTCAAAGGCGGCTCAACACTATTACCGCAGATTTATCACCTATGGCAATGAGAACATTCATCGATTCAGTCACCACCATAATCTGCTCTAAAGCTTAACTGCAAAGTGGCCTGAAATGTCTGAGGAAGTAAAATGCTGCTGTGCTGGCTCATTACTCTCTTCCTGAAAGAGAAGGGATTTGAATGAGTAAATTACACCATTAGCGTGTACAATTGAAGGCCATACCTATCTTGTTGTTTGTTTGTATATGTCAAGTTTTGCACACTCACATAAATGGAAGACAGGTTGAGAAGGCCTGACAGTTTGAAAATGCTTTGATGTATTTTTCATATTAAGCTTTGCAAACGGAGCCAGAACCAGCAGTATTGAGATACCACAAGAGACTGCTTTGTGACACACTCTTAGCTGTGACAAAAATGAAAAGAATCTCAAGTGAATGCATATTCTTGAGATTTCTAACCAAATTTTTCAAAGGCTTAGATAATAATTAAGTACATTTCCTCTTTTTCCCCATTCCCAGTGTATTCTTTCATCCCCAGCCAGCCTTCTGAAAAAGCCAGCACTAAAGGATTAACTCACTAACCTATTTACTTTTTTCCTATTCATTTAGCAGACATCAGCATATTTAGCCCTTTTCCCATTTGCTTTTAAAGTCATCTTTTGCAAGCTAACAAAACTGTAAAGAAATTTGTCAGATCAATATTCTCTCATGCAAGATTATTTTTGGTCCTATGTAAAATTAGCACCATGTAAAAATTTGACAGAGTTAGATGTTTTGGACATTGCTAATTGCTAAATCATATGCAGCTGTGCACATATTTGATAGGCCCTATGACAAACAAATTCACTTCAGCATTGCTACAGCCAGTGTTCTTTCCAGACAGACACTAATAAGTTCCTCAGTTCCAGTCAACCTTATTAAGACATATTACTATACATAAGCCAGAGTCATAGACTTAAAGGTCAGAAAGGACCACTATGATCATCTAGTCCAACCTCCTGCACAATGCAGGCCACAGAATCTCACCCTACCACTCCTGCAATAAATCCCTAACCCAAGTCTGAGCTACTGAAGTCCTCAAATCATGGTTTAAAGACTTCAAGATGCAGAGAATCCTCTAGCAAGTGACCTGTGCCCCATGCTGCAGAGGAAGACAAAAAACCTCAAAGGCCTCTGCCAATCTGCTCTGGAGGAAAATTCCTTCCCAACTCCAAACATGGCGATCAGTTAAACCCTGATCATGTGAGCAAGACTCACCAGCCAGATACCCAGAGAATAATTGTCTGTAGTAACTCAGATCCCACTCCATCTAACATCCCATCACAGGCCATTGGGCACATTTACTGTGAACAGTCAAAATTAGGCTAGCCTATCATACCATCCCTTCTATAAAATTATCAAGCTTAGTCTTGAAGTCAGGTATGTCTTTTGCCCCCATTAGTCCCCTTGTAAGGCTAATCCAGAACTTCATTCCTCTGATGGTTAGAAACCTTCGTCTAATTTCAAGTCTAAATTTCCTGATGGCCAGTTTATATCCATTTGTTCTTGTGACCAAATTGATACCGAGCTTAAATAATTCCTTCCATGGTATTTATCACTGTGACATATTTATAGAGAACAATCATATCTCCCCCCTTAGCCTTCTTTTGGTTAGGCTAAACAAGCCAAGCTCTTTGAGTCTCCTTTCATAAGACAGTTTTTCCATTCCTTGGATCATCCTAGTAGCCCTTCTCTATACGTGTTCCAGTTGGAATTCATCCTTCTTAAACATGGGAAACCGGAACTAGACACAGTATTCCAGATTAGGTCTCACCAGTACCTTCTATAACAGTACTAACACCTCCTTATCTTTACTGGAAATACCTCGCCTGATGCATCCCAAGACTGCTTGAGCATTTTTCACTGCCATATCACATTGATGGCTCATAGTCATCCTGTTATCAACCAATACGCCGAGGTCCTTCTCCTCTTCTGTTACTTCCAAATGATGAGTCCTCATCTTATAACTATTATTCCTATTATTAATCCCTAAATGAATTACCTTACACTTTTCACTATTAAATTTCATCCTATTACTATTAATCCAGTTTACTAGGTTATCTAGATCTTTCTGTATGATATCCCAGTCCTTCTCTGTATTGGCAATATCTCCCAGCTTTATGTCATCCACAAACTTTATTAGCACACTCCCACTTTTTGTGGCGATGTCAGTAATATAAAGTTTAAATAAAATTGGTCCCAAAACTGATCCCTGTGGAACTCCACTAGTAACCTCCCTCCAGTCTGACAGTTCACCTTTCAGTATGACCCATGGTAGACTCCCCTTTAGCCAGTTCCTTATCCACCTTTCAATTTTCATATTGATCCCCATCTTTCCCAATTTAATAATTCCCCATGTGAACCGTATGCCTTACTGAAACTGAGGTAAATTAGATCTACTGCATTTCCTTCATCTAAAAAGTCTATTACCTGCTCAAAGAAGGAGATCAGGTTGGTTTGGCACTATCTACCTTTTGTAAAACCATGTTGTATTCTGTCTCAATTACCATTGACCTTAATATCCTTAACTACTTTCTGCTTCAATTTTATTTCCCCAAGACCTTGCATACTACAGATGTCAAACTAACAGGCCTGTAGTTACTCAGATCACATTTTCTTTCCTCTCTTTAAAATAGGTACTATGGTAGCAATTATCCAGTCTTATGGTAAAACCCCTACATTTACAGATTCAGTAAAAATTCTTGCTCATGGGCTTGCAATTTCATGTGCCAGTTCCTTTAATATTTTGGATGAAGATTATCTGGGCCTCCTGATTTAGTCCCATTAAGCTGTTCAAGTACGGCTCCTACCTCAGATGTGGAGATATCTACCTCCATATCCTCATTCCCATTTGTCATCCCGCAATTATTCCTAAACTCCTCATTACCCTCATTAAAGACGGAGGCAAAGTATTTGTTTAGATATTGGGCCATGCCTAGATTATCCTTAACCTCCATACCATCCTTGGGGTTTAGCCATCCCACTTCTTTCTTTGTTTTCTTCTTATTTATATGGCTATAGGTCCTTTTACTAGTGTTTTTAATTCCCTTTGCAAGGTCCAAATATAAATAGCTTTTGGCCTCTCTCACTTTATCCCTATGTGTTCTGCCCTCAATAAAATAGCTTTTGTTGCTGATCCCTTGTAGGCTTTCTGCTTTTTAATAACCACCTCTCTAAGATGCTTGCTCATTCAGCTTGGTCTACAACTCTTGCCTATGAAATTTTCCCCCTTTCTTGGGGATGCAGGCTTCTGATAGTTAGTGCAACTTTCACTTGAAATAATTCCAGGCCTCCTCCTCCTTTAGATCCACAAGTTCTTCAGTCCAGTACACTTCCCTAACTAATTTCCTCATTTTTTTACAGATAACCCTTTTGAAATTAAAAAAAAAAATAAACTAGTCACAGATCTGGATTTGTTTATCCTACCATTTACTTTGAACTGAATTAGCTCATGATTGCTCAAACCAAGACTGTCCCCTACAACCATTCTTCTATGAGGTCCTCACTACTAACCAAAATCAAATCTAAAATGGCATCCCCTCTTGTTGGTGCAGCAACTACTTGGTGAAAGAATCCATTGGCTATCACAGCTAGGAAAATCTGAGCACTATTACTAGCACTCCAGTCTATATCTGGGGAGCTAAAGTCTCCCATGATCACACAATTCCCTTTGGTATTTACTTCATTAAAAACATTAAAGAGGTCTCCATCCATATCCGAATGAGAGCCCAGTGGTCTATAGCACACCCCAAGCACTATTCCAGGGGAAGTTCTAGTAGCTTTCTTTCTCAATGTGATTTTTGCCCAGACAGACTCTGTCTTATCCATTCCATCACTTCTTATTTCTTTACAGTGTACCTCATCATTGATATACAATGCTACTCAGCCATCTTTGCTTTTTATTGTTGTCTTTCCTAAACAGAACGTACCTGTGCTCCAGTCATGACTACTATACCACCATGTATCTGTTATCCCTATAATATCTGGTTTCACTTCCTGCACCAGTAGCTCTAGTTCCACCATTTTGTTGCCTTGGGTCCTCACATTGGTGTACAAACATCTTAATTTTTGTTGTTTGTCTTTGTTCACATTCTTTACCCAAGTAGGTACCCACATTGTACTGCCAGTATCACCTATACTGGTACCTACAGTATCCTTCCTTCTTATATCCATTCTCTTATCCACAGCTGTATCCTTTCTTACTTTGTTTTCTTCCCTCTCAGTGTTAAAATCCAGTATGGAGATTATGTGGATGTCTCCCAGCCATCTTCTCCAAATTCCTAGTTTAAAGCTCTCTTAATCAGTTGTGCCTTCATCCGAGAAGTCTATTTCCTCCCTACTCAGGTGAAATCCATCCTGAGAGAACAGTCCTCTGCCAGTGAATGCCTCCCAGTGGCCATACATCCCAAAGCCTTCCTTTTAGCACCACTGCCCGAGCCATCTTTTGATCATCATAATCTTTTCATACATTTATTGCCGTTCTCTAGGAACAGGCAGAATCCCACTGAAGATTACCTGACCCTCAATTTCCTTGAGTGTTTTCCCCAGCCTGAGATAGTCTCCCTTGATATATTCCAGCAAGAATCTAACTGTATAATTTGTTCCCACATGAAGGACAATCAGTGAATTTTTTCCCAGTCCCATTAAGATCCTCTTCAGCCTTAGGTCCACATCCCGTATCTTAGCACCGGGCAGACAACACACTCTCCTGTTGTCTGGATCAGGTCTGCTTAGAGGCCTGTCTATTCTTCTCAGTAAGTAGTCCCCAATCATATAGGCCTACCTTTTCATGGTGATGATGCGATTCTCCAATCTAACCCCTGTTCCCTCTGGCTGCAGGTCCTCTTGATTACTATTCTCACTTACACTCCTCTGCAACCCATCCTATATCCTCCTTGGGCTCATATTTGGTGTTGTTATCTCCATTGACTCTTCCCCTCCTCATATAGGACTAGAGAGTCTCTTCTTCCTTACCCTGCCCTCTTTAGTGAGCACCTGCTGTTCTCCTTCATTTTCGAACTCTTCAAATCTGTTCCTGAGCTTTATTTCTCCTTCACTAGCCTGTCTTTTCCTCTGCCTATTTCTCGTAGTCACATGCTTCTACTGTCCTCCCTCATGTCTTTGCATCATCTGTTCAAACCCTCTTCTATACTCGACCAGAGTTTCCACCTGCATCTCCAATCCTCAGACCTTTTCTTCCATCAGCGCTATCAGGAGGCAGTTCACGCAGATGAAACTCTTTTCAGGTACCCCTACAGGATCATGTACATACCGCAGCTTCCACATCCATTCATCTTTGTTGTGTCCTCCACTGCTTGGCTCACTACCACTGCTGTCTCTGTATCTGTCATAGCCTTCCCCCTAAGTTCTGTTAGTCTGGGAAACACAAACTAAAAGAAACCACCACCACCCACAGCAAAACAAACCTTCCATGAGCACTACACGGCCAGAAGACCACACACTCCCTTCACTAGCCTGTTTGTTCCTTTGCCTGGTTCTCCTCATCTTCTCCCCAAACTCCTATTACAAACTCCCCTGTTTAAAGCTCTGTTTGCTGGCTCCTGTGCCGCTGCAGCTGTCTGCAGACTCCGCCCCCAGGGTTGTTGTGGGCAGAGCCTGGGGCTGCCAGAGGGGCTAATCCCAGCTGGAGAAAGTCCCTCCCTCCAGCTGGCTCAGGATTAGAAGATTAAAAAAAAAAAATACCATAGAGCAAATACAGGGGTTCTTTTGAAACAATTGCATGTGAGCATGTAATAAAGACTGTATCATGATGCATACATACAAGAAGCTGAATTGTTTGCTTAATTTTAGCATTTCCTAACTTCTGTATGTTTGACTTTACAACTTTAATATTTCTGTAGTTTTGTAATGTAATATCTGATCTATGTAATGTAGTTTTGGATGTAATATCTTTCATTTTACTTATTCTAAGTACTTACTCTAAGAAATGGAAAGTGGAATTTCTTAGAATCTTACATTTTAATAAGAAAAATGTAGAAAAATAATATGGTTCTATTTCCTGACATATAAGCAAATATACTGCATAACTGTGTCAGTCTTGTAAGTGAGGTATGGCCTTTGACTTGGTTTGTTAGTGAATAAACCAGTTCAGAAAATGTATACATCAGAGAAGATTTCATTTCTATAAAAAGTTTTGCCTTTAGTTAACCTGGGTACCCAGAGTTAGGGTCCTAAATCCATATTTAGGTATTGTGAGAAGGTATGGTACTTCAGCTGTATGAAAAGGAGAGCAACACAGTTATTAAAAGTACTTACTAGCTAGAAAAGGGGAAGATGCAACAAGCAGTAGCCAGTTACAAAATGACAGTTTCATTGCAGCAACAGTGAAAGGACCAGCCCCACTGAGAGATGCTTTAAAAAAAAAAAAAAAAAAAAAAAAAAAAGCCTAGAAGAGGGCAAGCATGAAGAAGGAAGACTCAGTTAGAACCAAAAATTAACTAAAGGAGAAATGCTCATATTCTGTGTATAATACAGATGAGTAAATACAAATTGTTTGGTTTCAGTGGTGCTGAGCATCTATAGCTCTCACTAACTTCAGAAGGATATGTAGCATTTCTGACACTCAAGCTACTTTTTTGCAGATGTATAACTTTATACATTTAGCTTTAAATTTTTTTACTTTGACTTTAAGATACAAAAATTGTGGTAAATTAGGCTGATACCACATGAACATAGCTGCACTTAAATGAAGTCTCTTACCTACCTTTCCCGGAATTAATTGAGTGTTAGCTGATATCACAATATATCCACCATGAAACTCTTTACAGCATTGCCTTGTTAACTTGATTGCTATATGTGTATTTTTCATACCTTAACATTTATAATATATTTATTTCAAATGCTTCTGCCCCGCCTCAGCCTTTTGATTAATCAAATCCTGACATTTGAGGTGGGTACAGTATTCTGGAAATTACAGTATTTAAGATGCATCTGAGCAGGAGGTAAAACAAACTATGCTATTGAGGTTTTCTTTTTGTTCTCTAGGTAAACTTTTGTTGAGCTTTCTGGAAGCCTGGAATAATGATTACTCCTCCCACCCAATATACATTTATGAGTACATATTAACCATTTCATTCAGTACTTTATTTTAGATCAGTCTTTGAAATTAAAGCTACACACACAGTAATCATACCCTTGGATTAACAATAAAATTGATGTGCCTATGACAAGGAAATAACTATCAACAGGATCAAGAAGTACTGAAGTAAAAATAAGAATACAATAACAAGTACTTGTTAGAAAGAACTATATATATGATCATATGTTTGACTATGCTTTGTAGACTCCAATCTGTGAAAGTCTAGGGTATGTTTTTTTTCTGTTTCATGCATCTGAAAGTTCTTCACATATGTAGCTGAGCTCAGAAAAGGATTAAAGAAGTGATTCATTGTAATGGAATGACAGGGTCAAGTTTCAGGCAAAAGACAAATACTTTCCAACAGTATCAAAAGACACCACAACTGACAAAGAGCACTATGTTCCCTCAGATTTTTGTTAAGATATTAATTGTGTCTTACCATACCATTCAGGGTAGCATGGCAGATACTTTCCCTGAAAGAAAACTGAAGAAAGAATGTCATATGAAAAGAAACATCACAGCTGAATTCACCTACAGAAGTCCAACGTATATCTTTCTCAAAGGGTCACCCAGATCCATGACAAAAGTTCCTAGGAAGAAAACTTAAGAATTTACTTGTCTGTTAGTATCTTAAATGCTGCTGTTTTCTGCTTTGCACAATTATTATAGTTTGGATTGTTACCTCACTTTGTCAGTGCAAGTAGTGTGAAAAGTTCTCTCTGTTATGCTCTGATTAATATTGACATTAAGAGAATGATGAAATTCTGTCCCCAGCTTTTGAAATTTGTTGAGCTTCAGTATCAATGAAAAGTGAGAGATTCACACAACAGACTTAAAATCTCTTTCCCTGCTGCAACAGATTATGGGCATGGCTACATTTGCGAGTTACAGTGCAGTAAAGCAGCCCCGGGCGCCCTAATTCATGATACATCCACATTGGCAAGTAGAGTGCCTGGACTCCGCGTCTGGAGTGCTCCTGGTAATCCACCTTCACGAGAAGCTTAACACTTGTTGCAAGATTGTCCTGTTTCCCACCCCACACCCTTCCCTTGTCCCACACAGCACAGAAGTGTCATGCCCTTTCTGTTTCCCAAGCAGTTGTTTCTTTTCAGTAAATGAATTTTTGGCTTTTTAAACATTCTTTATTATTGCATTAAGTAAAAGATACTGTAGTCCATGAAAGCAACAGGCACTGCAAGTCAGTACATCATACATAGCAATCACAGATTCCTACTAACATTGGAACTACTGCACTTCACTGCCATGCAGGGCACCAAATGTTACTGGTGGCTTTCAGCCTCAGATTGCTCACTCAAGGCATCCCTAATCCTTGCAGCTCAGCCCTGGGTCCCTCTAATAGCCCTGCTCTCTGGCTCTTCAAATTCAACCTTCAGGTGTTGAACCTCCGAGGTCCATGCCTGAGTAAATCTTTCACCCTTCCCTTCACAAATGTTATGGAGGGTACAGCTCGCAGATATAACCATGGGGATGTTGTCATCGGTCAGGTCCAGCTTCCCATACAGACAGCACCAGCGGCCCTTTAAATGGCCAAAGGCACACTCCAGTTATTCTGCACCAACTTAGCCTGTGCTGAATAGCTCCTTGCTGCTGTCAAGGTTCCCTGTGTAGGGTTTCATGAGCTATGGCATTAAAAGGTAAGCGGGGCACCCAAAGATCATAGTGGGCATTCTGACTTCCCCAACGGTGATCTTCTGATCTGGGAAGAAAGTCCCGGCTTGCAGTTTCCTGAACAGGCCTTTGTTCTGAAAGATGCATGTCATGAATCTTTCTAGACTAGTCTGTGTTAATATCAATGAAATGCCCGCGGTGATCCACAAGCACCTGGAGAACCATAGAGAAATATCCTTTCCAAATAATGTACTGGGAGGCTAGCTGGGGTGGTGCCAGAATTGGAGTATGCATCCCATCTATCGCCCCTTCACAGTTAGGGAAACCCATTTATGCAAAGCCAGCCACAATGTCATGCACGTTACCCACAGTCAAGGTTCTTCTGAGCAGGATGTGATTAATGGCCCTGCAAACTTGCATCAACATGATTTCAATGATCGACTTTCCCACTCCAAACTGGTTAGTGATCGATTGGTAGTTATCTGGAGTTGCTAGCTTCAGACTGCAATAGCCACCTGCTTCTCCACCAGCAGAGCAGCTCTCAATCTTGTGTCCTTGCACCACAGTGTTGAGATACGCTCATCACACAGTCCCATGAAAGTGGCTTTTCTCATCCAAAGGTTCTGCAGCCACTGCTCGTCACCCCAGACTTGCATGATGATGTGATCCCACCACTCAGTGCTTGTTTCCTGAGCCCAAAAGTGGTGTTCCATAGTGGTGAGCATGTCCATGAATGCCACAAGCAATCTCGTGTCATATGCGTAATGCAAATCGGCATCATCCTCAGACTCCTCACTGTCAGTTTGTAGCTTAAGGAGTAACTCGACTGCAATTTGTGACATGCTGGCAAGACCTATCAGCATATTCCTCAGCAGTTCGGGCTCATTCCCATAAATCAAAAGGGAAGAAAGAACGTTCAGTATAAAAAAAGTTGAAAGATGGCATCAAATGTGGACGGAAGCACAGGGATTGCTGGGATGCAAAGCAATGCATCACAGAGCACTGGGACAGGACCCAGGAATGCCCTGCACCCCACTCTCCCTTCCCACAAACTACAGCACCAGAATGGGAAGAGGTGCTCTGTGGGATAGCTGCCCATAATGCACTGCTCCCAATGCCACTGCAAGTGCCTCAAATGTGGCCACGCCAGTGCGCTTGCAGCTGTCAATGTGAACACACTTCAGTGCTTTCTCTGCTGCGGTCTGCAAGGGGTGGTTTAACTCACAGCGCTCTACATCTGCAAGTGTAACCATGCCCTATATGTGCAGAAGTCTATGGTGCTTTTTACCATGTCATAGTTTTGTCAATTAACTTATTGGCTATGAATGATGTAAATAATAAGTTGCATTAGTGCAAATAGGGAGTGAGTGTGGTCGGAGATTAGATACTTCCAGTTATGGGTGCTTTGGAAAGACCTGATTGGATAGCAGGGAACATTAATCAGAATTTCTGTGTTCTCTGTTTTTCCTGACCAATAGGTCAGGATATGACCTACCATAAACTACTTAAGCTGAAGTTCTCAAAAGGATCCACTAATGTTTGAGATACTTAAGGCCTGAATTTCAGAATTACTGAACAGCTGCTCCAGCTCTCAAAGAAATCTACTAGAGCTGTGGGTGCTCAACACCCTTGGAAAAAGTCAACATTCACTGTAGTTGGGAAAGCAAAAGTTGAAGCACATGAAACCAGTGCACAGTTTTGAAATTTTAAACTTCCTGTGTCATAAATCACACAAGGCCTGATTCTCTGCTGAATCCATAGACATAGGAGAAGGGGGGGGGGGAGCTGCCAGGGACCAAGTTATTGCTCCCTGATCCTCTTTTAGCCCTGAGACCAGGTTAAAGCAACTTGGGAACAGCTCTAAACTGTGTTAGCTGGTTACTGAATCATTTGCCAGTGGAGGATTGCTAGAGAGAATTGTGCTTCAACCACTTTCGCTAACATGCTTCCTCACTCCCATCCCCTGCTCCAGAGGCTCAGTGAAAGGTGGTGTAGAAGTCGGCTTGGACAACTCAGGCTTCTGAGGACTCACATATATTGTAATCCCTAGGAGGAGATTGAAGACAGACTTTCACTCCCTTTGAGTCACAGAGTGATGGAAAGGCAGCAGAGCCTGCACTCTGTGAATTGAGTGAATCAGTACTTACCTATCGAATAGGTCCTGAGGCTTAATTATTTAATGACTAATGTGTTTTGTGACACATTGTCAAAGCATACTATATAAATGCTAAGTATTATGCTATGCTATAAGTGTAAGTTTGAGGAGTGGATGGTGTGAAATCTGGAGCTAGATCTAGGTTCAAATTCTTCACTTCTCTCACTATCCAAGGGAGAGAGCTAGAATGCTGGTTCAGGCTTCTCTCTAATTATAACCTGGAAATGCTGGGTCAATATAATTGTGCAAAAGAGACGTCCATCTGCATCTGCCCTCCCCACATTAAAATCCTCCCTTATTTCTCTCTGCCACCATAATCCTATCTTCCTCAGTTTCTGCTTCTTTTAAAATTTGCATGCTCTCTGCCAACTGAATAATGCACAAACTCATCTGTGTACACTGATGAATACTGATTGTGTAATTTAAATGAAAGACATGCTGCCTGATTTTTCTTTGAAAAATATATTTAAAAATCATGTAAATAACATTTGTTACTTGATCTAACACTGTGGTATGCCAATGTAGCAATAAAGGAAGCTAAAATGTCATGTCCCCACCATATAACTAAACTAAATTGAATAAATGCCTGGGAGATATTTTATTGAATTTAAGCTTTGTCATACATATGTCTATAGTGTTTGATGATGGTATCAGGAGCTGTCAAGGTCAGAACACTCACCAGAATATAGAATTATTCACAATATTATTATGTTGTACAGTTTTTGAAAAGAAATTATAATTTGCTACTTATAAATGTTGAGTTTCTACTAATATTGTTGGTATCCTGAAAAGAACCTTTTGCCTACTGACTCACATGCCCTTCAGTGCATGTCATGAAAATAATTTAGTGAAGTCAATAGTAGTTTAGGGTACTAAGTGTCTCATAGGATCAGGTCAGGCATAGTTACAAGGGGTGTGAAAGGATTCAATATTTAGATTTCATCTTTCCAAAGACAGGGTTTTTTGCTATGAACTCAATTCTCCACTGCTTCTGAGTTCCTTGCTTTAACCATCTGCCTGCCTTCAGTCTTGGGGGCTGCTTTAATTTATGTCATGTGAGATCTAGCATAGTGGAGCTTCCATCTGATATGCATCCCACCTGCCGGGGCCACAGTTTTCTCTCTCACTATGTGCCCTAGGTCATAGTGGATAAAGCTGATGCTGGAGCTGACGCCACTAGCTGCATAAGCTTTACACCAGTGGGAAGTTCCCTAGTATGACGGGAATTATCAGATTTCCTTTTAGGGACAGAATTAAATAGCAGAATCTAGGCCGAGATATTTTAGATCCTGATCCTGGAACCCTTGCTCCTGTAAATAGTCCTGCTTAAAGTCTAGAAGTGAAATTTTGTAAGTATTTTTCAGGCAAGAGCTGGAAACAGGCGAACATCTCCAGCAGAAAGTACATATGTTTGAAGATTGCGTGAAAATTAGCTGAAAATGACCCAAATAGCTATGATCACTATGCATTTACATGTCTAAGAGTCTCAAAATATACTACAAGCACTAATTAGGATGTAAACATTCCTGTGACACAGATAACTCTTTATCCCATTTTACAGGTACGGAAACTGAAAAACAGGGAAATTAAATGACTTAAAAGTGGCAGTTCTGGAAATACAATACAGGAGTCCTCAGCAGAGAAGTGAGAGATACTTGCACCAAACCTCAAAATCATATCGGATTTCAGATTCACTGTGTTTTGTCAATGAGGAAAGATGCTGTTTGTACTGCATGAAATCCAGAAACTGCTTGAGGACATGCTCACCTGAGAAAACCTGCCTCTCATCTTGTTCCCAAAAGCTTTCACACTCAAGAAGCCCACGCTTGGGACAGAGGGGAAAACTTCATTGTAGTCAGTGGTTGTGCTGGTAATCCAGTGGAACATCACACTAGTTTCCCTGCATAACCATGTGCTAATGAAGGAACAGAGCATAGTCCCTTAATTAGATTGTAAAAATCTATATACTGTGTCTTTTTAATGGGTTTGAACAACACCTACCACAATAGGGAACAAATTCAAAGTTTCCTGGTACACCGATACTAAGTGATATCTATAACTGGTCTATAACGGTCCATATGAGATGAACATCTACTGAGTTGTGGAATTTAAGCTACACTGAAATAGGCAAGAAAGTATTTGTCATATTTCATTACTTGGATAACAGGCAAACTATATGGCAAGCTAATGGGCATATGCCAGAGAATGTTACATCGGCAGCTTGTCAGTTCCCAAAGAAATGCACATTCTAGAAGTTTTCCTGAAGGAAACGGAAGGCAGTAAAGCAGTCTGGATAAAGACTTTCCTTTGAATGGAAGCAAAGCCCTATGTTTGTTCAGGGAGTGGCCTGAAGGGCTGAGATTTTAGAGTGAATTAATTGTCCCTTCTAGGGAGTGGCCAAACTATAAATTTGACTCTTGATGTGTCAGAGGAATAATTTCTCCAAATCTCAAGATCAATATTGGGGTAATAATTATTAGGAGTAAAATAAAACACATATAACTGAATATGAATGTGTTTGCATTAGGTTTGTATTCCTGTGATGATTCTTATAGTTTCTTATTGTTATACTTTTGAGCGTGGTTCAATTTTACCCTTCTGTTTTGTAAATAAATGTGCACCTATAGTCCATTGCTAATTAGATTCTGTAACCATATTTTATCATTTTATCCATGGTTTCCTGCCTAGTGAAGACTGACTTATTTAAAATGACACCAGTAATACACCAAAAGGAGAAAAGAATCTACTTTGAATATCTTCACAGGACATTGCTTTGTATTCAGAATGGGATCCAGACAGATGGCCCTTAGGTCTGGTTAACTGAAACACTTAAAAGAAGAGTTAACTTGGAGGCAGTGATAAGTGAGGATTAAAGTAGACCAAAGTCGGGGGCGGGGGGGGGTGGATCTCATCAATTTTGCTGGCTGCATATCATCAAGGGTATGCAGGTCATCTGCTGAACTCAACTTGCATCAATTTGCCTGATGGGAAATGTCACAAAGAAGAGAACGGAAACAAGGTAGTACATGCATCTGAAAGAAATCTGTTTTTCACAATGTGTAGAGGAGCTGTGTAGAGGAACGTTCCACACATTCCCACTAATCAGTCTTGCCAGAGCTATTTCACCTACACCCCTACTGTGAAGTTTAAAGCTGGGAGAAGGAACTATCAAGGCCATTCTGCTTCCCCTGGATTCTGGCTAAGTGAGAATAAACCAGTGGCAAAATCTTTCTTTCCAGAGGGGAGGGGAAACAGGAGATGTAAGGTTCTCCTTTTGTTCTCTGCCCACTGGAAGGGAGGTGGAGTCACTGAGGACAGGTCTTGTAGAAGAAACGAGGCAGATAGGAGACCCGTCTTGAATATTCTTTTTATTTTAACACCCTGTCCGATCCTCATACTGTTCCTTCCATCTGTAAGAAAGCCTTGGAGTCCAATAAACTCCCCAGTCAGACACCAGCTCTCTCTGCTGTTACCACTTAAAACTGTCTCATCTGATGATTCTTAATTTCTACTGTTCTTATTGCACCAACTTGTGAAGGGTCAAAAGGTGAGAAAGTTGGACTCCCAAGGGAACAAGAGAAAGAATGGAGGGGGAACTATCCCTGTGCTTTTAGCAAAGGTGGGTTAGTTGGGCTTATCTGCTCTTCCTCTGACATTAGCCCTTGGAGAGACCTGTGTTTATTTTCCCCAGTAGTGAAACATGTTCTGCCCCCCAAACTGCATTATGCCACCAAGTGGCTGGACAGACAACAGAAGACCTCACACCATCTATAAAATGTACATAGCACATTTCAGGCATGACTTCAATAGAAATGTACCCAAGTGAGAGCTGAAGTACCAAGCCCATGGTCTGAAATCCTTCATCCTCTTTTGAAAGTCATCTGCTTTTCTAGACGAAAAGAGGACATGCTGAGTTGTTTCTATTGGTGAACTGTCAACGAAACCTCTTTTCTAACTCTTTTTCTACTTCCAGCTCCAGCTGCCACTGTCTTTTACTGCACTCCTGGTCATTTTTGTTCTCATTTCATGCTTATCATTGTTGAAATTGCTTCTTTTTCTCCCCAGTTACCAAGCACAGATTAGTTACTACTCGTACCACCATTTAACACAAACGCTGTAGATTTTTTTTTCTTTTCCTCAATATTGGCTCAATTGAAACTAACTGAGATTTTTCCTGTTGACATGAATAAGTTTTATATCCCTGGAAAAGATTGTTGGGGTGAATGTTTTTTCTTCAGGTGCAGGGATAACATTTTTCTGTCGAAAGGCTGCCAAGATTTTCTCTTTCCACTACTTTGTCTAAAAGGAACTGTAGTACACCAATATGGTGTATGCAATCCTCAAAAAAGACCTCCATCTATTTTTTCTGTTTTACAATTTGAAAGTTCCAATGATAAGAAGCATTTTTCAGCATTAATACTGCATGAAAAGCATTTGAAAGCAAAGCCTTCTGCTCAATTATAGTTGTCACTTCTGAGATTCCTACAGTTGCTGGCTATTATTGAACACTTGACAGGGTAAGAGCCCAGTACAATATATTTAAAAATACTAAGAGATGGACTATGGATGGTCCTGCTAGGGAAACAGGCTGCAATAAACCTTCTACCTCTTATTGCAATTCAGCTGGGGACAGACCTCTGCTCTATGCTATCTCTGACAGTATTAAGCCTCCCAAGGTGGCAGGAAGAGAGAACAGGCTTATGGTCTTTCAGTGATTGATGCATGAGCTCAGCTATGCAGTGTAACTGACATTGAAGTTAATGGGACTACTCAGAGTGTGTAAACTCACAGCTGCGGGAGAGTCTTTCAAGATTGTGGACTGAAGGTGAAATTGGGCTCCGAACAAAGCCTATGTAATGCTCAAGTCTCCCAGCAAAGGTAGTGATGCCCATGTTGGAAACGAAGCTCCTGGGCATATGGGGACTCATCAGCCATCAGGGCATGTAACCTCATGCGATTGAGTAGGGACTCCCGGAAGGGTCTCTGGGGGAGCAGGGCTCTGCGAAAATTCCTTCCTCCCAGTTATGCTGAGGTGCTGGCCTGATGGTAGTTCACCTACTCAGTACAACTGAATATAAAATCCTAAGAGGCAAATACATGCATATATTATTATCTCTGGTGCACAGAAAGGTAACAGACTGTAAACATTGACAAGGCAAGCAAAATAGCAAACTGCCCAATAGGCCAAGGGTGCCTAGAACAACAACAACAACAAAAATCGATAGGCTGCCTTCCTCATCTGTGGAAGTGTTATAGTACAGGCCTACTGACAGAGGAGCCCTGCCTTGGGTAATCATACAAACATAATTAGGTGGGCACACAATACGTTTGGGGGGCATGTCCTGGTTTAATTATAATTAGCAGTTTCAATTAAGGGCAGCAACACAAACGGTAATAAGGTGGCTGCAGTGGATGACACAAAGGGTTTGTTCATACTGCAACAAGATCGGGAGGGGTCCCGGCTACATCGTAGTATTTGCTGAGCATTTAATGATGGTGGTTGTTTTCACAAACTCTGTAGATACAGTATATTTGCAAGAATACTACTGCCAGCAATTATATTTCAACAAGGCTATGCCAATAGGCTGTTCAAGATCCTGTGCTGCTGTTCAGAAATTCAGTACACGGTTATGCTGGGCAGGGGTGCGGTCAGTGCGACTAAACCAAGTAGTGCATTATTTGCATAATTTTTTTTTTGTTGCACATGGACACATTTCAGGCCCTGGTTAAATAGTTGGGGGAACCCCTAGCAAGGGAGAAAACATAGGCCCTTTCACTACATTGATCTACCTGGGCATTCAGCTGAACACCAGGGAGGGCGTATCTCAGCTCTCTTAGCATAAACTTCAGGAGCTATCAGGGTTGCTCCAGAGAGCACTGGGGCTTAAAATAAAAACACTCAGGCTACAAGAGCTGCAATCTATTCTGGGGCACCGGAACTTTGCTTGAAGGGTTGTTGCCCCATTTTGTGCAGGCCGGGCAGCGGTCAGCATAGTCGGGCCACACCTTTACATACCAGGTGCTAGACACATGGAGGAACACTTGAGGTATCAACATTATCTCAGTCAACTTAATGGGGTATCAGTGGGGAGGAAGCACTAGTTATTACATAAGGGGGTTAAAAAAGCCACTCAGATGCGGCAGAGGGTGCAGGTTTTGGAGTGTTTTATTAAGGCAAATGCTGTGCATAAAATGGCCCGCCACCTGGATGCAAAACGGAGTAGTGCGCAGCATGACCTCCTTGGAATTTTTCCCCCATTTTAGTTGCAGTGGGCATTTGGGGATCAGAGCTGATTAATATAAGGGTGAGCTTCTTACAGATCGCACAGGGTTATGAAATTGGTAAGGGCATTTGTTCTACAATGCTTAACCTTCAACATCTGTTTTTTCTTCCAAGCACATGCTGGGCATGGATAATGGTATGGCAGACGCCTTCTCTCATTTCCAGTTCCACAGATTTCATGAGGTTTCAGCAGGGGCTAGCAGTGAACCCCAGCACATACCACAGGCTATCGGAAATCTCGGAATGTGATGTGGTCGGTGGAATGGAGATTTTTGTCTCCAGTTTATAAATTGTTTATTTCGTTTTCTTTTAAGGAGTCCTTCAATTCAAGGATCCAGAGAAGGGATTGCCTATGTGGTCCTTTATGGAGGGCAGTTGTTGAAGTACCAGGTCAAGGACAATGCAGCTGCTGGTGCCCTTCAACAATCATGTGTGGGACAATAGGTCCTTTATCCCCAGTAGGGCTGCTAGACAAAAGGCCATTTAGAGATGTCTGGGAACCCGGCTGTGGGAGGGTGGATGGTGGATGTTCAGTGCAGGTACTCCATAAATTAAAGCACAAAAGAGCAAAAATAAAAAAAATGGCTTGGAAAAGGAATTAAGGAGAGGTGTTTGGTAACTGAGCCAGCTGTGAGCAGTTGGGGACTCCTATGGCTGGCACAGCAGGGAGCCACTCCCCCCCATTATTACAGTCCCCTCCTCCTACAAGGGGGACAGGTTGATAAGGTCCCGGCGATAAAATTGCTAGAGGGACCTGGACAAAAAGAGGGGGGAAAGCTGGTGAAAGCCCCCCACCCCAGGAGCTAGCTGGAAGTGATAAGTTCCCGGCAAGGGAATTGCTGGACAGACCTAGATAAATGTAGGGGTGAGAGCTGTGGAAGCCCCACTTCCCTCAAATTGGTAAGGTCCTAGCAGTGAATCTGCTGGAGGGACATAAAATGTGTGCAGTGCAGATGCAAAATTTATCTACTGGGTTAGTCCCTGACATCAGTCAATAATAAAGTTGCAGCCTGATTAAACTCATATGTAATGTCTTCTGTCATTCTTTCGGCCTAGCGAGACAATAATACCAAAGACCAAAAATTGCAACTTGTTTGGAGTCTGAAACTATGGACACCAACATTCTCAGAAGAAGCCTTTTTATTCCAGATGGGAACAGTCATCAAAAGTCATTACCAAATCCAGCTATCTATTCAGAGCAGGCTGTTGATTGAATTAGTGAAAGTTTTCATCACAGGCATCTATTTTAACTGGGGGTGTAAATCTATAAAGACATTTTTTGAAAGGGGCCTTGATTCAGCTGCTGTAATTCAGTACACAGGGGCATTTTACATTTAAGTTTGGAGCATGTATTTTTAGAACCACTTTTTAAATGTTTCACCTAATTTCAGATTAGGTGTTCAGATGGTGTTCAGATCCCTGTAAGTTGTCCAGATGAATACAAGAGGCAGCATACTTCCCTCCATTCAAATGAGGGGAGAGCGAGAGTACATATAACAGGGAAGAAAGAAACAGAAAGACCGTCTTCATCTACTAATTAAGATGTTAAATGACAAAGAGTCCTGTGGCACCTTATAGACTAACAGATGTATTAGAGCATAAGCTTTCATGGGTGAATACCCCCTTCATCGGATGCACGCATCTGACAAAGTAGGTATTCACCCACAAAAGCTTATGCTCTAATACATC
>ML677334.1:14074013-14267333 GCA_007922305.1 Dermatemys mawii | reverse complement strand
TATGCTCTAATACATCTGTTAGTCTATAAGGTGCCACAGGACTCTTTCTGGCTTTTGCAGATCCATAGCTACCCTTCGGATGTTAAATGAGATATTCTGATAGTAAGATGAGAAGAACAATAACAGACTATCACATCTTGTGCCGATCTTCACTAATATTTGAATTAGGAAAACTATGCACCATTTTTAAATACAGCTTTAGACTTCACATTTTTTTCCTAGAGTCACAGACTATTTCTTAAGCTATCTGCTGTGCCTCATTGCCTATGCTGCTTCTATGGTCCCTCCCTCACTAACACACCCAGGCCCTTTCCCTTTCCCCATATGCACCTTTGTTCCTCAGTTCTCCAGCCAAAAAAATATGACACAAGTATCTAGCAGGAGAAGACTTCTACACAGCTTCTCTCCTCTTCATAGCTCACCCTCCAAACTCCCCTGTTTTCTGTTCCTTCCCATTAGGGACTCCCAAATACTGTTGGGCCACCCTGGTGTTTATAATCTCCCAGCAGAAAATGATTAATTGCTCCCAGCTGAGGCAGTTGCCTCTTCTCTGCCACAGTAATGTCAGTGATCAGGGTACTATGACTAGCACTGTGTCACAGCTGGTAAAGATGATTTTTCAATGTTTCTTGGGATAAATTATCAATATGTCCCAGTCAAATTTCTCTAGTTTTGCTGAGAAATGTCTTTTCACTTTGCAATAACTGTCTTTCCATTTTGGGGGAAGTTCAAAGCAAGAATGATTTCTGTTTTGTTTTTTCACAAAGTTGTAAAACCATGAGTTTTCACACCAGTCTTGATAACCTACCTGTTTTTTACAGACAAGATGATGTGTTCATGTTTTCATAAATACACAGACTGTACAGAGTATCAGAGCAGTAGTCTGTATCCACAAAAACAATGAGGAGTCTGGTGGCACCTTAAAGACTAACAGGTTTATTTGGGCATAAGCATTCGTGAGTAAAAAAATAAACTGTTCTTTGGGTGCATGGCACAGACTGTACAGAGGCAATGAAAATCTTAATGATCTTTTAGCATTAAACTGCAATGATAAGATGTTCTGTATTCCACCCCAGTCTTTTATGTGCTATATGAATTTCAGAAGAGGAAAACTGAGCCCATTGATATCAGCATATATTGTTTGCTTTTGTAAGCAGTTTCCTGAGTTAGTGTGGGTTTTTTTCTGTTTATTAGTGGAAAACAATTTTTAAAGATGAAACAGATGAGGGCAATATTATATTTATATAGCACCTTTTATCCAGAAAATTCACAAGGTGCTTTCTCAATCAGTTTTACTGTACAAACTATAAAAAGGTGTTATTTTATCTAACCTTATTGTAGCCACTTCTGGAATGAAACATGGCAAATGGCAGACAACGGCAGCAGCACAGGAACCAGCAGACAGAACTGTAAAGGGGAGAGTCTGAGGGGGAGTTTGTAAGAGGAGTTTGGGCGAAGACTAGAACCAGGCAGAGGAAAAGACAGTCTAGTGAAGGGAGTGTGTGGTGTTCTGGCAGTGTTGTGGTGCTCGTTGTGGGTTTGTTTTGCTGTAGGTTGTGGTGTTTTGATGTGGTTTGTGTTTCCCAGACTAATAGGACTTAGGTGGGAAGGCTACAAGAGATACAGAGACAGCAGTGGTAGTGGCCCAAGCAATGGAGGAAACGATGAAGATGACTGGATGTGGAATGTACATGATCCTGGAGGGGATACCTGAAAAGAGTTTCATCTGCATGAAGTGCCTCCTGATAGTGCTGATGGGAGAAAAGATCCGAGAACTGGAGATGCAGGTGGAAACTTTGGTTGAGTTTAGAATGGGGTTTGAGCAGATGATGGAGAAAAGAGGAGGATGAAAGGAAAAGCTGAGACTTGCAGATGAAAGCAGGACCAAAGAACTCTGAGGGAAGACTGCTCGGTGATGAGAATGGACATTAGACGCATGTGACTAAGAGAATCAGGCAGAGGAAAAGATAGGCTAGCGAAGGAGAAATAAAGCTCAGGAACAGGTTTGCAGAGTTTGAAAATGAAGAAGGGATACAGCAGGTGGTTACTGAAGGTGGGAAGGCAAGGAAGAAGAGAAGAACAGCTAGTTCTATAGGAAAAGGGGAAGAGTCAATGGAAATAACAACACCAAATATGACTCCCAGGAGGATACAGGATGGATTGCATTGGATTGCAAGGGAGAGTAAGAACTGAGAGGACTTGCAGCCAGAGGGAACAGAGGATAGATTGGAGAATCTCACCATCACTAGGAAAACGCAGGTCTATATGACTTGGGACTACTTACTGAGAATAGACAGACCTGTAACCAGAGCTGATCCAAAGAACAGAAGGATGAGCTGTTTGCCAGGTGCTAAGATACAGGATGTGGACCTGAGACTGAAAAGGATCTTAACGGGACTGGGAAAGAATCCACTGATTGTCCTTCATATAGGAACAAATTATATGGCTAGCTTCTCGCTGGAACATATCAAGAGAGACTATCCCAGGCTGGGGAAAGCACTTAAGGAAATCAAGGCTCAGGTGATCTTCAGTGGGATTCTGCCTCTTCCTAGAGAAGGGCAACAAATGTGTGAAAAGATTATGAGGATCAACTGATGGTTCAGGCAGTGGTGCTATAAGGAAGGCTTTGGGATGTATGGCTACTGAAAGGCATTCATTGACAGAGGACTGTTCTCATGGAATGGACTTCACCTGATTAAGGAGGAAAATAGATTTCTTGGATGGAGGCACAACTGATTAAGAAAGCTTTAAACTAGGAATTTGGGAGAGATGGTTGGGAGATATCCATGTAATCTCCAAGATGGATTTTAACATCGAGAGGGAAGAAAACGAAATAAGAAAGGATACAACTGTGGATAAGAGAATGGACATAAGAAGGAAGGATACTGTAGATACCAGTATAGGTGATACTGGCAGTACAATGTGGGTACCTACTTGGGTAAAGAATGTGAGCAAAGCCAAACAACAAAAATTAAGATGTTTGTACACCAGTGCGAGGACCCAAGGCAACAAAATGGTGGAACTAGAGCTACTGGTGCAGGAAGTGAAACAAGATATTATAGGGATAACAGAAACATGGTGGAATAGTAGTCATGACTGGAGTACAGGTATTGAAGGGTATGTGCTGTGCAGAAAAGACAGAAATAAAGGTAAAGGTGGTGGAGTAGCATTCTATATCAATGATGAGGTAGAAAGTAAAGAAATAAGAAGTGATGGAATGGATAAGACAGAGTCTGGGCAAAAATCACATTGGGGAAGAAAGCTACTAGAGCCTCCTCTGGGATAGTGCTTGGGGTGTGCTATAGACCACTGAGATCTTATTTGAATATGGAGAGAGATCTCTTTAATGTTTTAATTGAAATCAATACTAATGGGAGTTGTGTGACCCTGGGTGACTTTATTTTCCCAGATATAGACTGGAGGACAAGTGCTAGTAATACTAATACGGCTCAGATTTTCCTAGCTGTGATAGCTGATGGATTCCTTCACCAAGTAGTTGCTGAACCAATAAGAGGGGATGCCATTTTAGATTTGGTTTTGGTGAGTAGTAAGGACCTCATAGAAGAAATGGTTGTAGGGGACAACCTTGGTGTGAGCGATCATGAGCTAATTCAGTTCAAAGTAAATGGTAGGATAAACAAAACTTGACCTGTGACTAGGATTTTTTATTTCAAAAGTGCTAACTTTAAAAAATTAAGGAAATTAGTTAGGAAAGTGGATTGGACTGAAGAACATACGGATCTAAAGGAGGAGAAGGCCTGGAATTACTTCAAGTGAAAGTTGCAATAACTATCAAAAGCCTGCATCCCAAGAAAGGGGGAAAAAATTCATAGCCAGGAGTTATACACCAAGCTGGATGAGTAAGCATCTCAGAGAGGTGATTAAGAAAAAGCAGCAAGCCTACAAGGACTGGAATATGGGAGGGATCAGCAACAAAAGCTACCTTATTGGAGGTACATGTAAAGATAAAGTGAGAAAGGCTTGCAAAGGAAATTCAAACAAATCGTAAAAGGTTCTATAGCCATATAAATAAGAAAAAAGCAAAGAAAGAAGAAGTGAGACCGCTAAACACTGAGGATGGAGTGGACATTAGGGATAATCTAGGCATGGCCCAATATCTAAACAAATACTTTGCCTCAGTCTTTTATAAGGTTAATGAGGAGCTTAGGAATAATGGCAGGATGACAAATGGGCTTGAGGATATGGAGGTAGATATTTCCACATCTGAGGTAGAAGCCATACTCAAACAGCTTAATGGGGCTAAATCAGGAGGCCCAGTTAATCTTCATCCAAGAATATTAAAGGGACTGATACATGAAATTGCAAGCCTATTAGCAAGAATTTTTACTGAATCTGTAATCTGTAAACTCAGGGGTTGTACCATAAGACTGGAGAATTGCTAGCATAGTACCTATTTTTGAGAAAGGAAAGAAAATGTGTTCTGGGTAACTACAGGCCTGTTAGTTTGACATCTATAGTATGCAAGGTCTTGGGAAAAAAATTGAAGGAGAAAGTAGTTAAGGATGTTGAGGTCAATGGTAATTGGGCCAAAATACAACATGGTTTTACAAAAGGTAGATCGTGCCAAACCAACCTGATCTTTGAGAAGGTAACAGAATTTTTAGACAAAGGAAATGCAGTGGATCTAATATACCTCAATTTCAGTAAGGCATATGGTTCTACATGGGGAATTATTAGTTAAATTGGAAAAGATGAGGATCAATATGAAAATTGAAACGTGAATAAGGAACTGACTGAAAGGGAGACTACAACAGGTTACCTGTCAGACTGAAGGGAGGTTACTAGTTGAGTTCCTCAGGAATCAGTTTTGGACCAATCGTATTTAAATTTTATATTACTGACCTTGCAACAAAAAGTGGGAGTTTGCTAATAGATTTTGCAGATGACACAAAGCTGGGAGGTATTGCCAATACAGAGAAAGATCGAGATATCATACAGGAAGATCTGGATAACCTTGTAAACTGGAGTAATAGTAATAGGATGAAATTTAATAGTGAAAAGTGCAAGGTCATGGATTTAGGAATTAATAACAAGAATATTTTGTTATAAGCTGGGGACGCATCATTTGGAAGTAACAGAGGAGGAAAAGGATCTCAGAGTATTGGCTGATCACAGGATGGCTATAAGCCACCAATGTGATATGACCATGAAAAAAGCTAATGTGTTCTTGGGATGTATCAGGTGAGGAATTTCCAGTAGAGATAAAGAGGTGTTAGCACCATTGTACAAGTCACTGGTGAGACCCAATCTGGAATATCATGTGTAGTTCTGGTCTCCCATATTTAAGAAGGATGAATTCAGACTGGAACAGCTACAGATAAGGGCTACTAGGATGATCTAAGAAATGGAAAACCTGTCTTATGAAAGGAGACTCAAAGAGCTTGGCTTATTTAGCATAACCAAAATAAGGCTAAGAGGAGATATGATTGCTCTCTATAAATATATCAGAGGGATAAATACCAGGGAGGGAGAGGAATAATTTCAGATCAGTACCAATGTGACACAAGAACAAATGGATAAAAACTGGCCATCAGGAAGTTTAGACCTGAAATTAGATGAAGGTTTCTAACCATCAGAGGAGTGAAGTTCTGGAACAGTCTTCCAAGGGAAGCACTGGGGACAAAAGACATATGATAAGTTTATGGAGGGGATATTATGATGGGATAGCCTAATTTTGGCAATTAATTGATCTTTGCTTATTAGCAGCAAACATGCCCAATGGCCTGTGATGAGATGTTAGATGAGGTGGGATCTGAGTTTCTACAGAGAATTCTTTCCCGGGCGTCTGGCTGATGTGCGTTGCCAACATGCTGAAGGTTTAGCTGATCTCCATATTTGGGGTTGGGAAGGAATTTTCCTGCAGGGCAGATTGGCAGAAGGCCTGGGGATTTTTCACCTTCCTCAGCAGCATGGGGCATGTTTCACTTGCTCTATACCTTGAAGTCTTTAAACCATGATTTGAGGACTTCAGTAGCTCAGACACAGGCTAGGAATTTATTACAGGAGTGGGTGGGTGAGATTCTGTGGCCTGCATTGTGCAGAATGTCAGACAAGATGATCATAATGGTCCCTTCTGACCTTAAAGTCAATGAGTCTATGAACTGCATAATAACAGCATTTAAGGCAAAAACATGAAGATCTCTGTGTTTCTGCAACACAATGTACGGAGGAATTTAGGTGGCCATACAGTAATGGCATGGAATTTGTTTAGAACACCTTATATAATGGCCAAACTTTTATGAAAAAGCCACATGGAATCTTCAAGTAGTTTAACCTCAGTTTTGCTTCTCATGTGAACAAAAGCTCCCTGATGTTATGGTGGGGCATCAGTTCAGCAACTGACTCAAAGAGAAGAATATCACCTACTGAATCACCACCACTAGTCTAAAGAATTTCATTACAGTGCAGACACAGCCTAAGCATCTACAATCAATTATGGGATCTAATGAGATCACAGCCCATGCAGACATTGTTGCAGCCAGTCTATTAAATATATCAACAATATCAATATTGCTGGAAGCCACCAATAAGGATTATCCGAGGACATAGAAGGAATTAGAGGAACACACACATCCAGATACATCTTGTTTACACTGTGAAAATGTTCAGATCCACTGGTATTAACAATGTTGAGATCCTTACTGTAAATATGCTGCTGACATTTTAAACTTCAGCTCATAATATCCCTGGTCAGCATAGGCACCTTAGCATAAATGGCTAGCAGTGTTGGTTGTAGTAATGTGTTTTATAATACTCAGAGGGATCTAAAAGTTAAGCTGGGTTGTTGTGCCACTCCCCGCCCCAAGCCCTGCTCCACCCGCACGATGCTTTCTTCACTTTAACAAAGGTTCTATAGGCCATATTATGCCCTCAGTGGAATTTGTGCAAAGGCTTGCCTTCAAATTATTTTCCCATTTATTCCTTCAGTACATTAGTAAAATTTATCCTCTTTGCTTTCGTGAGTTTATATCTCTTGGTCATTGAGCTAGGTCCAAGCCTTGACACTGACCTTCTGAGTGACCTTGGGAAAGTCCAGTCACCCCTCTGTACTCCTGTTTCTTTCCCTCCTTCCCAGCCCACACTCTTGTCTTGTCTGTTTAGATGGTATGCTCTTTGGGACTGGAACTAATTCTCACTGTGTGATTGTAAAGCTCCTAAAACATGGGCTTGCAATATCAGTTGGAATCTCTCATCTCTACTGTACTATAAATACAAATATATAATTACAGTTCTGTGTGACAGAGTACACACAAGGAGTAGACCTGTTGAGGTGAAGATGTACTGACTGTACAGAGCAGAACATTTTAACATGTCTATAAATCACTTTCCCTACCTGTGAAAAGACAGGGACAAACATCTGCTTACTGGAGGGTGTGAGGCTCAATTCTTAGTTGTTTGTAACATGTTTTGAGATCCTTAAAAGAAGTCTGCTAGAAAATTTTAGAGGTGCTTTATTATTCTCGCTAAATCCAGTATAGAGTAAATATTATACATTAGCAGTCCCCTTGAGTCTGTAATTACTGAGCTGTGATTTGGATGAGAGTGTGTTTGCAGCAAGTGGTAACTTCACTTCATAACTTATGAAAGAATTTCCATTGCAAGTAAATATGCATGGCAATCAGCAAGATAAAGCATTCAATTTGCATCCAGTTTATCTTTTTTGTTCTCTATTTTTGCATTTTCCATAAGCTGTAGCATTTTATTGTATGGCATTTGTGTTTTGCTTTGCAGTATCACAGCTGTAACAACCAAATATAAAACTCATTTTTTCCCTAAGATTAAAGGAAACATCAGGAAAGATCTATAGTTTCACCCTAATGAACCAATTCAATACATGTTTATTCATCACGTTAGCAGCTCTCGTGGGATTGCCAAAAGCTCCAGCAGCGAGAAGAAAATTGAGGATCTGATGTTTTGCTTTGCTTTGTGCCATAGCAGGATTCAAATGTTAGCTTAATGGGTATTTAAATCTGATGATTGCATACTGTATCAATAACAACTAAACAAGTGGAGAACTGCAGCTACCAGATTAGTTGAGCTAGACTAATATAGTCTGAAAAGGAAATGCCTAAACATCAGAGAGAGAAATACTGTACCAAAAAAAAAAAAAAGGACAAATGGGAGTGTTTATTTTTATTTTGGTGGAAGGAGACACTGAGCCTGATCTGATGCTCATATTACTCTATTTCTGTGTAAGTGGTTTTAAACTATGTTAGCATTCTTTGTTCTTAGGTCCTATGGATTTGCGCCTTCCCAGTTCTTGGAGTAAATTAGAGCTTCCCATGCCCTCCTTTGGGACCTAGCAAATAGCGTATAAAGATAATGCAGTGCATTTTAGCCATGCCTGATATCCAGGGTTCTTTCAACCCAAAGCTCGTGGTAACTTTTACTCTGTGTAAAGTGGTGTCAGGGAGTAAATCAGGGAAGACATGGCCATCCAACCGATAGATGGCTGGCACAAACAGGACAACACAAGAGTGCTTTCTCTTAAAGCTAAATTTTACTTAGTCTCAGGCACTTATACAGGTCTGCAACAGGTCAGTAAAACACCCTCAACCCTCAATAATTACCAAAGCTGAGTGTGGCTCTTGAGTGGCACAGTAGATGCCGGTGGGGAACACAAGATGTAACCAGAGGGAGAGTCCAGTCCTGAGGAGTCTCACTACCTCAAAATTCACCCCCTTATTTATACATTAGTAATAGAATGACAGGTGACTTAAAGAAAATTTGTTACAAGCTGTTCAATGGTCAAGCAAGAGGCTTCCTTCTGATTATGGATTAAGCAGGTGTGGGTTTTTTCCAGAGTTTGCAGCCTTGAGGCCCCAAAAGATATTCCTGGGGCACATTCTGCTCTTTTAAAATGCACGCACGAGCAACTTCAACACAATTCTTATCAGGAAGGACGAGGGCTCAAGCTGCCCTTTCTGTGACACCAAAAAAACCCCTCCCCTCCTGCCTTGGTTAAGCTAAGCCTGCTGACTTAGCTGCTCTTAGCAATAAGCCATAGTGGTTTCAGGTATTTTACTGGTTTGCTGACATCTCCCCGTACAATGCCCACGAGATTTTCCTATTTTCATGACATAGCCCCTACTCATGCTGCCAGGACAACATGAATTGGCCCTCTGTGTTTTGCCACTCCCCCACAACCATCCGCCAATATTTCCTTATGTTGGGCGTCTTAAGCAGTAGATTCTTTCCTTTGACACTATGGAAACATTATTGTGGCAATTATCCTGTGACTTCTCAGCACCCTCAACTCAGCTCCAAAACACTGATTTCCCCTATACACTCGCTCTAAAACTCTGTTCCTCAGACAAGCCTCTTCCCTAGCTTCCACTACAAGAACTACAGTCTCTCAGTCCGGGGGTGGGGCCACGGCACTGCAGATGCCCTATATCCTTTCTCCATAATGCACAGCTGGCCAAATGCAATGAATTTAGTGGAAGGCAAAATTCTCTCATGACCCCTGCTGACCGTGAAGCTGTGGATCTTACCTTAGAAGTCACCAAGTCAGAACGTTGTTACACGTGGGAGAGAAAATACTCAACTGGCAATTCTTTGCTATTTTCCTCACAGGATGCAATTTGCATGCTAGTAGTGCCAAGAAAACCTGTGTTCAGTGGTACCAATGTCAGGACTTTACCCTCAATATATTTAATGATCACCTAAGAAAATTGGCCAATTTTCCAGAAGCACACAAACTTCCCAGTATTCAGAGGGAATGCACGGCCTGCTTCATCCTTTATGATAGTGCAGCTTTTTCTTTTTGGTGTAGACTGGTGTGAAGACAGTGGTGATTCTTGTCCCAGCTCTGTGGATTCATACAATAGTAGTACAATAATATGGGGACTGTTTGACCCTGAACACTGTCTCAGGTGTATGTGAAAAAGTTTCCTTGCACACCGTTCTCCTTTGGTATCCATTGGAAGGTACTGCAGAATCTGACCCTAAATAGTTTCCATTGGATGTCCAGTGAAGAGTTTTTATACACATACTAAATACTGCTACAGTGGTCTACATACTATGAATTCTCTGAACACATTGGATGCTCCCTTCTGGATAATTTGACACTACAGTCCCCATGTGCCAAACAGGCAAAGGGGATGGAAGCAGTGTTTTACAATGAGAAAAAGTAGTTTTGAATGCTTTATTTCTCCCCATTCCTTTGAGTAAGGTGCACCTTTAAATAGTCCCATGGGAGGAACAGCGTAGTCATCACAGAATAATTTAAACTATGTAAACCTTGCAGCAAGGTGTGTGAAATGTGGGCTTCACTGTCAAACAAGATAGCAGAAAGCTTTATCCTGTTCTGATGAAAGATACATCCAATGGGAAACACAATTCTAGAAATGAATCATAGCAGTCCATCACACCTTAAAGACACTTTTATATCTTTTGTCTCCTCTGAGAAAGACTGACAGGCAAATTTGAGGCTACGAATTTTGTTCTGAGTTTTGGAAGGTTATCCTTTAGGTTGATTTTAGGTTCTGTGAAACATTGATAACAGGCTGTCAAAGCTCATGTTTACATTGATTTTTTCAGAGGTAGGAAACACATATATCTTATGAACTGAGCTGGTCTGAAAATAAAAAAAAAAAACTTGGTGAATTTCAGTACAAATCACTTTATGATGAAAATATTGAGTCAAAAGTTACACATTGGTAGCATTCTGAAAACTATATCAGCTTTGAAAATTTCTGTGCTACTGATTTGATTATGAATTTTAATCTGTGGAATTAAACCAAAAAGTTATTAGATCTCCATCAGCTTCCTAGATTTTTGGCCTCCAGAGTGGAGAAGAAGTCAATGCCCTGTTATACCAGGGGAAAAAAAAGAAGTCGTCATGGTGTCACTTGTTCTGAAGTACAAAACAGAAGATGGAATTGTGTGTGCATTATCATTATATCGGGAGCCTGAAGCTGAACAGCTGTGGCCCTTTATGAAGCAACAGCTGATAAGAAAATGTGGTGTTGGATTTGTTTTTTCACTATAAACTGAAAAGATTGGAGTAAAATAATTCTCTCTAATATAAAGTTAGTTACATGTTAAATACTAGAAGTTAAATCCTGTGCTGAGCATTTAAGAGGAGCAGAACAGAACTCAGAGTCGGGGTGAAGGGTGGGTGTCTTTAAGCCACCTTTATGCCCTCCAAATCCTGGTCTGCTCTGTGGCCTACAGCATAAATTAGACAATTCAGGGTGCTCATCTAAATTATCATTTCATGTACTACAATATCATGCTGGGTAATAACATGAGAGCCCTACATATTTCAAAAAATAAATTGGCTCTCTATTAAGAGAACTATTTATAAAGGTGCTGCTACTACAGCTGACATTCAAGCCATGTGCAGAGAGACTGTCTTCCTGGTTCATCCTTCAACTTCTCTCGTGCAACCCAAGGCCTTGAGGGGGTCCTTCAAAGGTAGCATTATCACTATCTTCTCACCAGGGATTTTAGAGGTTCTTTATACAACTCCAGCCCTTTATGCTCAGTATAAGAAGGCCAGAATGGGGTAAGTATTGGAGGGTTTCAATATAGTTCAATATGTGTTTGTTTTTCTATTGAAATCTCTGGACTTCCATGTTGACCACTATTTTAAAGAGAAACACTGAATCAGTTTCCTTCACTTAGAAAGATGCTACCAATTTGAAAACTATTCCCTATGTTTAAAATGTGGGATTCTGTTAGAACTGGCAGTATCTCTCTAAAAAGAATAAACCTTTTAAGTGTGATTGTTGTGATTAATTAATATCTATTATATGTTTATTAAATATCCCAGAGCTATCATGTTAAATAGCTTGTATATATTTCTAGCATTCATTTTTAATTAATCACGGAGTAATTTTTTTTAAATCACTTGGGGCCTGATGCAAAGTACATTAACAATGGGAGTCTTTCCATAGACTTCAGTATCCTTTGACTCTGGCCCTTGTATCTGGCCCTTGTTGGGAATTAATATTTCTGTAAGAGGTACATAGTTATTATAAATGTAATTGTTATTTGCAATGCTTTAGCAACCATATTTTCAATCAAAGAATATGATATGCTGTTAACAAAAAATTAATTGAATTAAGCATATATATATATGAAGGTTAATGGCTACTAAGCATGGCTGAATCTTAGTCACATTGTCTCCTCAGACTGCATTCACTTCATAAAACAAATTTGCTTTTATACTGAATACAATATTATTAGCTATTGACTACTTTCTGCTCCAAAGAGGTGTTTGCTTTGGCACTGACTGAATTGTTCTTACTGATATACAGCATATAACTACCAATGGTCTCTATGTCTCCACCGTCCCCTACAGTAGTTGAGCTTATGGACATATTATTGGGGAATATTTTTGAGTTAATCATGTGAGTTAACTGCGTCTAAGCGACAGCCCTATATATTTTTATTTCCTATTCATTCTCCATTTTGGATTTCTTTGTATCTAGGTCTGCAGAAGGATATGATAGTAAAATATCTGTGCTGTTAAAAAAATGCCATCGGTGTTTGAATGAAATTGTTATTCTATCACTGTACATGAAATGATGTGCTAATGTTAACTCTGCTAGCTTAGAGTAGTTCCCTATTTTCCTATAATTCCTATTTATTTTGGGTGTACCTCAAGTACTCTATTTAACTACTATCCTCTTCTTCTTGGGTACTGCACAATTCTTTGTCCTTAACTATTTCCTGTTCTTCATCCTTCCCCCTCTCCGTTTGCTACCCTGATTTAAGGAATTCTCTTATTCACCTCTGTAATCTTACCATTTTCTACTACTCCACTGAAAAGCACACAGAACCTTGAGAGTTTCCAGCCTGTGTCCCGGGCCAAGGAAGTTCTTACACTTTTGGCAAAGATTTGTTTAAATATCCAAACTCAACTGAACCTCCAAGACTTTTGAGATTCTCCCATCGTTTACCATAGCACAGTTCCATGCTGAATCAACATCTATGCATCTGCACTAGTAGTAGTGAGATTTTCAAATTACAAAACCTTATGGCAGCTGGACAAGATGAAGACAGATGTTTGGGCTTGCAAACTAACAGGGAAGCCAGCCAAGAAGTCCCATCCCAATGCAGTATTTCTTCTCTGACCTGGGATAAATGCTATGAGCTGGGGCCATGTGTCAGCACAAAGTGAGAGGGAGTTAAGAACAGGAAGTGGGAAATCTGTCCAGTTCATTTTCCATTTAAACCAACTCTCTTCTCATAAATATAAGAGACAACCAGTGGGAGATATAACTTGCCTACTCCATTACAGCCAGCCCAGCTAGACTCCCAGTAACAAATAAAGTTCAATATTTTTTTCCAAGTAAACCTGACATCCTTGCCTCAAGATAACAAAGACCACTATAAATCTGTTGTCCAGTCAGTACAGTCAGAAGCAGGTTCCTTACTGCCTCTCCCCTTGCTGAATGTCTCCTCTTCTGATAGTACAACAGTGAAGGAGGAACAGCTGAGAATGGCAGGGAAGCAGAGAAAGGAGAGGCAGCTCTGAGATGAGATGTAGAGAGATCAGGATCTTCCAGAGGGCAGCATGTGAAAATGGGTGTTGGGTCAGAGATAAGGAGCTAAGCTGTAACTCAGGGAATACTGGAGTAGGGATGTGTGTGCGCTAGTAGCACTGAACACATTGGGATGAGATAGGGGGCACAATGGGGAGAAGATGGGGTGCTGACAAATATTGCTGGAAACTGGAGAGTTTTTGGGGGGTGTTTAATATAGCAGGAGACTGCAGTGGCCATGATTCAGTAGGATGAGCATGCTTGGGAGGCCTGTTTGTGGACAGGAGGCAGGACAGTGCTCCTACGTATGGCAGTAGAGAGGAAAATGTCTTCATTCGGGGAGCAGGGATAGCTCAGTGACCTCCAGGGTTGTGAGCTCAATCCTTGAGAAGGCCATTTAGGGATATGGGACAAAAATCAGTTGGATGATTTAACTGGGGATTGGTCCTGCTTTGAGCAGGGAGTTGCACAAGATGATCTCCTGAGGTCCCTTCCAACCCTGATATTCTATGATTCTATTTCTGTAGAATGTTGATTCTGGCTACTTTTATATACTGTATGTTTGTCTATGAGTCTGAGAGGGAAATGTGAACCTGAGCTAGGTGCATGCTTATGAGTACTCTAAGAGAACTTAACTTGCCTCAGGTAAATTACCTTGTAAAAGAACTGCAGAGCAACACAACTTCCTTTTTTTACATTGTAAACTTGATTTTCTTTTTTTATTATCAATTTATTTTTAGATTACTGAGAAACTGAGACATCTCAGCCAGATCAGTGTCTCATGATGGTAGGCACTGTGCATAGACTGAATTGCATACAAACACACAAACCTAAGTTAAAAGGACATTATTAAGGCTGCAAAATCAGCACTCAGAAATTAGGAAATTCCAGAAATACAGTTACCTGTGCCACCTTAATTTGCCCCCCTTATGCATATGCATTATTATAAAGTCTTTAATAACATGCTCACATATTACTTTTTCCATGGGATGCCTGCCTCATTCAATGAACAGAATGGATGGTGCTCAAATAATGAACACCTATTCAATATTTTGTTTTCTACTCACTATTCAATGTATGACCCCAGGTCTTATTTGCTATTCAAACACTATTCTGAATGCAAAATTATTAATTTCCTCCTGGCTTTTCTATGGCACTCATCACAATAGTGTCTGAATGCTTCAGGAAACATTAATGTTCTTAACACCCCATTTCACAGGTGGGGAACACAGGCACAAACACAGTAAGGTCAAAAATATCAACCAATATTGAGTGCCCAATCTGAGACACTGGGGACCTGATTTTTCAGAGTACTTAGCTTTATGTCGGACTTAATATGTTCAAAGCACAGCTCCCATTGACATCAGTTCCAGTTATATCTGCTTCTGCCACAGAACTTTTGAAAATCAGACTGTAGTGTCTCAAACCGGGCACCTAGGAAATGAGAAACACATAAGTAGTGACCACCAATGAAGCAGAGGTTAGGGGTAAAATCTAATTCCCTAGGTCAGCCTTCAAATGCCTTAACCATGAGACTGCTATGCTATTCATGTATTTAATTTTCTATATTATAATTTTAAAATAATTATAAATCCAATTTTAAAGTGATATAAAATAACAAAATAAAAATAAAATAAAATAAAATGAATACAAATAAGTCAAAATGAAATTATTTTGTTTTCTGGAAAATTTTGAAATGTCACTTTTTCCTTTCAATAAGGAACAATTTTTTGTTAATTTGTTAAAGTTAATCAGACTTTCCCATGAAATGGAAATTCCCAGTTCTAACCAGCTCTTTTCCTGAATATGTGGCTGAATAAAGGTAATTATCAGAGTACTGCCAGTTTGGAGAAATTTTAAATGAGGCATTAAGGGACTGCAAAAAGTGTGTTATGCACAATATGGACTGAGGGAAAATATGGACTGAGGCTATCCTAGAAATTGCAGTGTCTATGGAGACTGGTACTAAAGAGATATCAGAGACCTATAACAGCATCATGCAGTCTGTACAACTAATAAATAAACTTGAGTCAAACAGAAAGCACAACATGGAAAGAAATTAATAACTGTTTTTATCCTGGGAAACAGTCTCACAGTGAAATGACTGTTGGTTCAAAGACATACCTGGAAGAAACTGCAGGCATTGGAGCACACATGGAATATATGCAGGTCAGTGCAAAAAGCACCGACCACCACATCATAAGAGGACATTAGGTCACGACACAGAGCACATTGAGAATGCTGTAGTATCTCTGGAGCTGTATAATTTAGCATACAGTTAATAGAGCTGGAAGGAGGATGACAGAGTCATTTCACAACCTCTGAGGTTTCATAAGTTGTTTGAGTTCCTCACTAGAACAAAAACTAAGCCTTTCGTATGTTTTTTGCAAAACAGAAATGGGCCAAAAAGTCCATTTTCAGATTAAAAACATCAGATTTTTCAATTTGGCTCTCCCTCTGTCTCTGATAAGAAGTGACCAGAGTCAACCATTGAGCTCAGAAACCTTCTGGTCTGAAACTTCATCAAAACTGATACATCACCATGAAACATTCTGGCTTCAAGAAAACAGCATATTTTGTTGAAAATGTTCAACCAGCCCTAAAGATAAATGAATTGTTATTTGGATTAAGTGGAAGGTGTCAGCCATAAAATGGACATTGATTAAATGTCTTTTTCTGTAGTTTCAAGGCAGAATATTAAGAAACTACTTAAAGAGGTGAGATTTTGGAAAACCTCAATGCTCCTAAAATATATACAGGGGGAATTCTCACTTCCCTTGGCATGAAGGTAACATAGCTGTAAACAGCATACGCTAAACTTCTATGACGTGGAGCAAGAGTATTACTATATTTGATAAAAAATGGCTGAGAGAGATTCAGCCGGAGTGGTAAAACATAAAGTGTTCACAGGCCTCAAAACAAAGATATCTACTCAAGCCCAAAACAAGCATTAGTTGAACTCATGTTCAACGTAAATTAGGATGATACTGAAGCCTTAAAATATCTGAAAGCAAAAATTATGCTTGAAGAGGGGCGGGGTCCCAGGAGGGGGCAGTCAGGGGACAAGGAGTGATGGGGTTGGATAGGTCGGGAGTTCTGAGGGAGGTAGGAAGTGGGAGGGGGTAGGAGGCAGCCTGTTTGGGGAGGCACACCTTTCCCTATCCAGCCCTCCATATAATTTTGCAACATGGATGTGGCCCTCAGGTCAAAAAGTTTGCCCATCCCTGCATTAACTGGTAGTAAACATTTCTCCAAGATTGACCTAGCCCATGCCTACCTGCAAATGCAGATTGGGAGAATATCACCTCACAATCAATGTACACAACAGCTTCTTTCAGTATAACAGAGGCCACACTGGCTATTTGGCAGAGAGCCATGGACAAGATATTACAAGACATTACTCATACTCAGTGTCACTTGGACAATATACTGGTCACAGTAGCTTGTGATGAGTAAAACCCTGAGAACTTCCAAAAGGACTTGTGAGTCTGTCCAAGTATGATCTTACAGCAAACAAGAAGAAATGTGGGTTTTTTTCAAAAAATCATTTGCATATTATGGTCATTCTATTGACTAAGATGGTTTGCATAAATCATGAGAGAAAGTTGAAGCTATCTTTAAGGCAACCCAACCTTTTGGGTCACAATTACATTCCTTTCTGGGGATGGCGAGTTACTACTGTATATTCTTACCTAACATAGATAGCACTACAGTCCCTAAATGAACTGTTATACAATGTATACATCGTTTCTGTAGCTGTATTCATCCCGGGACATTAGAGATAGAAAAGATGGGTCCGGTAATATTTTTTATTGGACCAACTTCTGTTGGTGAGAGAGACAAGCTTTTGAGTTTCCCAGACCTGAAGAAGCGATCCGTGTATGCAGAGTTTGGTCCACCATCTTGTTTCTCTGTTACACAATAAAACGAATAGTGCACATTGAGTCCTGGCATAGGATAGATCAATGTAGGGCCTGTTTCATCTCTGCAAGATGGCCACAAGCCCTAAGGACCATAGTTGCAGAAATTAAGCTATCATTGTGTTAGTTTCCTAATATTTTCTTTGTAAATCAATATATTGCAACTCTGTAGAGTCAATCTCACCAAAATATGTTATATACATTTCGCAAAGAACAGTAGCAACTAAGCTATGACCGCTAGTGTTTTGCATATGCTACCCTGTTAAGTAACTGAGTTGTGACACACTGCACTTTAAATGAGCTAATTTTTAACTAACTAATGCCATTAACACTTCTCAAAAATATAATTCTCTAGCCCTTTATGAAATGCATCTTTGCACTGTTTCAATATGTCATCTGGGTTGTGGAGGTATGGTATGGGGGAAGAGGAATTTCTAGAAAGCGGAATAGATGAGAGAAGAAAATTTAAGGGGAAGAAGTACCTACAGTGAAGACAGGCACATGAAAGATGACAACCCTCTCTGGGTTGATTTTACAGATGTCTTTGCAGCAGGCCTTGGATGAAGCACAAAAAGAGCTGCGCAAACAGCATAAGAGATAGGCAGATTATTTCTGAACCCTGCTACTTCGGGCCTGCTTGACAGGTCCAAGATTAGTTGCCAGTAGAAATGAAAGGTCCCTAAACTGATTAACAGAAATAATATTAACAGTATAACAGTAGTCTCTGGCATCAATAAAGACTGACTCCTGCTATATGACAAGGGTTATAAGCCATTTCTGAAGCATGTCATATGATGAGGACCAATAAAAATATTTTCCTTCTGCACAGTAATCAATGAAGATATACCAGAAGACAATTTGGCCAAAGATATTCAATTATTTCTGGTACAAAGATCTGTTTCGGATGATCTGTCTAGGTCCTTTTGTTATAATCAAAGTATAGCCTTTCTTGATTAACTGCCTTTCTTTATTAACATTTCCCTTTCGGATAGAAACTATCTCCCTTTTATAAGAAAAGCTAAGATCTGACTTTCATTTAAACTCAGTAGTAAACAAATATTTGACCTTATTTTGGTCACAGAGTTACAATGAAATGAGAGCTGGCCCTTCTAAGAAATCAGTGCTCGTTACAGACATTGGTTATCACTTTGGCTATGTCTTCACTGCACACACCTTATGGTGGCAGTTAGAATACATACACTGCACATCCCCAGCATGGGTATAAACAGCAGTGTAGCCAGTGAGGCACTGCTTTGGTGAGTAGAGTAAAGGCATGCTTGAATCCTAAAAATACCTCTACATTATACACCACTGGCAGAGGTATTTAGTGCACACATAGTGACATACTTGTATTGATAAGTAGGTTGCATGTAGTAGAGTCCTACCCAGATACAAAATTTATAGCCACAGATGTAAAGTGGATATCTGCCAAGCAGCAGGGCTCTACCAGGAACTTTATACATTTTGTATCTATGCAGGGCTCTAGGTTGCATCCACATCGCAGTGTGTACCTGCATGTGTCAATGAAAGATTCTGGCAATAGGAGGGAGCAGGGAAAGGCTTTAGCAGCTCCCTGCTGCTGGAGCCTTTCCCCTCTGCATCTCTCCTTCCAGAGCTTTTCCCCACTGCTGGACCCTTTCCCTGGGGCAGGGAAAAACTGCAGCAGTGAGAAGGCACCAGGATCCTATTCTCCTAAAAATAGCAGTGTACCCAGAGGATGCATGGCTTGGACATATAGAGAGCTATCTAGGGAATATACCCTAAGGTTCAGTGGTCTCTTTACCCACCTAAGATGTACCTCACCTTCAACATTACTATTTATACCTTTGCTAGGGACTTATGATTGTATGTACTTTATACACTACCATAAGGGATGTGCACCATACACACATTGATTGGACTCTGTGGGGAGCCCAAATTTGTTATCAGTGGATTTTTTCCCCATATTTTACATTAGGATCAGATTCAGCCCACTAAGAAATCCTGATTAATTTACCAAGTATTGGATCTGATCCTAAAGTGACTCTGTGGGAATACCCTATTCATTAAAATTCCTCCTTGGAAGTAAAAGGAACTGAAAATTCCCAGGAGCAGCTTTGTAATTATAGCTGTCTTAGAATTAATAAGGAAATGATCAGAAGCCAGTCAGGAATTGCATTAAATGCCAGTAAGGAAAGAGAAAAAAATCTCAAAGGAGAAATAAAAAATAAACATTGTTTTCAAAGGATCGTTCTTTTAAACTGGTTTTGAAACATTTAGCAAACAGTCGGAGGGAATGAACATAAAAGACAGCAGGACCTGAGATCCATTAACGCCTGCAGAAACTGGTGAAGGGTATACCTACCCAATTCTTAGGGCTGAGCCTTGCTCAGTGGGACTTTGCATGAACACAGGGGCCTGTATTAGCCAATCCTTATGTAGGAATAGAATTTATGTCATATTAGGAAGGAGAAGAATTAAGTCTCCAGACCAACTTTTGCCCTGCTTTACTTTTGGTTTACACTGATGTAACTTCACTGCTGGCAATGGAGTTACACATATGTAAAGTAGGTATACATGAGATTAGATTCAGGCCCTCTCTGACAAAATAAGGGCCCAGTCCTGCACGGTGTTATTCACAGTGGTTATCCCATTGACACCAAATTTGATGGGGTATATTTATTCATTTGGAAATATGATTTACATTTGCTTTTGGTGTATATCTATAAACTTTAAAATATTTTTTTCTGCATTTTTGCATATTGAGAGTAAGTTTTACATTACCACTAGGGTGTATGAATGGACCCACATATCACAGAATTAACATATAGGTGTGTTTTTATATGGTTGTAAAACCCAAAAACTACTGACGTTTTGTCATACAAATATTTGGTTAAAAAAGCTATAAAAAGCAGATTCACAAGACTTGATTTGTGAAAATGTTCCAGCTTCATTTTTTGTTAAGAAGCCCAATTAAAAATATAACTTTTAATTAATATCTATCCGTTTCCAGGATTGATTTAACCCATCCCTGCTTTGGAGAGCAAGTAGTAGATTCTTGGCCTGGAACTAGCTAGAACTCATCTAAGGGGAATAAACCCTTTAATGAGCATAAAGTAATAATATCTCATTCTTATTTAGTAGATCTGTAGGTATCAAAGCACTTTACAAAAGGAAGTCCAGTGCTCTACTAGGCCATGCTACCTAAATGTATTTAAAGCACTTTACTTATTTTCTGCTTATTGGGCCTTAGTTTAAACCAATGTAAATCATGAAAGAAGGTTGATGTCAGTGGAGTTACAAAGGTTTCACACCAGTGTAAATAAGAATAGAATTAAGCTTATGTGTACACTCTTTTTGCTTCAACATCTGTAGATTATATGGGTGGGCCAAAAAGATAATTGATTTCAGAAAAGAAAATGACTTGAATTATAATACATCTACTGTCACAACACCATTTTCATCTGCTTACCTGCTCTGAGGGCCAGTTCTGTTTGACAGATCATTATATTTTTTGCTATCATCCATTATGAATAGCAAAAAAATATGTAGACAATGCAAAACATTTAATTTCATTAGTGTTAAAAGATAGGCTAATATTATTTAGAACAGAGCAAAAGTATATGACATAAATTTGGTAATACAATTATATATGTCTGCTATTGTCATTCAGATGTTATTAGCAGCGTTTTTCTGTTATGTCCCTCACATCTTTTATTTCAGTAAGCCACATTCCCTTAAAGTCCAGTTCTGCAATCCTTACTCAACTAAATTTCCATTTGAGTCCATGGGAGTTTTTCTTGAGTACGGATGACAGAATTTATCCCATGATGTGTACATATTTGTACCAATAAGTCAAAATGCATTTTATTGTATCATGGCCTAGAGTTTTAAATAGTGGATTGATCTTAGTACATGGCCGTATCACTTCAACTTGTGCTTCTTCCCGTTCCTTAGGAGTTCTTCATATGACCCAGCACGTTGGGTGATGAATTGTGGACCTCTCCATTACTGATGTGGTCAAAGTAAGAGATGCCCAGAGTTTTATGGAAGTATCTCATCTCTTTTACCTCTATTTTCTGTTCAAGCTCTGCTGTAAGGGTCCAGGTCTTGCATGCATACAGAAAAATTGAGATGACCAGTACATGCAACAGTTTCATTTTGGATTTCAGGGAGATGTTCTTATTCCTCCAAATTGGCTTTAGCTTTGCCACTGCTGCCGTTGTTTGTGCAATTCTTGCCTGAATTTCTGCCTGGGATACTTCATCAGTGATTATTGCCTCCAAATACTTGAAGTGTTTCACAGTTTCCACCTCCTGTCCACTGACAGTGATATGTGACCTGATCCCATAACATTTATTTGTCATCAGCTTAGTTTTCTCTGCATTATTTCCATGCCATATTTTGCAGAGGTTTCATCCAATCATTGCACAAGGTTGGCAAGTTCATCTTCGCTGCCTGCCAGGCCATCAATGTCATCTGCAAACCAAAGATTTGAGATTGTTCACCCCGCAATGCTGACTGTGCATATGTGATCATTAGCCCAGGGTAAATTCCCTTTGTGGTGTTCCTGACATAGGGGAATCCCCTAATGGTATGGAGCAGCATAGCCCACTTCAAAACACCTCCTCTCTCATCTTGTGGGAGGGGGCGTTTGGGGCCAGCAATTGTAGACTGGAGTAACAGCACATGGAAAAGCATTCCAGCCAGTGTGTGCTCCAACTTCTTCTCAGGATGTGATCAGCCCCCAACCTGATCCAGAACTGTGGGAGGTGTAAAGATGGATTACTACTAGCTTTGCTTTCTGTTCTTCATCTGCACAAAGCACAGGTTCCGTTCCAGATCTTGCAGGCTTCTTGTACGAACTTTCTGCAGATTCATCAATTCTATCTTTAATATCAGGAAAGCATCATTTCTTAATTTCTCAAAGCCAAATCAGCATACAACACAGCTCAGATTGTTCCATTCCCAATGGTAGACTCTGAGCCAAATTCACACGCAGGCATCCTGTTTTCAGTGGCATGGTGCCACTTACTGCCAGGGTGGGTTTTGCCCCTCAATCTGTTTGACTCTTCAGTCTTTCCTTTCCTGAATCTTGTTGCTCCCTTCAGCTCTCCTCCCCCACCTTCACCCCAATTCTTGATTCTTTATATGCTTAATAAGAAAATAAAAAGGATACTTTCCTGGTGATTATGAGTAGCTGCTGAATAGTCATCTTTCAAGTCCTCCTCACTTCATTGATGACTTCTACTCTCACTGTTCACAGAAAATGTTCTTTGGTCACTTACCTTCTGGCAATACAAACTTTTAAATAGTGATATAAACAAGCAAACTCAATCCAATTTAGCTTAACACAACCATATAAAACTCTTGTATGACAAGTATAATAGTTTTAGGCAATTACAAAGGAGTTACATTTTGACTAACTTGTAGCAAAACTATTCTGTAATTCCATACAGAGAGCTTGAGATGTGCACATTAGATGCAGGCTTCCAGATCTTTCACAAAAACCGGTACAAGATTTTGAAGACTACACCATTGTCATTTTACCTACTGGGGAAAGAAAGAAATAACTTATTAAGATAGTTAAGGTACGTCTGTTGTTTACTCATATGCCAACTAATTCCGTCTTTTCCCATCACCAAGATCCAATGATTATAAAATTCCTGATTAATTTGTAGTGAGCCTTCTATACGGTAAATTCCTTTTTTGCCTCTCTTTAAACTTACTAAATCCTCCCCTTCATACACACTTAGTTTTTTCACTTCCACACCTTGTCAATATCCAAAACGTTTTTGGTTCTTTTCCCTAAATATTTATGATTTTTAATCCTGCTTGGTCACTATGACAGGGCACTATTAATAGTATTCTGGTCACTGAGGTTGCTGCAGCACTGGAAAGAGTGTGGGCTTAACAGAAGCCAATTCACTAGTTTCTGTTGGGTGTTATTGACATTGGGGTGGCAATTGCTAAGCTAATGGGGCAATTGGCTCTGTAACTGGAAGGATATAAGTGGGAGGAACAGAAAGCAGGGGGAAACTCAGAGGTTGAGTTGGGGCTCACAAGAGAAGGCTGTGTGGAAGGCTTCTTTTGCTGTAAGCCTGCCATATGCTGTTATACTTGTAAGTGAAGAATAAATACATGTGTGATGAAAGGGTAATAACCTGGTGTGTGTTTGTGGTCAAGAAACTGGCCAGGCAGTGTGGCACCCTGGGTAGCAACAGAAGAACTCTATCACAGTGCCATTTCTTTTTTCATACTTAAATTCCTTCATTTCTGTGCAGAGGATATTGTGTAGCTTTGATCCATTGAACTGTTGAAAATAAAATTATTTATATAATCCAGAATAATCACTGTTTTAATGGGGTTTTTTGTCCAGTTATAAAAACAAATACATTGTGTATGTACTCATACATAAGTAGAAAAAAGAATAGGCTGTTAGCAGATGAACCTGACTCCCATGATCCTTCGTAGAGGAATCAAAATCCCAGTATGCTTGTATCTATAATCTTTTGCAGTCAGGTTAAATCTTAGTGTGCTGTTGAATGATGGATTGCATGCAACCACTTGTTCTGACCCACTGCTCTTAGAAAATGTCCACATGTCCGTGAAACCAAGAAATGAAATGTTTCTGACAAAGTAATGACTTGTGACAGATGTCTTTAGCATATCAGTTATGTAAATATTAATGCCATGAAAAGAACTCCACAGGTCACGAGAATGGAATTTTCTTTGTTGGTGTTGTTGAGGTTTTATGTTTGTTTGTTTGTTTTGTAAACAACCATGATGTATAAACTGGTGAGGTTCTGAAATATAGTTAAAATAGAATGGGCTGTGGAACTGCTTCCCCTGATCAGTAAGGTATTTGCCTTTCTATATTGTGCTGATTAATCTTTGGCTAATAATCTTTGATAATTAATTGACTGAGTCTTATTATCTGACCTCTTAACAACAGAATCAGATCTTTAAATAAGAAAGCTGTAGTATTAAGAATGTGGGACCAATTTTTCCCAAGGTATTTAGATACTTAGTGTGATTTTCAAAATTATATTAGATACCTAACTTCAACTAAAAAAATACTTTTGTAAATCCCACTGAGTAGTTATCTGCATCTCTAGGCCTCTAAAAAATTGCAAATCTGGCCTCTATGACCTGAATCAGAGCCCATAGAAGTACATGGAAAGGCTAGAATCAGTACTTTAATGTCTGATTGGATGAGTTCCCCTGAGAGCCAGTATGCAAAGAAGAGAAAGAGAGAGAGAGAGAGAGTTCTCCAACATATGTGTCAAGAGACTAGTGCCTCTTTCATTACATTTAGCCAACTTCCTCTTACTCATGTAGGTGCCTTTCTGTAGGTTATCTGTAGCTTGAAGGTTTGGAAAGGACCTGATACAGACTTAAGGTTTTTGAAATGATCTTTTTTTCCTCCCAGACCTAAACACAGATGATATATTACCAAAAAAAAAAGTTTATTTATTGAAAGAAAAAAAATCCAAACTGACTTGAGTATTTTTTTTAAATATCAAATTGTACAAAATATATCTTCCATTGATCAAGGATTGGAATTCTCTTTCTGCCCAGAGGAATATCTTTAATGAGTTAAACACTCCTGAAAATAGCAATTAAATGAAAGTGCTTACCACTGCCTGCACCATAATAGTCATAATTCAAACATGACAATTGTGATTAAATTATCAGAGATGAAAATGGACATCTAATTGTTTTTTCTTATTGTAAGACAATTAAAACATTAATATTTTAAAAACTGAGTTGGGTTATTAGCTGTGTCTTAACATTATGCATTGCATCAACTAAAGAGGCTGTTTCATTATCAAAAACTTTGTACTGGAACATTAGAAGGATCTAATGAAGATAAAGCAACCTCTCTAATTTTCTAATGGATGCATTTTTCTAATCTGAGCACTGTTTATGTATCTTTAATAGTAATTGATTTTTTGGGATCCCGAGGATGACATCATTCTCCACACTGGAGTCCTGATAAAGCCATTTGGAAATCATAAAAAAACCACATGAACTCCTACTTCCAGCACAATTTTTGTAAACTGTCTCCAGCCTACATAAAAGCTAGTTATAAGGCAATGTGGTTAGCTAGATTTAATATAAATAATATTAATGGCTCATGTTCTCTCAGCATGATTCAGTTTAAATATTTAAATTATGAATAACCAAAGAAGTTTTTATACATATTGCTCCTGGGAAAGGGTAAAGTTGTTTATAGAATGACTTCTTGGAGCTATAAAAAAATTACATCTGGAATATGTTACTCTTTTAAAATCATATGTACTTCCTCTTTCATGAAAAAATAAAAAGTTCTCTGTCCCCCTGATGGAAAAATATAGGAATTTATGAGGATTATATACATTTATTATTCTTCTTAGAAGCTGAAGTTACATCTGTTTAAAAGAAATGTATTCATAATAAGTTATATGAATTGACCACAAATACTATTTCACTGTTTACATCAGTAAAAAGCAGTACTGTTTAAAAATAGTCTCTTTCTACATATATTATCATAATGTCTTCCATTTATATAAAGCTTTTCATCTGATCACCCACTGTGGGAGACTTTGAAAAAAACAATGTCTCTCTGCGTTAGTACATGGTCATTAAATATTGCATACAATGTTTTAAATATGGGGCTTTGTCTATGTTTTCTTATCCAAAAACGTTCTCCACCTGCATGCATTTACACATGTTGTTTTGGAGAATGTTCTTCATCACTTAACTAGCACCCTTCACTCAAGAGGTGGCTGTATTTCAGTAGTGATGGATTTTACAGTTTCTTCCCAAATATCTTGCATACACTAAGCTGTACAACTCTCAGTATAACCACTGCTGAAGGACTGAATTGACTTCATCTGCATTTGAAGCACTGGTTGAAGGAGTTTAGGCATTTCAAACATGTTATTTAGACAGCTAAACCGACACAAAGGCACACTCTCAAAATGCAGTGTTCACATGGATATCTATATTTCATGAAATAAAGGCTGAGTCAAAAGCATTGATTTCAGTCCTATCCTTAGTGACCACTCCATGAACATACCTACCAAATCTATACAAATCCTAAATAAAAAAGATGGCAGTTGCTTCAATCAAAGAAACAAATGCAACTGCTGGTCCAGATCTGCAGCCATGGCCAAGGGGTGCACAAGCAGCTAGTGATAGGAAAGGACACAATAAGGTGACTTTAAATCACTTTTGTTCTCCTCCTCCAATCCTGTGCTGGCTGATCATTTTGAGCCAAGGCTGCTAAAATTAAGGGTTGCTCTAATTTACACTTGCTACTAATGATGTTAAGTGGCCATTTCAGCAGCTAGCACTGAGAAGTCTCTACACACCTCATTTCTTCCAGATATACCTCCTCTGGATGTACAGGGAGGGAAAGTGTTGATGTAAAAGCTGACATGCCATTCATAAGCCACCAGAGGGTCTTCCTAGAGTGTGATGAACCTCACAGTGAATTTGGGAGTGCAGCACACAGTGTTTGCACTGTTGCTCAAGATCTGGGTAACTGACTGTTTCCTGCATGCTTATCTACTCAAGAACTTGGTGTTCCAGATTTGTAGACACCTTTGTTTCTTTCCTACTTTTTGTCTGGTCCTCAAGTTTGAAGCTTGTATACAGCTCCCTATATAGTGCATTTCTTCAGCATATAAAGGAATACATTTAAAGCTAATGAAAAAATATTTTAAGAAATCTTCTCCTACAGCAGATTGTTTAATCTGCCACACACATCTTACACATGAGAGCTGCCACAATTTTTTTTAATTAAAAAGTAACCGGAGGTGGCTTCACCAACAGCAGTCTAATGAGAACTAATCCTTGTTTCTAGGAAAATAAATTCTCGGGTCTTAATTTGCCCAGATCCATTTCCTTAGGTTACTGTCTTTCCCAATTAAAAAATGCTTTTTAAAAATATTTCCAGCTATGATTTTTTTTCCAAATCCTGTCAGCTTCCCAGAAGTGGAAAAATACTCTTGTGCGCTTTTGATTTACAGTCTCTCATAGCAAGTGCTGAGAAGTGTTTCATAGAGGTGACAATAATATCATCCAAGACAATTCACATATAAAGAGAGGCATTATAAAAAGAACAGTTCACCTATATTAAGATGTAATATCTCTTTAAAGAATGCTATTATAAATAGAGTAGCCATGTAGAGTCATATCTAAATTATGATTAATTTAAACCCTGACACATACTCCATTCTCCTACTCTACAAGGGAACCCTGGTGAACTGGTGGAGGGGATTAAGTGAAACTTAATTGTGCCTCATTTGTACAGCCCATCATGTGACATAGAAAGTGATTGGCATGTATGGTGAGTTCAGTTCACTATTACTCAAGGAATCACAATGTTAATTATTTGAGAGAACTCATATGACATCTGGTTTAATTGTAAAAATGCTTGTGCATCCAAAAGTGCTATAAATTTTGGAATAGATGATTATTTGGACAGATGTGCATTATTCTTTATTCATCATTAATTGTTCTGCTGTTTAAGGAATTTCAGTGAGTGGGTCACAGAGCAAAAATATTACCATGTAACTAAGACAACAAATCACACTCTACCAATAGCAAATAACTGAAGCCAACAATTTGAAAATAACCCACCACAGGGTATTTGTTTGTATAAACTATTGGTTGAACACTGAAAGAAACTGGGATCGCTTTGCAAATGATTCACACTCAGAAAAAATAATGTCTAAACAACTTATGGGTCTGATCCGCAGCTGAAGTAAATTGATGTACTGTAGCTCCATTGACTTCAGTGAGGATGTGACAACTTACATTTGCTATGTATCTGGCCCATAGTTTTTAAAGAATTGAGACAAGAAGGAGTGAGTATATAAGGGACAGAAAGAATCCAATGTTAAAAATTGGCATTTGCTTTCTGACACCATGGTCAACAGCTAAATCACATATGTGGCTTTGACTATTGACTTTATAGTGGTAGACAACCCTAGGGCCTTCATGCAACAGTAAAAGAAGGGGGAAAAAAACTATAATACCTCTTACTGGAGAGCTGAAAGGGGGGAAGACTTGACTTATAGTTATTGATCAACTGTAAAAATATCAAGGCATTGACACTTAGTACATCTACACACATAGACATTTAAGATCATATATATAAACAACAAATAATTTGATACATTTATTTCATGTATGATGTTATTTTATCAATAATTAAATAAAGTTCTCTTGTGAGAGAGGTAAACCTCTATTCTTTGACCTCGGAGTGTATATATATAGGAGTTTTTTATCATTTTTGGGAGCTACCCAAAGAGGGTAACACAGTCATATATGCAAGGAGTAATTCTGACTTTCTGTCCAGCAGAAATTAATAGTGCATCAAAAATATAATATTATGGTTGCATGATCAGTCACTCAAAAGCCAGGAAATGCCAAAGTGGCAATAGGTAACCTTGACTCTGTCCCTGTGAGCATATAAGAGAAAGTTCTGATCATAACATATCACATTATGTATCAAACAACAAATGTTAATATCATATCATTTTAGTACAATCTTAGGAGGTACTACTGCTCCTATTCAAATCAATACAAGTTTTGAAGCACACATTTATATTGTGTAGGGGGAAAATATATTAAAAGGGTTATGGAAGCAAATTCAAGCATTCAGAAGTTGGAAATTTCCAGAATTAAGGTGGCCTGTGCAACCTCTTCTGCATGTGTATGCATTTTGATACATTCTTTAGTTATATAGTCTCATACTCTCCCCTCATTCAGTACACAGGTAAGGACCTTTATTACATTTTTGGGTGCAACCCAGACCAGAAGCAAGGGTGTTTTGGCACAGCCTCCTCTGCAACCTTGGGTCCTTTATAATGCTGTACTGTTACAGTATTCTCCTGGACAATTCAGATATTTAAGGGTTGTTGCTCCTATAAAGAGTCAATACTCAACAGTTTGCTACTGTAACTGGTGTTACTAGAGAGTTTAAACACAGCATTGGATGGAATTAGATTTTAAAAAATAACACAAGTTCATTCATAAAATAAGATAGAATTTTAATGAATTCAGATATAAGATAAAACTAGAAATGTTTACAAGAAAATTAAAGTGAAAACGTGCATCTAAAAATCTAAAACAATCTAGCAAGTTTTGGTTCAAGCCTTTGTTTAAGATGGTCTTTCTCACACGCAGCCTTTCAACAAGATGGTGAGTGACCTTTCTTTCAACAGTATCTTTCCCAGAGGCCCAAAGGTTCTTGTGTCTTTGTCTTCTTAGGTGAAAGATAAGGACACACAGAGAGAGATATCTTGGCGTTCTTTATCCTTTTCTTTTATAGACCAGTGAATACTTGAAGTGGATTCTATTGAAGATTATTCCTCAAAGCAAATTTTATTCAAATAGTAAAGAAGGTGACATGAACTCTGGTAGTGAAGGAGGCTCCATGCACTTTCTTCTCACTTCTCTTTGCTGAAATGCAAATTTGCTTTTTTTCCTATCATCATCTCTCCCTGATGTCTCAAGGACTCTGTATTGTAATAATACTGTGTAGGGTATGAATACAAGATGCTTTCAGTAATACCCTTTGGTTTTGGTTTCTACTGAGTTTTACTGAAAAATTCCTAAGTATTGCAAAACCATTTATTTGTTGTTGTTTTTTGTTTTTTACTGATTTTCAACAGAATTTAGGCCACCCAAGTACACGAAAAGTTGATTATGTTAAGAAGATCCTGCATACTTCCTAAGTTGGATGTGTTATTGTTCATAAATTAGTCTAAGTGTAAATGTGAGGTTGTCTTAAGTAAGGCAATGTAGTGGAAAATATTCACAATATGCATGAGGATACCCACAAACTCATGAGCAAGCATATGCATGTACAGTTCAGTAAAAAAACAAAAAACAAAAAAACAGCATTAAACTGTTCTACTTACTGTATTCTTACTTTTTTCAATTTGTTTTTTTATTTTCCTGTTGCTTCCCCCCCGCCAAAAAAATTAACCCCATAATTTATGCAGCAAACTGTAAAGTTCATTTTTGCACAGATTTTTACCTTTTTTATTTTATTTGATTAAACACTGATAAAATCCTGGGAAATTTCAAACAAAATAAAAATGGAAAATGGAGGGCCTTTGTGCACAGAAAATTAATCAGGATTGTACAGTGAATAATGCATATATAAAAAGGGGGAAGAGTTAAGGTAGGTTAAGATAGTACATGCAAACCTAACATTCCCAATTATTGATTTCTTATTAACACTGCTTCAATGTTCTCACAACAGTTTTTGGAGATATTTTTTTCCTACTTCTTTAAAGAAAAAAGGCAATAAAAATGACAAAACTTTCTGCAAATAATATTCACAATAAGTTAGCTGACCATCTCTAGTTGTATGTATATCTTTATCGACTGTCTTATGTACAGCTATTAGCCGAAGGACAAATGGTATACCTTTTTGTAGCAGATATCACCCCAAAAGCTATCCAGAATGTACCAGTATATGTTAGACAGAATTCATACAATATACAAAAAAAGCCAAGAGATTTCTGTTTAGCAATATTGTCATTATTAATTACCATAATAATAACACAAATTATGTATAGAAAATCAATGGGAACAATACTCCTAAGGACTAGTTCAAGTGTCAGACAAAAATAAGACCCAAGCTCTACAGAAAATTTTGTATATTTTGTGCTTCGTAATTTTATATATTTTGTGCTTTGTAATTTTCTTACCTGTGTATTCAAAAAATGTTTGAAAATGAGGACTTTGGGCTTCAGGAACAGTGGGAGAAGATTTTGTCTGTTTGTGACTTTTGAAAAAGTACAGCCTGTCCCATTGTAACTAGAACTTACAAGAAAACTCCCAATCAGTTTCAAACTCTTTTGCAAGTACACACTACCTGAAAATGAACAGTAGGAGTTAAAGCATACACTTAACATCTACTCTGTGACTAAATCTGTTGTGTGATGTTGTGTCTCACAGATGCCTCAGACATTCATAGAATGGAACTTCTTACTTTCTGTTTTGATGGTGTCTTGAGGGGAATGTGTGTAAAGTGTATTGAACCATGGATCACTGTAAAGTGTGTGTTGTCATAAAACTTCCTCATGACTTACCTGTCTGAGAGGAAATCATAATAATTATTAATCCTCCTAAAAATGGCTATTATTTATACAGCACCTAGAAACGTGATAGACACTGTACAAAAAAGATAAAAAGACATGCTCCCTGCACAGGAGAGCTAGAACACAAGATATGTTGAGGGCAGGCAAGAGCCAGGGAAGCAGAAGGCGAAACCTGCAACACTGTTACAACTAAACTTATCTTCTCTCTGGAGTGCTCTTCTCTTATTAACTACTCCCCCACCCCTCCACACACACTTCACTGAAGGGATCTTGTTGTCAGGATCCCCAGGGAAGTGATTAATTTACCTGTCCCAGATAAAACATAGGGCAAATCCATATATAATTCAGAGTGAATGTGCAGGATGTTTTATGAAACCTGTTCCTTCAGAGGAATTTGTTGATTGAGAACGCTCACCCACACCCTTAGATCCTATATTCGGGATATGGTCAGACTAGATAGCATCCTGTTTCCCCATGGCTCTCCTCTCTATTTTCTGATCAGTGTCAGAAAGATGCTTAAAATAGCTGCAAACATCATTTCAGTAAGTCTGGCTGAACACCACCACCAAACATTTTTCACACAAAATATGTGAGCACAGCCCAACATCTTTCATTTTGTTTGCATTTTTCAACAGATATTTTTTTTGTGATGATACAATTAAAAAAAGTTTTCAAATAAAAAAAATATTTTGAATACAAAAGTTTTAACTTTTTTGGTGTTTAACCCCTTAATCTGTCCCCTGCCCCATCCCATTTTCTCTCCATTATTTCATTTCTTCTATCAGAAAATAGTTGGGGGAGGAAGAAAAGTAGAGAAGAGAGTGTTTGCGGAAGTCAGGGGGAGAGAGAGAATAACTACATACCAAAAAAAAAATAGAAACCTTTTTCACTTAAAATGATTCAAAATTGAAAATTTCTATTTAAAAGAAAACAAAATGAAAACTTTAATTTCAAATCATTTTAAAAGCCCAATAGATTTTGAAAGGAACATTTATTTTTTAATGAAAATGTTCATTTCCATCTAAAAGCTCCTGTTTTTTTTTTTAACCAACTCTACATTTAACCTCTGACTCACCAAAGCATCCAAACTCTTTAGGAGGATGAGAATGAATGTATCATTTGTCTTCAGCTTCATTTTGCTAAATGGAGAGTTTACCAAGCCAAGCAGTCTGGAGTGTAAGCTGCTCATTGTGCCAGGATTTGTACCTGAGGTAGCCTGAACCCAATGGATTATCACATGAGTGACTGCTTGCACGCAGATGTACACATATGAAAGTCTCAGTGAATGTATTTATTCAGCCATGTCACCACAGGTCTTCTGTCAAATGGAAAGTCTTGTAGTCATAGAACTCTTTCTCTCCACATGCACTTCATGAGAACCCAAGAACTGCCATACTGGGTCTAGCTGGGTATCTTGTCTCAGACAGTGGCCAGTACCAGAGCTTCAGTGGGAATGTTCAGAATAGGGCAGTTCTGAAGAGATCTACCCTGTGTTCCCCTTCCAGCTTCTGGCAGTCAGAGGGTCAGGTCTGCTTTGAGCAGGAGGTTGCATCCCTTTATTCACTAATAGCCACTGATGGACCTATCCTCCATATACTTTTCTAGTTCTTTTTGAACCCAGTTATACTTTTGGCAATCACAGTCTCCCAAGGCAATGAGTTCCACCGGTTAATTGTGTATTGTGTGAAAAAGTACTTCCTCTTGTTTATATTAATTTCATCAGGTAACCTCTGGCTTTTGTAGTGTTGGAAAGGGTAGGTAACACTTCTCTATTCACTTTTTCTACATCTTTCATGATTTTATAGATTTCTATCATATTCCCCCCTCCAATTATCTCCTTCTAAGATGAACAGTCCTAATCTTTATTAGCTTCTCTTCATATGGAGGCTGTTCCACATAGTTGATTCTCCTTGTTGCCCTTGTATGAGCCTAGAGCCTTTTTGAGATGGAGCAACCACAACTGGACACAGTATTCAAGTGTGTGTGCACCATGGATTTATGTAGTGACAATTGGTAGTTTCTGTTATGTTTTCTATCCCTTTCTGAATAGTTCATAACATCCCTTTGAAAATTCTCAGTAAGTCCAAACACTGCTGGGATTGGAAAACTCAAAATCCTAACTTAGTAATGCAACTTGTTTGAAAATGTTGTGCACAAAGTGCAGATTCATTTCATTTCAGAGATTTATCTACCACAATCCCAAGATCTTTCTCCAGTTCAATATTTTGCAGTGTGACTATAGGGAGGGTATATTCATTTTAGTACTTTTCTCCCTATAGCCTCACTGCCTTTCATTTTCCTATATTAAGTAGCATAATAGGCACAACCCATGAGCCAACACTGTTAGAGTGACTCTTAAGTTGATTTACCTTCCTTTTCCTTAACAGTTCTCTTTTGCAAATTTCATCTTATTTCTTGTTCATTCCTTCATATAATTTGATATATAATTCAGATGTGTTTGACCCTCCACCAGTCACTTCCCAGACTTTTATTATGCAGATATTCATCTTACTGTTCAAGGTCCTGATTCTCCAAAGACTCAGGTTATGTCTTCATGGCATAGTTAGCTCAATTTAACTCCTCTTGAGTTAGCCTAACTTGAGTGAGAGCAGCCACGGTACAAAACAATACCTGAGCTTCACAGAGTGTTTGGGTCACCACACAGAAGAATTGTGGCAGCAACTGACAAGCTGTGGTCACTTGAACTTATCCCCCTAGCAGGCCAGCCCACTGGATTTAACTCAAATGTGGTGGCAGGTTTAATATTTTTTTTTATAAATAGATGGGATGATTTAGGGGCAACACTTCTATAACAAATGAAGTTAACTCTGTAGTGAAGACACACCCTCAGGATGTGTTTAACTTTGCACCCATGAGCAATTTCATTGACTATCATATGTGTCTTTGCAGACTAGGAATTTACACGGTACTTAAAGGTGCTGCAGATTAATCATTTATGTGGGGTTAACAGGTGAAATACATACACATAGGAGAAAGCCCATACCCCACAGCTTACGATATAAACAGAAGAAATACCAAGAGTCAGAGACTGTTTATTTCCTTGAGAAATTTTGGTAGATCTATTTGGCATGATATATGTAATGCAAAGTATACTCAAAATTTCATACAGACTCTCCTGAATTCTCTTGGCAATCAGACAAAATTCTCTCATTGATTTCAATAGGAATTTGTATTATTGCTATCAGAACAACTCTATGAGCTTGATTTTCTGCTACCCTGCACACATTTATAATGGTGCAGAGGGTCCAAATCAGAATAATGTATCCACTTTGCATGGATGTATATGGTTTCTGAAGGTGCAGGGCCATAGAGTATTGGGCCCCAAGGCTCTGTGAAAAAATAATATTGTAAAGTAGCACAAAGAAAAAGACAGTCACAGGACCATATGACTGTCTATATAAGACTGTTTATGTAAGCGCAGTGGGACCCTGATACTGAGGCCTTGTGGATACTTCTGGAGTAGAAATAATTACTAAAAGTAATAATCACATATAGGTTTGGCTGACTGCTTTTCACAGTTTCTTTGAACCTACAAACAAGCTTTATATAAGACATTTCAAATAAATTATTTTTAATTTTCGGTATATAGTTGGTATTTTATTGCACATCATTAAAATAAATGTTAAAGCTAAAATATTCAACAAGGTTAACAATAGCATGGACTGTGAAAAATGCACATGAAAAAAAGTATTCACAGTTTCATTTGGTGCAGAGATTTATTTTTAATCCCCAGACATTAACTTTCATAGCTCCCAAGAGAATTATTTTTGCTGTCTCTTTAGGCCACATGCCATGCTTTTAGAAGAGGTCAATCACCCCACTGTCTCTTTACCCATTTCTTTAAGGAATTCAGTGCCAGTACATAATTACTGAAACTTCAATGAGCCAGCTTCTCTTAACCCCTACTGCTTGTGCCATTTAAAGGTACTATTACATCTTAATGACCTGTAAAATTGCAGAAAGAAAAACACATACAAAGGCCTGGCTGCTTTCTTTCTCCATTTCTCTTTAGTGAGAAGGGAAGCGGGAACCCCTTCCTGTGCTGTTGCCTTGTGTCAACTCTCCCTCTACTGCCGCCCACGGCAATTCTCTTTTTTAGGACATAGATTCCTTTCTATTAGCCTTTAAGTTCATATTGCAGGTAAAGTGCACATAACTCTTGCATTATACACAGGCATTTTAAGTTTGTCACTCACCTAAATAAGTACTAAAGACCTGATCCAAATCCCACTGAAGACTTTCCACTAACTTCAGTGAAATTTGGATCCAAACCCTGAATGAAAATTGAGGAAAAACTTCAGGATTTGGCTTTCTAAGATTAGTGCTTCTAATATATAATCCTATACTGAAGTCAGATGATCTGTTGAGCACTCAGAAGTGACTCTTTCTGTTGTGGATTTTTTCCAGGCAACAACTTCAGAAAATTAAATCTTTGTAACAGAAACTTGCAATTGAAATCATACCTTAAAGTTACATGAAGGACAAAGAAGTGCAGGGTTCTGTAAAGTACTCTGGGAACTGCGGAAATGCCATAGGATGGTTTGAATGTTCTCCTTGGAAGGAGTGAGTCCCAGTGATTATCCTATCATGAATTAATAATGGTAGTAAATAAAAGCTGGACAAATAAGGACAAGTAAGGTTTTCAAAGGTGCCTAAGTGAGTTAGGCACCTAACTCCCATTGAATGTCAATAGGAGTTGAGTGTCTCATCACCTTTCATACCACGCATAAACAACTATTCATAAAGTTCAAAACTGATGTCTAAGGTTAGACTCCTACATCTGTGCACCTCAGTAAAAATGACTTTAGAAGCTGTAATCTTCTTCATCTTCTACTGAGGTTAAAGTGAACTAGCTTGCCATCACTGAATCCAGCAACCTAGAAATTTAGTTGCCTAAATATGGATTTCAGAGTTTAGCTTTAGTCAGCTAGGATGAAATTATGGCCTCACTGAAGCCAATGATAAACCTTCCATTGACTTCACTGCGACCAGGATTTCTCTCCCAGGTTTGAAAATGTTACCCATTTAATTTATTTAAAAATATATATTTTGTCATTTACCATTTCTACTGTGGTAGTGTCCAGAAGCCCTAGTTCATAAGCCAAGACCACATTATGCCAGGCACATTATAAACCCAGACCTAAAAAATGGCCCCTGCCTCAAGAGGTTTACAGTTTCTACATTCACTAGAGCTGCTCTGGAAATGACAACTTATCCTCAGTATTTTCTGATGGCAGAAATTTCCATTTTGCCTCAGGAAAAAAATTGACTGAAAAATTCTGCCTACTTCTGCCTCACAGATATTGAAATCAAGTGAAACTGGTCAAGCATGATTTAACAAACATTATGTGACCATCTATAGTAAATAGTAAAATAATAAAAATCTTAAATAAAAAATGCACATGACTGCTGCCTGTTCAGAACTCAAATTTGCAAATGAACCTCTTCAGGCTCTACAATGCCCCTGGACATTACCTCGTTCTGGGAAGCTAATCTACAACAAAAGCCTCAAGTGATGTAAGTTCCCTGGGAGCAACATGTTCACTAGCACTTCCAAGATATGGGAATTTCAATGACATAAGAAAGAAATAATGGCTTTTGGCCTGTGATTTTTAGAGATGCTGAGTGTCAGTGACAACCCGTGCCTGCCAATAGTGAGGGGGTGGAGGGTGGCAGAATAAGGGTAGCCAACTTCAGCAGTGTTACTGAGCATGCTCAATCAGTGTAAGCATGTTCAGTACAAGCCAAGCTTGTACTGGGGTGGGGAGTTGGGGATGGGGGTGAAACGTGATCTAGCTTTCACCACCATGTTCTTTAAGATGGCATTTAGGCTCAGGAAATCAGAAAAAAACAAGCCCCTCTCAGTCATTGGCCAGCATAATACTTGGTGATCAATGCTTGCAATGTTTAAGCAGATAAACTGAGAAATAAGCATGAAGTATGGTTATTGTTAAGGTTACCCCCTTCTAACTTGAATGGTTGACCAAAACTGAGCATCCTGTGGGTTGTTTAAGATACAAAGAGAAACTAATGATGAATCAAGGATCTTTGTTGCAGCAGTGTTCCTTTAAAAATAATATACAAAGGCCTGTTTCCCTGAACATAGTCGGAATGAAACAGGAGCCCATTGCTTTGCTCACAGCTCCAAGCTTCTTTCTAATCAGCTGTCACCAGAAAAGCTTTCCTCTAGTTCTTTCTCAGGGAAATGCCACAAGTACTTCTTTGTCTGAGTCTGATGCTCCCTTGCAGTATTCCTCTCTCTGCCTTTTCACAGACATACAAACCTTCATTAAACAGTACCCAGCCAAACCCCTCTGTTTTGGGCCATGACATATGCCTGTGTTTTGTCTGGAGGCTGTTACTGTTTCAAAGAAGAGCAGCTATTACTACCACCAGTTTAACCCAATCCTGATATTATTAATTATTATTGTGTTATTTTCCTTCTCATCTCATCATCTCCATATGGATTATTCTTGCAATAATCCCCTTCTGTGATGGATTTTCACCCCAGGGAAAGTTATCTCACAGTCCGAGGTCAAGCATTAAATCTTAATCCTAACCAAACTGCAATTGGCCAGTTTTGTGTGTGAATATTTTAAAATTGTTGCCACTGTAGTTCAGCAATTCCATTCATGAGAAATAGAATTTACATGCAGAAATTGTGTGGAAAAACCCTTCAGTGGCTTGAACTCACTTGTGTATGAAGCCAGCCTTATGATGGCCAATCAGATTCCTTAGCAGATGGCTTTAGTATCATTCCATTACAAGGAAGACTGAAATGACTGCAAGTCTAATGTCCAGGAGGGAAGCTATTCCCAAGAGAGAGACAGTAGTCTATAGTGGAAAAGGTGTGCCTGTCTACCACATAAACCCTTAACAACTTGAACTACCACTTTCTGGATCAGAAACTTAGGCTCATCATACAAAGAGCTTAAGCACATCCAATATATCATTAACTTCTGCTTAGAGTTTGCACATGCTTAATAGCTTTAGATTGGTCAGAGAACCAGGTAGGAAACAGGTGACGATGTCCTCTAAAAGTCTGAGCAATGCACACACTATGAGTACTTGCCTCTGTAGCCTTAGAACTTCATTATCACTCCCTGGTGAAGGAAAAAGAATTCTAACATTTAGAATATCTATTTTTTAATTTTATTTTTCAGACATTGTAACCTATCCATACAGACATATTCAAAGACAAAGACAAAGACAACACAGACAGAGTATAGATTAACAATCACACGTATGAAATATATGTAGATAAATACTCCTAAAAGTTATAAGATAAATAATTCTCTGACAATGCCTCCTCCTATTTTGGCCTTTATTTGCCGAAATAAATGCTGCAACAATCCATTTCCTGGCATTTCTTAAACTGAGTAGATCTACTAGCATGTCCAAAACACAGGGAGTTGATGTAGCCTGGTTGCCCTAGAAAGGGCACCTCACACTTCCTTCCAAAATGTGTTTTTGATATTCAAAGACTGTATGAGACAGGTTTGCACTGGAGCTGTCCCATTTTCAGCATTTACTATGTGGGGCAAGTCCAGCTTTATGCAACCACTCAGGAGTCAAATGATAACTATCTGGAATTTTGTCCTGAAAGAAATGCAAAAACAGACAACTGTTGTGCAAGGTATTTTCCCAGTTATCAGAGGAAATGGAAATGTTAGCTCCTTCTCCTATTTTTCTTTTACGGTAGGGTCAGCAGGACAAATCAAGGATTTCAGACATTTGAATGTGTCATTCAAAAGATGGTTTTGGCTTACTTACTTTTTAAGGTGCACTTCAATTTATTTGTCACCTGACAACAATCTCCTCCTAGTACCAGTGGAATATCAGCTTTTTTGGAAATAATGTCTGTTATTTCTGCAATAAAGGATGTTCCCACTACTATGATTATATACACTCCCCCGATTTAATCTCTTAGCATTGAATATGCCTTGAACTATTTTGTATACCCTCTCTGGATCTGATGATAGAATAAATTGAGAAGTTAGGCTTTTGTGGATTAGTGTTGCTACTCCCCTGCTTCTGGAGTTGAAAGAGGAGTGACATTTACATCCCATCCATAGTTTTTTCAGTCTTCATTCTTTAAATGGGTCTTCTGAAGTAAAGCTATATGGCATTCATTTAATTTTAAGTGCCTCAGTGTTTTGATTCTCTTAGAGGGATTCATTAAGAAATATGTTCCAGGAACAAAACTTAATAGAGTTCATGAAAAATCAGTGATTGTTTGGCTGTTCATTAGTACCCAATAGTATGACAGGCTCCAACAACCTCTACAGGCAAACAAACCCAAAACTAAATGAAACCAAACAAAAACATACACCACTTTATCTTTAATATCCCAGACTTCCAAGACAGGAATGTTCAGATCCCAAATGGTATAAGTCTGAACCTTCCCCACACACATAATATGAATTAATTAGGAGTCTGTCAGAAATATACATATATTTATAAAAATATCCACATGTGCCAAGATATATCAGTAAATGAAAGCTATTGCTCTATAGATATGAATGGATAAGTAATAGTATAAAAATTCAGTTATGCATATGATATATAAATATTCATACCAGTAAACTAATGAAATGCTAAACATAAACTGACATAAATGATAATAACTGCAAACAAATAAATATGATTATATTTATCATACATGTTATAAATAAAAAATGTTAAGTATGGGTAGAAACATAAAAATAAATATGCAAACACCCATATAAAGTGATGCATGTTACACACAAGTAAATAGTTATGAATATAATAATATTGCATACATATTATAAACATAAACAAATGTATATTGATATAAATACAAGTAGAAACAAGGAGGTAATATAGATATAAACATATGGCTTATTTATGTTGGCTTATCAATACATTGACAGTACTGATTATCAAGCTAGACTAAATGTCTTGTCTAACAGTACTAATTGTACCTAGAACACTATGAAATATGACAACTATATTTGTGGATGAGTTGCCTAGTTTTCCTAATCCTTTTCTTCAGGGTTTATATTCTCTATTTTCCTTTTCTTTATGAGAGGATCATGCTCTTACCCTTAGTGATATCTAGACTCAATTCCTGTAGTGCTTGCCAAGCATTCGATGGGGTATTGAAATATTTCACAGAGACTGTCAGCTTCATTACGAAGATTGCAGGATATTTAAGGCTATATTTAATATCTGATCCCCTGAGGGCTCGTTTGATGTCATTTAATGCTGCTCTCGTCTTGCTTAAATCTACAGAGACGTCTGGATACAAAGAAAATTTAAAATCCTTATATTGAAGAGTTCAATTTGCCAAGTAGCAGACATGAGCTTAACTTTGTCATTAAATTTCAGCAATTTAAAGAAGATGGGCTTGAGGTTATTATTGTTCTCTCTCCATCTGGCCCCAGCCACTTGACAAACCCTTTCGATTTCTAGGGGAAGCAAACTGGAATCCAATCTCAGTACCTCAGAGAGTGTGTTTTGTGGAAAACCGATCATGATGGTTGTTTTTTCCCCACTTCCAGCCCTTCAGAGACCCCAAGGAACTGTACACTGTGTGATCTTTTTTCAATATCTTTTGGTTTGTCCTCAAGACTGGATAGTCTTTGCCTTAAAGAAACATTCTCCATTTTAACCTCCTTCAGCTCTGTAACAGTTTTTTCTTGGTTTGTTACATAAGCAGGTCAAACAAGCTTTGACTTCTCTTATACCTTTAGAGAGCACATGTATATCTTGAAATTAAAGATCAAATTTGGTAGGTAGAACTTCACAACTGCAAAATTATGTGTAAGAATCTGCTAGGTATACTTTGCCTAACCTTTCTTTGGAGACTCAGGCTTGGGTTGTTTGACATTTCTATTTTTCATAGAAGTAGAAATACAAGTAGAAACAAGGAGGTAATATAGATATAAATATATGGCTTATTTATGTTGGCTTATCAATACATTGACAGTACTGATTATCAAGCTACACTAAATGTCTTGTCTAACAGTACAATAACTCAACAACACTGGTACCACTCATCAAATTAGTATATTGCTGACAGAAAATTATGGTTTAAATGCTGGGAGACTTTAACTGATGTCGATTAGTGCATAGGGGTTGAGATGTCAAGGACTCATCTTCTCTACAGGCCAAGTGACACATACACATACATACATACACACATAAACACACTCTGCAACAGATATATTTGATATATGGTTGGAAGCTGGAGAATTACTGGTGAACATAGCTCATCCCTTCCTCACATCACCGAGGAAGAGGTGCTCAAGAGGCGCACAATGCCCATCAGTAAATTCTCAGTTTTTAGAGGATTTTAAATATACCTTTTGCCATCCTGAAAACATTCTGAATTTTGTCAACAGAAACAACACTCTACATTGTCAGATGCACTACATTTCAACAACCATGCTTTCTTTCTGACAGAAAATACAAGTAAATAACCCCCACTCTCCCACTACTTTGCTTAATTTGTTTCTGCTATCTCAAAGCAGACTATTACTGAGTTTATAACTCAAAGAATAGTGCTTCTCAATTGCATAACAGTCTTAAGTGGGCTGAACAATTTGGGGGATCTGTAAACTGTAGACACATCTGTTGGGGATGAATAAAGACCTGGAATTGCAAGGAAAGTGAAATTTGGAGCTTTCCACTTGCTTCCCCCGCATGAACATTGCTATGCTGAGACACTGATAAAAATACATTATGGCTGTGATGCAGCCTAATACCTTTATGAGACTTTAGTAATTGCTGACTACTAAAATTGAATTAATTATATCATCTGAAGAATTGAGCTGTTATATTCACTATTGTACAGGGCCTTCAATTAACTTTTCTATTTTCTCCCCCCCACACACACACACACGAACACCTTCCCCTTCCAAGACCCTGAGTATACTGTGGATTGTGAATCATTATAATAATAAATAGTTGCTATGTGGAAAGCTTACATAGTGAAATAAAGGAAGTAGACTCTGCTTTGTCTACCAGAATAAGGAAAAAAGGTGACTCACTAATTTTAAATTTACCCCAAATAATGTTCCAGTACATTTTTTCCTACAATTTAAATAATTTACATGGTGGCTGCAAATAAAGTGGTCCTTTGTTTGTAAATACAAAAGAAACAAAATATTCTCAATTTGCATTCCTGCATATAAACAATTGAACATTATCATCTCATGCTGGAGTTTTAACCAGATGATTTCAATAAAGATAGAACCAGATTCTCTTCTCGGAAATGCTGCTTTAAATTCAAAATATCTGTACTGAAGTAAATGGATTTACACCAGTGTAACTAAGAACTTAATGTTTCCCAGACACTCTTTCTAAATACATTCAATTTATAAAAGGTTTATTTAGATAAGAATATACTGGTTATTAGACAAATAGTATGTGATCACATAATTAAAACCATCTATAATGAATAATTGCAAGGAGGTAGACTTAAGTATTCAAACTCAATTTCACATATCTTGACTCTTTAAGATGTGTACATGCAACAAAATGCTGCATTATGTATGCAGTCTGTTAGCTTTGCATGCAATACTAATTAGAGTGTGATCGTAGTTACATGGGCTGCACTGGTAAAAATATCCAATATATTTCTGAAGTCATAAAGGACATATAATGCCAATCTATATGTACCCCACTGGATGATACAGTAGGCTAGAAGCTACATTGATTTACAGCAGCTGAGGATCTGGTCCATAGATGACTGAGAAGATAATAGATTCACATTTCAGCTACTAGAAGTCAAAGAATCTTAGAAGGTTAGGATTGGAAGAGACCTCAAGAGACTTCTAGTCCAACTCCCTGCTCAAAGCAGGACCAATACCAGCTAAATCATCCCAGCCAGGGCTTTGTCAAGCCAGGCTTAAAAAGCCCCTCTAAGGATGGAGATTCCACCACCACCCTAGGTAACCCATTCCAGTGCTTCACCACCCTCAAAGTGAAATAGAGTTTCCTAATATCCAACCTAGACCTCCCTCACTGCAACTTGAGATCATTGCTCCTTGTTCTGTCATCTGCCACCACTGAGAACAGTCAAGTTCCATCCTCTTTGGAATCCCTCTTCAGGTAATTGAAAGCTGCTATCAAATTCCCCCTTACTCTTCTCTTCTGAAGACTAAACAACCCTAGTTCCCTTAGTTTCTCCTCGTAAGTCATGTGCCCCAGCCCCCCAATCATTCCCATTGCCCTTTGCTGGACTCTCTCCAATCTGTCTACATCCTTTCTGTAGTGGGGGGCCCAAAGCTGATGTAATACTCCAGATGTGGCCTCACCGGTGCTGAATAGAGGGGAATAATCACTTCCCTCAGTCTTCTGGCCATGCTCATACTAATGCAGACCAATATGCCATTAGCCTTTTTGGCAACAAGGGCACACAGTTGACTCACATCCAGCTTCTGATCCACTGTAATCTCAAGGTCCTTTTCTACAGAACTGCCGCTTAGCCAGTCGGTCCCTAGCTTGTAGTGGTGCATGGGATTCTTTCGTCATAAGTGCAGGACTCTGCACTTGTCCTTGCTGAACCTCATCAGATTTCTTTTGGCCTAATCTTCCAATTTGTCTAGGGGCAGATCTACACTACCCACGGGATTGGCTGGTAGAGATCAGTCTTTCTGGAGTTGATTTATCACATTTATCAATCCCCGAGGTCTCTCCTGTTGACTCCAGTACTCCACCAACATGTGTGGCACAGGTGGAGTCAATGGGGGAGCAGCAGCAGTTGACTCAGCGCCGTGAAGATGTTACGGTAAGTCAGCCTAAATATGTAGATTTTAGCTACCCTATTCCCATAGCTCAAGTTGCGTCTCTTACGTCAATTCCTCCCCCCACGCGAGTATAGACCAGGGCTAGGTCACTCTGGACCTTATCCTTACCCTCCAGTGTATCCACCTTCCCCCGCAGCTTAGTGTCATCTGTGAACTTGCTGAGGGTGCAATCCACACCATCATCCAGATCATTAATAAAGATGTTGGACAAAACCGGCACTAGGACTGACCCCGGGGCATTCTGCTTAATACCTGCTACCAATTAGACATCAAACCATTGATCACTAACCACTGAGCCCAACAATCTAGTCAGCTTTCTATCCACCTTATAGTCCATTCAACCAAGCCATACTTATTTAACTTGCTAGCAAGAATACTGTGGAAGACCGAATCAAAAACTTTGCTAAAGTCAAGATATATCACTTCCACTGCTTTCCCCATATCCACAGTGCCAGCTATCTCATCATAGAAGGCAACCAGTCTTGCAAGTCATGCCCCTTACAAATTTGGGAACCATCACTACCACCCTTCCTCTCTTTCTAGAGTTAAATACCATGACCATCCCTGTTATACAGTAACTGAGTGCCTGATATGAGATATTAGGCACAACCCCGAGCAAAGACTGGTGCATAAGCAACAGGTGTAGCCCATGGAGGCATTTTAACACTGGGGCACCACCATTCATCCTCTGCTTCCTTCTTACCACAGTGGGATTATGATTCACTGCTGGTCAACAATACAGCATGTTCCCTCCACTCATACCATGAATGTCATCTTAGCTACACCAGCAAGTCAGGGGTGGAGCCAAGACTCTACTCATTCTACATCCCTCCCTACTCATCTGCAATGGTGCGGGGGAGTGAACAGGTATGCAGCAGTTTCTTCCTCCTACACATGTTAATCCATGCTTTGAGTAGCCCATCCAGGAATTTACTCCTCTTTACAGTCAATTGCATATGTGTATATTCCAAGTTTCAACCTAGCCCTCAGAGATTTTAATTTAACGCTTTTACGATATGACTAAATATTTTAAGGTTTTCAGACTGAGAGCAACTGTTTATAGAAGTAATAAGATCTTTGGATGTTGACAGAGCCTGTTGATGATGTGAAGGAGTGAGTTTATGGGTGTACTGGTTTGATGCCAGAGAAGGGAAGAATTGTTTACAACACAATGTTCATTCCAGGTCTTCCAAATGGTAGGTTTAGAAAAACAGAGACTTTGGATACAGCCAGCAAAAATTATTCCAAGGACTTTCCCAGTCAAGTGATGAATGAAACTCCTTGATAGAAAGTGAAATATATTATCCTATAGCATTTCAGCACAAACTGAAAAAAGTTGTTTTAAACACCTTTTTCTCTTCAAGAGGGAGACATTTTCTTTGCATTTCATTTACACAGAAATGTTACTTTTTTTTTGCCAAAACATGATAAATTAAACATTAAGATGATGAATTCTATCTGGCATCAAGCAACTGAAGAGTACGTTCTAATTAAAATTTTCTGGAAAGACAACTACATTATCCTTCTATTAAAGATTAATGTCCTTGATAATCCTGGTAGTTTAGTATTTCACAATAAATTATACAATTCTTGAAAAAAAAAAAGGAATTGATTTACGTTCATTAACTTAAAACAAAGTAATTTCAATAAAGCAATAGCAAAACAGTGTTTACTCATTTGAATACACTGATTGTATTTTATAAACTAAGGAAAGTACAAATAATAGTTTCTATAATGGGAGACATGGAAATTTAGATATGTAGGGTTAAATGGGCTTTCCTGACTCTCAGTATTTCATATCCAAATCAATACTTAGTAAATTAAAGATGTAGGTCTTTACTGATGAAAAACTTTTGAGCTCAATGGGATTTATAGACATATTTATAGTTAAGTCCCTACTTAAGTGGGCTTAACTATAAGCCATACTGCAGGTTCCTGAATCAAGACCTCCATGAACACAAAATGGGCAAAAGCTTGTTACTCACAGTCCCGAACCATTCTAAGTGGAAAATCTATGAGACACCTTGGTCATGTTATGCCTTCCCCAAAAAGATATCATTTACTATCTCCAGGCCCCATATTATTATTAATCATTTATATTATTTCATTATTTTTATATATATTTTAGAAGCACTAGAAAGCTTTAATCAGGATTAAGACCCCATTATCCTCGGGACTATACAGATACATAGGAAGAGCAGATCCCTGTTTTGAAGAGTTCATTATCTTTCTGTCTTTCTTTTTTCCCCCCTTTTTTGTGCTCCTTATTCTGTGCTGGGTGTGAATCGTTTGAAGCTGGTGGCCAGCTTAGGAAAGAGCTGTAATGAAATATTAATTCGTGTTGTATTCTGCTAAATTTCTGTACTAATAAATAGACATTTTGAGATAAGCAGTAACATCCCATAAAATTAGGCCAAAACTAGAGCTGGACAAATTACTCATCATAAATAATTTATTCACCCTTTTTCCATTTATCTTGAGATTTAAGCCTTAATTTGAAACTCAGGTTGCCAGAAGTGAAAGGTTAATGTATTAACCCAAAGTATCACTTAATCATATAAGGGCCTTATCAATAACACTGAAATTAATGAAAGGTCTCTCATTGATTTCAACAGATGCTGAATCACTAGTGACTTCAGTGGACCCTAGTCAATTGTGAAAAGAAAAATTATTGACAGTTCCATCTTCCACTTTACAGCCTATTTTAAATTGAATTTTAGATTGCAGAAACAGCTAACCCTGAGTAAACCAATGTATCTCCGGGAACATTTTACCCCTCTATCCTCAGACGTTCCCTTTTTGCCAAAAAAAAAATCACATTTTTACATGAGAAGTTGGGAAAATGATCCAGTTGTGATCACTCTCTGTACTGTTCATGGTTTCTGCAAGGTATTTTTTTCCCCCATGTTTCAAGACTCAGGATCCTGAACTGGAGTCAAACCATACTCTGTGCTCCACTCAGTGTAGTGGGAATCCAACAGGTATGCTCACAGATTTCCAAAGAGGCTTTTGTGTGCTTTGTTGTTTTAGAAACTGCTCTCATGCACAAAGGGAAATCCTGGATGAGGTTTTCAGCCACCCAAAGGCTTTTGACACCATGTTCCCATTAAAATGGATGAGAATCGAGCATTCAAATCTCTAAGGTGGTGTTTAAAATCGAAGCTGTTATAGAAAAACGAGGAAAACAACATCGAAAATAAAGTCTCTTTCCCCTTAAAATTTATATAAACCCTTTTAAAGGAACACCACTAATGCATTTTCATTGCAATTTTAAAGCTTCCAGATATAGTCCCTCTTTTTCATGGATTATTTGCCTGCTATTCATTTTATACTATGCATTTGATTTTCTGAAACTGACCTCCACTCTAATTTATTTTCACAAAACACCAACATAAAAACACCCAATAACAATGTAAGATGTATATTTTAAAATCTTTACTGTTGCCTTATTCTCTCTCATACATGGTGTTAGCAATTCTAGGCTGGAAACTCTCAAATGATATGACTACAATGATATGACAATGTGAGCCTGGGCTCAGACTCAAACTTGGGCCCTAAATCCCCCTTCTGTATATACACAAATCGCTCAGACTTGGGACTGTGTGGGGATGGAGAGTTCGAGCCAAATCAAGCCAGGACATAGGGTTCAAGCACAATTGCTTTGCAGTGTAGATGCAGCCCTGACTGACTTCGGTCATGGGATCAACCAAAAGTATCCTACAATCCCATGGTCAACTTTCTTTGTCCTCCCTATCCCAAGACTCTTCAGTCAACTCAACTCAAAAGAGACACAGCCTCCTTTGGTGTACAGCAGCAACTTAGTGAGTCAGCATTAGCCCTTCCACTGTCTTCTGACCACCGGACTCCAAACACACCATCAGAGAGACTCTTGTGTTTGAAATGGAGAATGATCAGAATGATTCCTTTTTCAAAGTGCACTGCTTCGTGGTCACAGGACAGCCAAATTTCATGACTCTCTGGTGCAAGGTAAACATACCTGTTGACTTTAGTGAAAGTACCAGGAATGATCATGCACACAAGCAGATGGTGAAGAAGCTCAGACCAGTAGCCAGTACAGAGAATGTATTAAGCAGCTCAGGAGTGAATACCGAAAAACCAAGGACCAGAACTATGGAATGGGAAACTTGCTGACATTGTGTCTGTTTTATGAGGAGTTTGACTGAGTGCTGGGAATTGCAACTAGCATGATGCGAACTGTGCTGCATGAAGACATGGTTAGCCAGAATGTTGCTCTGCTGGCTCTAGAATCCATCATTGAGACTGAGGAGGGCCAGCAGCAGACATTAAGAGAGGACCATTAAGTCACTCCGTTGCTGAAACAGGTCTCAGAGCACAGTTTGGACTATGTGAAGCAGCAGCAAATTCTGAGACCATACTCAAAGGAGCTGCTTGATATAACCCCCAGGCAACTACTAACTGCAGTTGTGGAAGGGATTGAAGCCACTCTTGAGCACAGTAAGTTTCTGGCTCCATTGTAATGTTTATTAATAATGGGAAGGATTTCTGCTGTACAAACCAATGCAAAAATTATGAGAACCCCAGCTAGCAGCACATATCCAAATTGCATCCCAGCCTCTTGTCAACTCTCCTCCCCTACCCACCATGATATGGAGTTCAAAATGGAAACGAAGAAATGCAAACAGTAAAGAACACCTATAAAGACTATTTTTATGGATGAGACACTGTTTTTTTTTATATGGGTGTTCCAGTTTCTTAAAAATAATAACCTTAGACTGCCATGCCTTTAAATTTGCCACTCTGTAACCACTCAACAAATTGTGGAGCCAGCACTGTGTGTGTATGTTTGGGGAAATGTGTTCCATTTCCAAATATATTTCAGTTAGAGGTAGTCCATGAAGTCCACAGATGAAAAAATCACGTGTCCCAAGTACAACTGGGGTTTGGATTTTTGTCCAGAAACATATCGGGGGTAGAGAGGAGGAAGGCTATGGAGTACTCCCTGTTTGAATGCAGCCATAACAGGGTAAAGCATGTGGAAGCTAACATAGTATCCTGTTGATTCCCTCCTGAATTCTGACTCAATTTTGAGTGCTGATAGGTGAATTTTTTTCTGAAGCAGGAATTCCAGCTTGGTAGCCACATTGCAGAGAAGGACATATTTTTCTTCATTACCTTATTAGCTGATCAGCCCACTCCACTCACAGATACACTGTTCAGTCATAATTCATTTGAATACTTCAGTTGCAAACACTTTTGGTTTTCCACCATGTCCCTTTGCCTATAGGGCATCACAAGAACAGTTATGTCCTCCAAAATGTGAAAGGCCTGAAAAATCTTTTTGTAGTAAGGCCATTTACAGCCCCCACCTCACACCCATCCAAGTAGTAGTGCATTTTTTTATAAAGCAAAAATAGCTTAGGATTTTTAACTTCCATTGTCTCTGTACTTCTTTAATCATTTAACTGTGATTAACCAGGCTGGGTTCAGGAAGATTATGTGGACTCAAGCATCCCTTTCAGAATATATTGCAGTTCAGTTTTGAAATGTAACATTTTATGTCATTGAAATTCCATAAGATTTAATTTGTGCTCCTCTTCTGAGCTATTTGAGACAATTACCCTCTGTGTCCTTTCCTATTGCAGGTCCCTCAGCCTATACCTCAGAGGTGGTAAACTACAGACTGTGGGCCACATCCAGCCCATGGGACTGTCCTGTTTGGCCCCTGAGCTCCTGGCTGGGGTGGCTACCCCCGGCTCTTCCTCTGATGTCAGCCCTCCTCTGGAGTCATACCACCATGCAGGCAGTGTTCTGGGGGGCAGGGATGTGCACTCCTGCGGGGCAGCATGTCTGGCTCTGGCCAGACTGTGCAGCTGCCAGACATGCTGCTCTGAGCGGCATGGTATGGGGACGGAGAGCAGGGTGTTGGATAAGGGGTAGGAGGTCTGGGGGGCAGTCTGGGGACAGGGAGCAGGGGATGGGGTTGAATGGCTGTGGGAATCCTGGAGGGCCTGTCAGAGTGTGGGAGTGTAGATAGGAGTCAGGGCAGTCAGGGGACAGGGAGCTGTGGGGAGGTGGATGAGGGCGTGGTCCAAGGAGGCAGTTAGGGTTGAGGAGGCAGTCAGGGAACAAGGAGCAGGGGATGGATAGTGGGTGGGATCCTGGAGAAGGCGTTAGGAACGGGAGGTCCCAAAGAGGGTGGTCAGGGGACAAGGAGCGGAGGGGGGGATTTGGATGGGTCAGGAATTCTGAGGGGGGGCAGTCAGGGTACAGGAAGTGGGATGAGGCCAAGCTGTTTGGGGAGGCACAGCCTTCCCTACTCAGCCCTCCATAAAGTTTTGCAACCCGATGTGGCCCTAGGGCCAAAACATTTGCCCACCCCTGCTCTGCTGGCTGCTGTACCTCCGCAGCTCACCCCCAGGGCAGAAAAAGCCTGGCCAAATGTACCTTAATGGATCATTCCAGGAGGAAATGTTTCTGTGATGGACTTATGGTTGAACTTCTGGAGATAACCAACAAGCAAGACCAGTATCAGAAAAAGAAAAACTTAAGCCTGGAGAAAAGGCATGCTGGGATGGAGGAGGAAAGGCTGAGGCTCGTTTCATAGCTCAAGGGGAGGGTTTCAGCATGGGAGCAGGCACTTGCTACATACTTTCTGAATAGGAATGGCAGCTAAGGGAGGAGGATAAAGATCAGCAAAGAGAACTGTTTGAACGGCTTATCGCAATCATGGTCTCAACAGAACTGGATCCTGCTGCCTCTCCCACATCATTGCCTGATTCTCCTGTGACATACCCTTTATCTCAGGGGTAGGCAAACTTTTTGGCCCAAGGGCCACATTATGGTTCCAAAATTGTACGGAGGGCCAGGTAGGGAAGCCCCGCCCCCTATCCGACCCCCACCCGCTTCCTGCCACCCTCAGAATACCCAACCCATCCTGCTCCTTGTCCCCTGAACGCCCCCTCCCAAACCTCACACCCCCAACCACCACCCCGGGATCTCACCCCCTACCCAACCCCCTCACTTCCTGTCCCAACTGCCCCAACCCCTATCCACCCCACTGCCCCCTCACAGACCCCCGAGACTCCCCTACATTATCCAACCCGCCATTCCACATCCCCTGACCGCCCCCCACCAGAGCCTCTGCCCCATCCAACTCTCCCTGCTCCCTGTCCCCAGACCACCCCGGGAATTCCCTGTCCCTTATCCAACCCCCCCCTCCTCCTTACTATGCCGCTTACCCCCGCCTCCCCCTCCTCCCGGAGCCTCAGTGCGCTGCTTGCAGGAGCAGCCCTGGACAATGCTGCAGGAGTGTGGCTCCAGTGGTGCCTGAGCTCTGCCACTTGCCTCGCCAGAGCTCGCAGCCCCGCCCCCTTACCACGGCTATCCCATCGGCAGCTCAGGCCCCGCCGGAGCCACACCATTGTAGCATTGTCCAGGGCTGCTCCTGGACATTGCATGCAGAGGTTCCGGGGGTGAGGAAACAGCGTGGTAAGGGGGTGGGCCATGCGGCAGGACCTTCTTCCACCCCCCAAGCCATGCCGCTGCAGTGCTGTCCAGGACAGCGGGGAAGGCGGAAGAGCGGGGACAGTGGGGGAGGAGCCGGGGGTAACCTCCCCAGCTGGGACCTTGGGGGGGGTGGGCAAAATTAGCTTGCAGGCCAGATGTGGCCCATGGGCCGTAGTTTGCCCACCCTGCTATATTTACACTATATGCTAGGGTGTGAGACTCATGCTATATTTCAGGTAGGTTTGTACTTGGCATGGCTGCTACCCATGCCACTGAAGCTACACTGTTGTTTAGCTCAATGAGAGAGCACAAGTATGTGTACATAACCAGGAGAAACCATGTTTTCATCAGACTGCATTTTTTAAAAAATCAGATCTTTAATTTCATGTACTAACAATGGCCCTAATCATGCAATGGGATCAGGTAGTGGTGTTTCCTTACTGCTAGAATGAGTCCTGTTGAGTGTAATGGGACTCCAGGCAGTTGTAAGGAATGATGGAATATTCTGCAGGTTAGTATGCTAGGTGGACAAAAGGACAAATGTATGTACAAATTAGGCACGGGCACATAAAGAAGTACTCAATTTAGTGTGCAATTAACCATGTTTGTATGTAAAGACTATCCATTTTCATGATCATTCGCACATATTCCGGATGTAATAGTAATACAGACTTCTGGAAATATATCCCTGTAAAGTGAGTTTAGCGATACCCATATCCAACTATTGCTTATGTTTTAAATCATTAAGCATATATCCTCATCGGGATAGACTAGGAAGAAGAAACATGGCTAGTTCTAAAACTTGATAATGGCAAATGTTGTAGTTGTCACAACTTCACAGAAATGTGTAAGTTAAATTCACCCTATGAGTCCATACAAATGGGCCCATACACCACTGATGCCCTGTTCCTAGGATTTAAGAGGTGTTGGTCCTCTGCACAGGAATTAATTTCACCTTAAGTGAAATTTAACTATAGCAACAAATGTCCTTTAAAACAATTGTTTTGATGTGAAAACTATGGACAAAGTACTTGATATAAAGCCTCTGATAGAAAATCTCTCTGGCTCATTTTGCTGCTGAAACCAAAAGGTCATGAATTAAACACATATCAAGTATTTACATTTTAACCATATAAATTATAGGCTTCTGAACATGGTCATGATTATTTATATTTGACTTTGTTATAAGGATAACTTTATATGTAAATATAATAACTTCACTTTTGATTCCATTAAAAGAACCTCATAGGCCCAGTGTTTTGAAAAGTGTCATATCACTTAGAATGCTTTTGTAACTGACAGTATATTGAAGGCGTTCACTTTTTGAAAATGTCTTGGCTATGAAAAGAGCAAACTGTAAATAGTGCTTGTAATAGAACAGAAGAAAGGAAAGAAGTGGAACAAATACATAACATTGGAAGTGATTATTTCAGTGCAGTGGAATGGCTTGAATTTAATCCAAATTGGTAAATATCATCCATGTTGATTATGTGCAAAATCAATCCATGCTTTACATGATTTTGTTTGTAGTGATCTTCCAATATTGTGTCCACATTTGCTTTAACATCAGAAATAAATACCACATGTAAGCCCTTTCTTGTTTGGTTTTGCTCTGTTCTCAGGATTTCATTTGTATATTTTCTGAAGCTCAGTCTTAGGTGTGAGTTTTACAAAAGCCATCGTTTTTTTAAAAAAAAACTAGCTTTATATATTTGACATTAAATAAAATATATTCAGGTTATTGCTTTAAAAGTCTTGTGATCAGGTCAAAAATCTGCACACAATTGTTGTTTTGTGGATTTTTTCATGAAAAGGTTGTCTTTTCTATAGCATTTACTTATGCCATGTGATCCATACACATCAGTAGGACTGTTCATTTGAGTAAGGACTTTTCAGGATTGGAACGCCATTTTGTAGAATGGCTGCCAATGTAAATTAAGGGTCCCAACCACTGGAGATCCTAAAGTTAAAGCAGATTTTTAGGGAAGATAGGATGCTCAAAATTCCCAGGGGTAAATTCTGAGATGTTAAATTATCAAGGTGACTGACACCCATAGAGACCAAGGCAGGGAAGGCCAAGGATTACATCAACTTTACTTGCAGATTGAAATTCAACACTCATTCAAATTCATAGATATTAAGGGAAAATCATCTAGTCTGCCATTATGTGTAACACTAGCAACAGAATTTCACAGGATCATCTCTGCATTGAGTCCAATAATTTATGCTTCACTGAAGACACCATCTAAAGATACTTTTCCATCTTCACATTATACTTTTCAAAATACAGCTACCTAAGTTAAGTTAAGCTAAGTTAAGTTATGATCCTGAAATTAAGAGTTCTATGGCTCTTAGAGCTTTATAATTCTAGGATATAATCAGTATGTCTAACTTCAAGCAAAGTTTCAACAGGCAGTTAAAAATTAGGATGCATAGTTGAAACTTATCTGACTTAAATGAAACACTTATCAATAATTGGAGAAGAAATCTCTTCAGAACAATCTTTCTTATGAGTTTTCCAATATTTCTGTGACTGTGGTTGCTGGAAGGGCTATACCAAGAATGCTCAACTGGGGCAAGCTGGAAAGAATAGGGCAGATGATTCCCCAAACTGGTGATTTTCTTCTAATAATTAGATTCATCAAGCCAGCAACACAATGGTTTCTGTAATAACTTACCAGTTACCCAGAAGCTAAAATACGGCTCCCCTTAAGCAATCCAGCCTTTGGCTCCGACCAGACAGCCAGCTCTAATATAGTGAGAATTGAATAAGATTTTAAGTATCAAATATAAAGTTATACCAATTCTAAGAGATCAGACATATTACCCACCAGCTAAATTAATATTTCAGATCCTGACACAAATTGACGCTCACAGCTAATTCCTATTAACTAATCTAAAATTTATTTTAGAAAGGAAAGAAAGAATCACTGTGGTTAAAAGATCATTATATATTAAGATATGAACAAAGTTCTTGGGGCAGATTCATAGCAGAGACTGTGATCTGCTGATTTTTTAAAATTCATTCCAGAATCAATTTAATGGGTTATAGAAGGAGTAGTCAATAAGGAGACCATGGGCCAAATCCAGATCACCAGATATGTTTGAATCGACCCTGAAATCTTTTTATTTACTTATTATAATTACTGTTAAAAAAAATTCCTCCAGAGTCTGGACCTTGATTATATCTTGATCAAGAAAGCTGGACCTTGACAAAAAATAATTGACTACCCTAGGCCTATAGGATAGGCCAGGGGTGGGCAAATTTTTTGCCCGAGGGCCACATCGGGGTTCCAGAATTGTATAGAGGACTGGGTAGGGAAGGCCCTGCCCCCTATCCGATCCCCACCCACTTCCTGCCACCCTCAGAATACCCAACCCATCCTGCTCCTTGTCCCCTGAACACCCCCTCCCAAAGCTACCACTCTCGACCACCACCCCGGGATCCCACCCCCTACCTGACCCCCCCACTCCCTGTCCTCTGACAGCACTGACTCCTATCCACCCCCCGACTCCTAACAGACCCCTGGGACTCCCCCACCCTATCCAACCCCCCCATTCCACATCCCCTGACCACCCTCCCTCCAGAGCCTCTGCTTCATCGAACCCCCCCCTGCTCCCTGTCCTTTGACTGCCCCCGGAACTCCCTGTCCCTTATCCAACCCTGCCTCCTTACTATGCTGCTTACCCCCGCTTTCCCCCCCTCAGTGGGCTTGGGAATTTATACACTCTAGACAAAAGTTGGTCCTTACAGAGGGACACTAGTTAAAAATGGAGAAGTCATCTTGGCAATAAAGTCACCTTACTGGAGAAGCTGGCAAGGGTGTCTCCTGACACAGGGAGCTGAAGGTGTTGAAAGGGCTAATGTTGATCTGCTCAGGGAAGAAGCATTTTCTGCAGTCCATGAGAAACCACGCACCCCATAACAACCTGCATAAGTCAGGGGATATCCTGCCTGCCTTCATGAACCGAGATGGTTCACCCAGGACTCATAACAGAAGAGTGAGTTAGGAAGTGAGGGACACTGCAATGTCAAATATTGATTTGTATGATCTTCCCTTTAGATAAAGGTGTTAGAGTGTGCAAAGTATGTGTGCTGACTGCTTCACAACTATTGTTTGCCCCTAGGAGAGTTAAACTGTAACCAGAAGCTTCACACCTTTGAGAGATGTGTTTAAGTATCTGGGGTGTTTCAGGTATCACCACTGGATCTAGGATCTAGGGCAGGTAGGCTGAGACAAAGTCAGTGCTCAGGAAATGTGCCAAAGAGGTCAAAGAAGGAACAAATGTTGCAGCCAGCTGAGGTTCCAAAAACCTAACAACCCCCCGGAGATCCAGAGCACAGAGGTTTTGGATTTCCCTCAAAGCAATCCTAGTGGAAAGCTAGTGGAAAGCTGGCAGGGAGCACTTGCTAGGAAATGTAATATGGAATACATTAAGGATTTGTTAAGGTCAGTTTTTCTTATCTCAATCAATTAATCTATCTTCAGTATAAACTTGCTGGGTTTAATTCTTCTCCAAGGTGCACACATAGAAATTAGGAGTAACTTCAATGGAGTTATACCACTAGTAAAACTACTGCAAAAGGAGAAGAAAATCAGGCCAGATTTAAGAAATCTCATGGAAAGCAAAAATTCTCTCTCTTTTTTGTCCTTTTCACAATTCCTGCTCCTACTTTCCCTAGGATATATACTGTGATACCGATACAACTGAAACCTGAGTTATGCAAAACAAGTATATATTTCTTGTGAAATTTTACAGAAATTCTGACCTAAAGTATTTCTATTATATCTGTTTATACTTGTTTTGAGAACAAGTAGCCACTTTTTTCCAGTGAAATGATTGAGCCATAAGTATTCTGTCTAAAAATCACATCATGTGCTTAGTATCAGAGAAGTAGCTGTCTCAGTCTGTATCCACAAAAACAATGAGGAGTCTGGTGGCATCTTAAAGACGAACAGATTTATTTAGGAATAAGCTTTCGTGGGTAAAAAACCCACTTCTTCAAAGTTTTTTAATCACAAAAGCTTATGCCCAAATAAATCTGTTAGTCTTTAAGGTGTCACCTGACTCCTCGTTGTTATCATGTGCTTGTTCACAAAGACATAAAGAGATAATTTATGATGGTTTAACTTTAAATGAAAAACTTTTTTGAATAGCACTTTTATCAATATTTTTTCTTTCAGTTAAAACCTTGGCAGGCCAACATAGTTAATGTTATTTATTTATATTGTAAAGTAGAGCCTAGAAACCCCATCAAGTATTACCCCATTGTGCTAAGAATATTTCAGACATACAATGAAACAGCTACACCTGCACCAAGAATCATATACAGTGGATTCTGGTTAATTGGGACACATTGGGACTAGAACAATTTGGCCTGATTAAGTGGCTGCCCCAGTTAACCAAAGTAAATACAGTGGATTCCAGTTAATTGGGACACATCGGGACCGGAATAATTTGTCCCAATTAAGCGGCTCCCCAATTAACCAAAGTAAATAAAAAGGCATGCTTTGTTTCTGTTCTTTGTGATGTGTCCCAATTAAGTGGCTGCCCCAATTAACCGGTGGTCCAATTAACCGGAATCCACTGTACTCTAAATAGTAAAGAACTTCCATTACTGAATTACCAAAGAGCTCAAAGCAGTTTTTTTGTAGGGTCTATGTATCTAAGTGAAAGAGCTACTGGAATACAGCTGAGTGAATAACATTTTTCGGTACATTATAACTGTTTATACTTGTTTTGAAAAACAAGTAGCCACTTTTTTCCAGTGCAATGACTGAGCCATAAGTATTCTGTCTAAAGATCACATCATGTGCTTAGTGTCAGAGGGGTAGCTGTCTTAGTCTGTACCCACAAAAACAACAAGGAGTCTGGTGGCACCTTAATCAATAATTGATCTGCTTTGGTCAGAAATAAAAAAAAAATGGCAAATTGAAAATTTTAGAAAAAGATTGGCTTGGATCAAACAAAATGTTTAGTTTGACAAAATAAACACTTTTTTTGGATAGAGCTTTTTTTAAAAAAATGGAATATTTCAGAATAAAATGAAAAGAAATTTTGAAACAAACTTATTTCAAACCAAAATTCAAAATGTTTCTTGTTAAAACTGGCCACTTATATTTTTTTCAGATTTTTTTTTTCAAAAAACAGATGAAATTGATGCAAATTTGCAGAATGTTTTGGTATCAACAAATCTGCATTTTTTGCTGAAAAAGTTTTGTGTGCAAGATTTCACCTAACTCCATTCAGATATACTATGCCACCAAAGAAGATACCAAAAGTATTTCAGTTATGATGTAGGAAAAATACCAATAAAAATGTAAAATATGTTCAACATGGATGTTGTGAATAGTTTATAGTTCACTAGGGATGTTATTGTTTGGTTATGTTAAGGTCCCATGACATATTGATTTCTTCAAAAAGTTTACTATATAAACTATTAAAACATAGGGACTAGTAAAATTCTGAAACTCTTTAATGAATGGGAACTCCACTATCTTATATCTTCCACTAAGAAAAAGAAAAAAATTCATTGCAGAAAATGCCAGGCAAAAATAACATACATCTGTGTGTTTTCTGTTGCTCAGCCTTGCAGAATTACAGTCAAAATCATCCACTAAGAGATTTGCTTTTATAAGCAATATACTATCAGCAGAGAACACCATTTTTTTATTGCATGGATTTAGTTTACCATATTAACTCTTTCAAACATTTTAAATTGCCATAAGTTGTGTTTTATTTTCACTCAGAACATTGCATTCCTTCCCAGTTACCAGTGCACTTTCAGTATGTACTGTTTCCCTGCTTCACCCTCCCCCCGCAGCATATTTCTATTCCCTCTCCTCCTCTCTCTCTGGCTACAAGGCCATGGAATAGCACTGCTTATTATCCCATCAGGGGCACTTTCAGATATCATCTCCCACTCACAATTTGCCTTTTTCTCCCCATCTACTGTGATATGACACAAATTCTATCTGGGAAACTATTTCTAAAAATGTGTATGAACATTACTCTGTGTCAAAGAAATAAGAAAAGAAAAGTCAAAATCATGGAGATTAAGTCAGTGATAGTGATCAGTTCACTGAAAATTATCTAAAGAAACAAATTTCACTCTCCATTAGCCTACATACGTGAAGTCAGAAGAGACACAATATATTCTCAGTAATTCCTTTCTTCTGATGGCCTTTTACAAAAGTGCTACCTACCCCTCAGTTATATACTTCCTGGATCATTGTCCCTTTTAATTTTATTTCTAGTCAACAATAAACTGATCCCTTGCATTTTTAATGGAAAAGATTTTTGATTTGTTCTCTGGTACAGTGGTTCTCAGCCAGGGTCATGTGTACCTCAGAGTATTTAGAATTCTTCATGGGGTAGGTACATCAGCTCATCTAGATGAGTGTTTCATGGGATGAGTTTAGGAGGATTTCAAGTGAACGGCCAGCATTAGGGGGTGACAAGCAGGGCATTTGTCTGTGCCCCTCACACGACAGGAGGTGTGAAGCCAAGTTATGTGCTTCTGCCTGGGTGGCAGGGCTTAGGCTTCAGACAAGGCTCCTAAGTGAAAAACAGGCTTCAGTGTCTCACTGAAATGTTAAGTATGGAATTTATATTCCAGTTGATTCATTTTATAATGGTATGGTAAAAATAAGAAAGTGAACAATGTTTCAGTAATAGTACGTTGTGATGCTTGTATTTTTATGTCTGGTTTTGTAAGCAAGCAGTTTTTAAGTGAGGTGAAACTTGGACTACATAAGACAACTCATACTCTTGAAAGGGGTACAGTAGTCTAGAAAGACTGAGAACCACTCTTCTAGTAAGTATACATTCTAATATCCCACTTGCTTTGCTTATAATTGCAGACTGTGAAATTGAAAAGTTTAAATGCCAGGACCATCTTTTTTCCACCCCTCTATGAAGCTGGGTAGAGCAGGGTAGTGATGGTATGTAACTCTGATAGAGATTATCTGAGAAGGTTAATTCATTCATGTCTAATTTATGTTGTCACTGAACTATTTGATTTTATCTTGATCTGTTTATTATTGTATTATTAAAAGATTGTCAAATGTACCTAGAATGTTAGATGATTTTTGTTTGTTTTGCAGACTAGTGAAAATTTAAATCAATACATAATTTAATCTAGCCTGAGATGTTTGCCATCAGTAGTGTATTTAGTAATAATCTTTTAGGTACACAATATTATATTGCTTGTCTCACTGCTGTCACATGTCACTATTATTTTCTCTGACTGATTTCTCTTGCCCTTCTCTTTAAACATCCCTGAAGACTTGGAAGAAATTGTTGTCTTAATATTGTTCTATATGGTACCTAATCAGTCTCACCAAATACTTTTCTTATCCTCAAATCCTGTAGGGGGCTGTAAATTCCTTCCTTGATCCCTTTCTTAATTATGAAAGTCATCATGGCTTCTGTTAAGTTTCAAGGAATCTTTCACAATGTCAGGGAGGAATTAAATATCTCTGAATTGTGCACTCTCACAAATTATTAATGAAAAAGCATCTTAGAGAAAAATATTGCATTAAACAAAGTGAAGTTACTTTCCAGATTTTGGCTTAGCATTAAACTGACACAAAGAGATCAAAGAGTCAAAGATCAAAAGAAGTGTTAAAAAAAAAACTTAATGATTTTATGTTTAATGCTTCTTGGATTTTCTTAAGAAATTGAACATTTTTGTAACACTTGCATTACCTTTTGTAAATGACGTTAATCATGAACATAATTTGAAGAGATAAAAAAGAAAATAATATAATTCTCTGAATTTCTTTCAGCTTCCTGAAGCAATTGATTCACTTCTTTGGTAATAAACAACAGTAAATCTTGAAGTTAGCACATTGTTATTAATTATACTACATTAGTGCCTAGAAGACCCTATCGGTTAAGCAGTATACCTACATAGTAAGAGACAGTCCTAATCCCAGAGAGTTTACAGTCTAAATATGCAAGACTGAAAAAGGAAGTATCACTATTTTAGATGGAGAACTAAGGCAAAAGACTTGCCCAAGAGCATAAGAGAATTTGTGGTAGAGCCAGGAATTTAATCCAGGTCACTTGAGTCCGTGTCTAGTGTCTTTATCACATGACCAATCTCCAGAGGATGATGGCATTTAATTATTTTTTTGCAGGGCAGTGTCATTAGATGAGGACATCAAGTTATTTATAAAATAAAAACTCCCCTTAACAAGACATTGCAATCTGTAGTTTGGGGAACCATCCCTCAGACTATGCCACCCTCTGTCTCCACCTTGTAGTGATATAATTCAAATAATCATAAATAAGTGCAGGCCACTCAGTGCTAATGTGTTTGAATTATTTGTCTTTTGGTGAAAAAGGCTGCTTGTTTCTCTCTCTATCATATTACCTCTCCCTAGAGAAAAAAAAGTCATTCCAGGAACAAGGCTTGCATTAGATAAAAGGAGGGGGAGAGAGAGAGAGAGAGAGAGAGAGAGATTATTTACTGGGTGGAAATTCGTGACAAACAAATCAAAAAGCCATCATCCTCTGGAGGACAGTGTCTGTTTCATATTTTGAGAAGTCTTCAAGCCATTTGTAAGAGATTGACACTGTGAGGACTGCTTGTGTCTAGTACCATTTATCTTAAGAGAAAGTTTAAAAACATCCCAAACTCTTCATTTTAAAATCCCTTTTGTCTGCTTTTTGTAATGTGTTCAAACCTTTCAGTCAGGCTATTTGTAGCAGGGTGACAGAATGCCACTTATGTTTAGAGGAAAACAGAGCTGTTTGGAAACAAATTGAGGCCTATTATCTCTCATTAATTGCATGGTTGAGCAATTCATGCAACACTTACATGATCTTTATCCAAATGTGTGGCTAAAACCTGTTTCCTGCAAAGCTCTCATCTGGGATTGCAGGTAATTGTCACGGGTGAAAAATGTTAGCTAATACAGTATTTATCCCCATGCACTCCTGAAGGAAGAAGAAAGGGTCCTCAAATCCCAAAGATCTTGGGTACTCAGCAAAGCACAGGGACTTCTCTGTGGAAGGTGTTTGCCCGTGTACCAGCTCTAGTGCCTCAAAATACCTCTTCTGCTGAACTCCAGCAGACTCAAGGAGAGAAAGAGGCAGTCTAGGGACCAGTCCACAATGCTGACTCTCTGTGTTTTGAAGGATGACAGGATGGAGAGGCAAAAGATTAGGCAAAACCCTTCCTCCACAAACAAGTCTACTATATACACAATTCTGAGGTTCAGAACTGAAGACTATTATAATAGTAACAGGCTCAGCCAGAATGCTATACAGAACTTCAGTAATGTACTCAAGGATGGCCGGAAGTCCATGATTCAGAGAAGTCATGTTTTCACTGTTCCCAAGTAGGTCACTGTGAACCAGCAAATCCTGTCAACTGTCTTTTACTTCTACAAGGGTGTTATTATTTGTTACTTGTTATTTCTTTGCTTAAAAGGTGTCAGTCATTGAATCCTCAAATGAAAGGGTCATCCAGACAGACATGTATCTTGCATGACCAACTGCACACCACAAATTATGAATAGGAAATAATTAGAGAGCAATTCACAAATGCCAACAGACTATTCAGCAAATAATTATGAATAGCAAATGCATTTGTAGAAATGAAGATCATTTGACAAACGGAATAACAGAATAAAAACACATAATTCCTCAGATAATATATTTTTTGCAGCTCTGCCAATTGTACAGACTATATTGTCAACTTCCAAGAGCTTCACGGTAAACAACCTTCATTTACAGTAATTCTAAACGCAAATATTCCACCTACCAGTACAGCCAGAGCTGATAAAAAAAAAAATACTGTATAGTTTAAAATCTTCAGCAGAAGTCAAAAAGATTGGCTTCTTGTCTACTGTGCACTTGGATAATAGCCTTATTTTTTCTTGATTTTGTCTGAGAAAACAAAACCTGTCAACAATCACCAAAAGCAATTAGAGAAAATGTTCCTGAACTACTACTACTGTGTCAACTGTATGTAACACTTATGAATAGGTTTGTCAGGGGCCATTACACTCCTAAATCAGCAATATGCTTCCCCAGAGTAAACTCAGTACTTTTGTCTCTGTAACAGCATTTGCTGTGACAACATGTTCAAAAAATCTCTGTATGTATACAGTATGGTCCAGTGCTCAAGTAATTCATCAGATGTAACCATATGTCCAAAAGCTGCAGCCATGTTTCTGTTTCCACACAGTCACTTTAACAGTTGGACAATTTGTAGAACAATCATTAGAAAAGAAATCTGAAAAAGAAAAATATAACAGTTTGACAGCACAAGCAGCCCCGTGAATTCTGAATGACTCTTATAACCAACTGTTTATTCATACAGAAAAAAAGATGTATTGTGAGACTCTTAGGTGCATGCACAGGCTTGTAGAATGGCAGGTGAACTCAATTCTGAACTTAGTGGCCTGTCCAACCATGTTCAGCAGAAGGTCAGTGAACACTTTAGCATAACATAAGTCTGACATAACTATTTTTATTGCAAAGAAAAAAACATTTATTTACTTCTTTGATTTCTTAAACAGCCTCTATATTTATTCTGAGTGCTTATAAAAATGCTGAAACAATTGCTACTGAACTTATCAAAGCATGTAATCATTGGTACCAGATCATTGCGTAGTAGACAAGAAGTTTGCTTGCACAAATGCTGATAAAATATCATTAATCTGCATACTGTTATGCGCTGTGCGAAATCACGTTATAGGTGGAGTTGAAACCTCTTTAAACCAATGTTTGAAAGAATCCCCCATTTAAGTGACTTGTAAGAGTCAGTTGGGAATCCACACCTAAAACAAAGCCTAATTTATAGCTGCCCAGAAACTAGCACGAGGGTTCTAGGAACTCTCTGAGCAGAGGGTTCAACTGGATGATGTGACCAGGTTGAGTGACTGCCAGAGAGCTCTGGACCTCTAGAATTAATTACAGGATTCACCCTTGATGCTTAACTGTGTGTTAACTATAACACTATAGCCGGCTGAAGGGGCAAGATTTCAGGCATTAAAAAAAAAAAATAGCTTTCTGTTGCAGTTGTGACATTGGCAGGCTAGATGCCAGTTCTTGCCTAGGCTGCAGGCGTGAGCTGAGAACTGGCAAACTTAGAGCTGGAGACCAAACCAGTTAATTGTATGTTAGTTTTGCTCCAAACAGCTATTAGTCTTATAAGAATGTATTTAATGTTTAGATTCTGTGAAATGCTTTTAAATTGCCACATGCATCAATTTCAGTCGTAATATCAATATTCTATACTATTACAAAATATGTAATTTTCGCTATATAACTTTGAAAATGGTTGCTCTGAACTTGTGAACTCAGACGTGGGAACTGTACACCAAGCCCATCCAGAATTACTATCAAAATCAGATGGACCATCTAGGAACATTGCAATGCAAAGGATCATATAATAGCCCTTGTGCACCTGGGAAATACTACTTCGAAGAGAGCTCATCCTATGGCCTTAGAAGCTCACTGAATTAAACAAAACAGTCACAAGCAATCTTTCAATCTTTTTAGCTCTTTGAACTCGAGAGGGACTGACACTGTAAAGACAGAGATCCTGTGGGGTTGCCTCCTGCATCCACCCTGAAAAACATTTTGAATTGACAGATCACTTCAATTCTGTCACACTTAGGATTTACATGATAATTCATTTATGTTATGTTTGTTTGCTTTTACATGTAAATAATTATCTTTTTCCTTTTTTCTAGTTAAAGAATCTTTAGATGGTTTATTACAGGATTGGCTTGATGTATTGTCTTTGGTATGAGATCTAGGGTATCAGTTGATCTGGTGTAAGCGACTAGTCTCTTGGGATTGGAAGCAGTCTAAATATGGTGTGATTTTTGGTGTAAATGACCATTTGTCACTATGTCCAGTTTATCTGGGTGGCAAGTTAAGAGTGGAGAGTCTAGCCACTGTCTGTGGCTCCATGGTTAGACTGCTACAGTGATCCAGGAGATCACATTTGTCACTGTCTTGGTGAAATCCAATTATAGAACATACCACTATTTTGAGGTTTCTTCCCTGTTTTTGACAGTGTGCCCTGAGGTGGACACTCTCAGTAGTGAGATACTCTAGGCAGTGTGACAGGAGTAAGAAAAGAGATAGGTTCATTAGAATGTTCCTCTCTCATGCAATGACAAGCACATATACAGTAGGACCAGATACTCCCTTTATATGGCCATGGGAAATATTTTTTTTAGTCAATTAAATTAATCTAGCTAAAGCTTGGATTAGCAAAATAATTCACAAAGGAAACAAAAGTGGGGGAGGTAACAAGGTTTATGCACTGGATTAGAGAGTGGGGTGTGCGTGTGTGTGTATGAATCTTCATGGAATCTAAATAGTCTTTCATTCAATTAGTCTTCCTTAGCTCAGAGGTTATAACAATGGCAACAATCTCACATTTAATACCAAACCTTTCATCCCAATGGATTATTTTTCACTTTATAAGCTTAACGTCAATACCACTTTCTACAACATTTAAGTGTTCATTTTAACTCTCCCTTCCCAGTAGCAGCCAGGCCCCACACTGCTTAAAAGAGAGGTCTGATGGCGGTCACAGCTCAAGGTGGTAGAAGTTATCATTATAATTGTCTGCTAACAAGTAATTATCCAGACATGTCCTTTCAATTTGTAATTAAAGAACCAGAAATCCATTCCTTAAAGGAAGTTAATGTGAGTATTTAAGAACTATTGATCAAATATTGTGTTGCTCTCTGATTATTCTCCTTCCCTTCTTGCCTGCCATACAATTATTAAACAAAAACAACAATATATGAACAGGGATTTAATAATAATTGGCAACACTTTCAAATGAATCTCATCCTGATCTCCATGGTGAATGCACAATTCAGTACATGCAAATTACTTGAGAACACATATTCACTTCTGCACACAAGCACAGAATTCACAAGCAGATTAACTATTAGCACTTGATTTGTTCCCCCCACAAAAACCTTTTTATGTGTATGAATAAGGTTATCTGCTTTCACAAATGGTGTAAAAAAAATCAACTATGTAGGCGATAAACATATAGGTTACCTTTAAACAATTAGACTGCAGCATTTTACCCAGAAAGACTCTGGTGGGAGCTTATTCGAAAGAATTTTCCATAATTAGGAATATATGGTGGCAGCTTTATTCATGAATGGTTTGTGATGGTAGTTTCCAGTAACTATCAAGAGAGATGTATACAGATATCCAATATGTCCAGCTACATACTATTTTAGGAAAAAAGAAAAAAAGAAAATATTTTCCCTATACTGCCCTTTTCCGCTCTGGGTCAAACCTGAGGACTCAGTGGCCATTCTAAACAGAAGTAGAGGCACAAGTGGTCTCTACAAATTGGAAGATGGAGAAAGGGATCTTCCTCAAAGAGCTATGGAGCTACTTTCAAAATGGCACAGAGTCACTCTTACACTTCCTTGCTGGTCCTAAATGGCCTCATAATATCCCCACTGAACAGTGTGATGACTACAAGAACTGAGCAGCAAAGGACTTCTGGCCTCACTCTAATCTGCAAATTCTGCACTATCATAAGACCCTACAGACCTCGAGTCTGAACTATAAAAGGTGGTGCACATCCCAGGAGTGTTGTTTTTCTGCATAGGAGCTACACCAAATTTATTTCCAGAGAAACCTTCATGGCAGAGAGCAGGCCTGGATTTGCCCCTAAATACAAATCAGAATCTTTGACAAGGCAAAACCAACCAACCAACCAAAACACACATGATACTTGAAGACCACAGCAAATAAGAGTGGGATAGAGGAAATGGAAGAATGAATTCTATGTGAGAAATTCTCTTTTTGGTTCAGATTTGATCAGGTGAAACAAAGGGAGCATAATCGACCTCCAAATTTCCAATGGAGACTTCCCTTGAATGAGCTAATCTCCAGCAAGCATTTACTCAGCAAAGCTGGCTCCTACATCTCCCTCCCTCCAATCTCTAATACAGAGATGCATGTCAAGGCTGGGAATGGATGAAGCCACTGCTTGAGGCTATTCTAACAGAGCACAGAGACATCCAGCTCCCCTATCTTGTTGTGTCCAGCAGAGACTGGCCTTAGCAAAGAGCCTGGTGCTATGGATGTAACAACCAGGATGGCTAACATAAGCACTAAATGGACACTTAAAAATCAAAATGAAAACTACATTAGAAATATGAAAAAAGCCATTTACTTTTCCACCTGCTCTTTTAGTTTTCATTTTCACACATACCCAAACTTCCTGATTCCACACTAAATTATAGTATGCCCATGCAATCATCAGCATTCAAAATCAAATTGAGAATAAAATTATAACTGGTGGGAAGAAACTCCCTAAATTCTAATTAAATTTACTACAATATTATAATAAAGTGGGTTTTTTTTTTCTCTCTCAGACTCTGTTATTATCACTGGACAGACCTACAAGTTTCCTGGAGAAAGAAATCAGTTAGATCAGTGTTTTTTAACATTTTTTTATTTGTGGAGCTCTAAAAATGTTGAATGTGGGTGTAGACCCACTGGAAATCTTACACTTAGTCTGCGGACTCCCAACAGTCTGCAGACCACAGGTTGAAAAACACTGGGTTAGACACTTGCCTCTTCTTATCTCTAATTTTTCTGTTTCTCTGGTTGGCATTCTTTAATCCTTTCTTAAAAGGAATTCTCAAATGAAACAAAACCTCCTTTCATCCAGCTTTGTGCCCACAGACACAAATTAAAATGCAGGTACTCCTTCCCAAGTGGCAGAGCTTTCAAGATATGAAGGAAAAGGCTGTGATGTGGTGTACCAACCCTGTAATGGATCAACGGAGCCAGACCAACAGCTGTGGGCCCAGGAGGCCATGTCCTCTCGGCCTTGTGACACATGCTCCAGGTAGAAGGGACAGATAAAAAGAGGCACCCCTGATCAGTCTGGGCTGGCCGACGAAGAGGAAGGAAGTGCATTGCAGGCTCCTGCAGAGGTGCCTGTGACTCTTCAAGCAGTGGGAACTGTGGGCTGGACAATGCTGTGGATGACCCAGAGACTGACTGGGATGCCAAACCTCTGACAGCCAGGATGATGCCTGTGATTCACCTTGCAGTAGGAAGTGACCCAGCAAATGTAGTAGAAGCTAGTTTTCAAATCCTTCACAGGGCCCATGGGTGGAACCCCGTGGAGTGGGGTAGTGTGGCCCTATGGCCAGAGTCCATGTAGCTCCCCAAAATCTTAGGATAGCGCAGCTCAACGGCCAGAGCCCATATAGCTTCCCCAAGTCTCAGGGTAGCGTGGCCTAACAGCCAGAGTCCATATAACTCCCCCAAGTCTCAAGGGAGCATGGCCGAATGGCCAGAGTCCATGTATTCCCCCTTGCCAGTGAGGTAATGCGGCCTAGTGGCTGGAGTGGTAGGGGGACCCAGGCCCGCCCTCTCAACCAGGTCCCAACCCAGGGCTTTCCTTAGGGTGGGCTTCCCCTTGTCCCTATCTCAGCGGGGATCCGCCCGCAACATGCTGAGCATCTGTGTAGCTCTGGCGCTGTGTGCCTTTAAAATTCGCCCTGGGTCACCTCCTACCCAAAATGCCTTGTCTTCCACTCCGGGGGTCCTCCGCTATGCTCCCCTCCAGGGCTGTCCTTGAGCAGGGCTTCCAGTTGTATCCCAGCTTGGCTGGCCTCTGGATCCTGGGGTTTTGGCTCTCCCTCTGCAGGAGCTAGGAGCATACTTCCTTCCCCTCCAGTGGTCAGCTCAGACTGAGCAGCTCCACAGGCTTTTATACCTAATCTCCAGTTGGAGCATGCCCAGCAGAGCTTCTGGGGCACGGCTTCCTCAGCTAAGAAGGAAAGGTTAACTTCCGCGGTACCAGTGCAGGGCTTCTCAGCCCCGTCACACTCACCTATGGGCTACAGATGGATGGTTTGTTCTGCCCTGCCCAGAGGGTCAGAACCACCTAATTGCTGATGTGTGCCCCAACCAGGAGGCTCAGTGGCCATAGCCTATTTTTTGCTCTGCACCTAAGGGCTGCAAACTGAGTTTGCCTGGCCCCACTGTAGGCCTCGAGCCCTCCTTGTTTCAATTATCTGATCCCCCCAGGGAGTCCCAATGACTCTGTGACAGAATGTACCAAGCTCACACTGGGCCAACAGGAGCAGTACTATTCAACCCGGGGGAGGGGTACAGTGGAGGGGGGATGTCAGAGGCCACCATTTTATACTCTGTACAGCTCCATATTAAAAATTAAATATATAAATAAAACTATATCTTTTGCAAACCTGTTTTACCTGAATCTTTTTATAAAATAATCCAGGAACAGCTCATATGACTGTATCATCCACGTGAGTATTTTGACATAACACTATTGTATATCAGACTTCTGTCTATGTCTTTTTTTAAAATATTGATAAATATTTTATCAATATTTCTTAACAAGGTACTATTCAACTAATTTACCTCTTACTTTTATGGAGCATAAGCCTCTTCCTTGGACCAGTTAGAATCTGAACCAAAAGAAATCACCATTAATTTTTTTTTTAAAAGCACCAGAAATATGGCAAACGTTTCACAGGAGAAAGAAAAAACACTGTTCTTTATTAAAAGATTTGTAATCTAAGGGCATGATTATGAAAGAAGAATTAGGTACAAGTCTACCTTTTAACTCATTCCATTAAAACACATATTGCCCATTGTGACTTTTTAACCTCATTTTTTGTGGGTATACTACAGCTCATTACCACAGCTGCAAGCTCATATTGAGTTGGTATATAAAATGTGCACAACAGAAGCTATTCTCTGGCAGAACTTTTGAAGACCGCCAAAGAAGGCAACTTCTCAATGCATCAGATTCTGAATGTATTTGAATCAATATGCCTACAGCTGAAGGACATGGCAGGGAATAAATAAATGAGTGGTGATGAGAAATAGATATTATTTTTCTAAAGTGAACTGTAAACAGCCATTAAGTAGCATAATGGGAAGGATTTATACTCTTCTGAAAAAGTGCTGGAAATCAATTTCTTTGGCTACTGAAATGAACTTTTATTTATTCAAGTGTAAGAGTGAAGTCACAGATTATATATGGTGATGATAATAGTACTGCAGATCCAGCTGAACTAAGTCTGACTTAATCTAATTAAACAGAGATCTGGAACCACAGAACTACAGAAATATAGGGCTAGAAGGACCTCAAGAGGTCTGGTCCAACCTCCTGTGCCAAAGCAGGATGGAATATACTTAGACCATGGGTATCAAACATTCAGCCTGCAGGTTATATCCTGCGGCCCGTCAAGCTCCCCGCACCTCCGAGAGTTATTTCCTGTAGCCTGCCACGTTCCCCTCCTTACGCTCCCTCTCCCACCAGCACACCACGTCCTTGCTCCTCTGTTTACCTCCAGGCACTTCCCACCTGGCATTTTCCAGGAGGGACTAGGGAGGAGAGAGGAGCTCAGGGGAAGAGGCGGAGAAGAGGTGGGGCAGGAGCAGTAAGGGGTTGTCAGTGATGCAGCTCTTGGTACTAGTCCTCATGTAGCCCTCCTGGTGATTCAAGTTTGAGATCACTGACTTAGACCATCCTTGACATGTGTTTGTCTGACCTATTGTTAAAAAAGCCCAATGACTGTGATTCCACAATTGCCCTTCAAAGCTTGTTCTACAGATTAACTATTCTTAGAGTTTGAAGGTTTTTTCCTAATTTCATGATCATATTTACGCAAATTGCCTTCAAGCTTCAGATTCACAATCGATTCCTCCCTGTTAGTCAGCATGGCTGTTCCTTGGGTTACTTCCTCCTTGTTCAGAAACAAAAGGTTTTCCCCAAAACATTCAAATAACTTATTGGACATTTTTTGTTTTACTGTATTACTTTTCCAATGGATATCTGGATAAAGTCTCCCATTACTACTAGGACTTTTGATTTCGCTACTATGTCTTTTTATTTGGATATTTTGGTTATTTGTTCTAGAAATTCCTCATCCACCTCCTCTTCCCCCTGAATTGGTGGTCTATAGTAAAGCCCTACCATGACATCATCCCTGGAGTTATTTTTTGTACATTTTACCTACATCCAGAGACTTGTAATTGTTCTACCTCTCACTTCCTTCTTGACTTCAGAACAAAATATATCTATACTTATCTATATTCTTGATGTCTAATGCAACACCTCCTTCCTTTTTGCCTTGCCTGTCGTTCCTGAGCAAGCTATATCCATCTCTGACAATATCCCAATCATGAGCTTTATCTCACCAAGTCTCTGTGATGCCAGCTAAGTCATAATTTCTCTTATGGACTAAGACAATTTATTCCCCATGCTCCTTGTACTTGTGAATAGACATCTAAAATGTTACAAAGTCTTCCTTGTCTTATTTATGGATACAGACTAACGACTAACATGGTTGCTAATCTTAAATCTAAAATGTTGAGCAGGTTCCCCCACTGTTACCCCTATGACACTATTGTAATTTTCCATTCCCCACTCTCTCTCTCTTTCTCTCTCTCTCTCACACACCACACACACACACACACACACACCACACACACACACACACACACACACACACACTATTTAGTCTTCTGTTAAGGTCATCTTTCTTTATATCTTTCTGTGGGCTTCTGTCATATACCCCCTTTGAATCTAATTTAAAGCCCTTCTCTGCAGGTTGGTGAATTGGTACATGAAGATACTTCCTTTCTTGGTCAGGTAAACCCCATCTTTTGTGAATAGGTTTCCTTCCAGGTATAGCTCCCATGGTCAAGAGAGCCAAAGCCTTCCCCTCAGCACCATCTGTACAGCCAAGCATTAGTGTCCAGGAAGTTACTGTCCCTGCTTGGGTCCTTGCCCTCGTCTGGGAGAATGGAAAAGAACATAACCTGTGCCTCCAACTCCTTCACCCTTGCTCCCAAAGTCCTGTAGTCACTGTTCATTTTCTCAGGATTGTGTGCGACAGTATCATTAGCACCCATATGCACGAGACGGGATAGTGATCAGAGGGATAGATGAGCCTTGGCAACCTTTCTGTAATGTCTCAGATGCAAGCTCCAGGCAGACAACACACCTCTTAGGACATTATGTCAGGTTAGCAGATGGATATATCTGTCCCCCCGTAACTACCATACATCATACATCCCTTCCTCTTAGGTGTGATGGCCATTGCCCTCCCTTGGGAGAAGGTGGCTTCTCCTCAGATATAAGGGTCTGCTCCTTTTGTTCTGTTGCCAATACAGTATAATGGTTCTTGCCCTCAGTGGACAGGGTCACAGTTGGAGCACTGTCTACTGCCTAAAGTGGCTAGCAGCCTGTTTCTTCCTCACAGAGCAGCCAGCTCTCCTTCCTCCTCTGGTACCTCTGTAGTCATCTAGCATCCTCAGTCTTAATTGTCTCCATGTGCGTATTGCCAATGCCGTTATACTGATGTGAAAAGTGTATTTAGGGGATGTACTAAGGAACTTTTGCCATGACGTAACAGAGGACAAAATTACTAGTGTACTTCATTACAGCACAAAACACAGTATGGAATTCTACTTTTTTTTAGCACTCATGAAAGATGCTAGATTGAGAATTTCATCGTTCAAAGTGCTCAATGTATATGTAGGGGCAGTGCAAGCTACTTCACAATGATCTGTCCATGTATTTCAGTAACCTAGGGGCTATTTTTGGAACTGAGTAGAGGAATTCAATCTTAATGTCATGATATCCTTGTTCTCCCTGATGAGAATCCCGATAATCACATGAAGTATTTGCTTCTGTGGTAGTTTCTGTGATGTGAAACCTGTCCATTAGGAAATGGACTATAAAACCACCAAATTAACTTTACTCAAGCTTTTAGCCTGATGGTGACTATGTGCATTCAGTATTAATCTGGGCCCTCATCCTACTAATGGGGCTGAATGTGAGGGCAGAGGTCGAAAGAGGTGAATTCCTCAGTAGGATTGTTGCTCTAAGGTAGATTTGAATTGGCAGACTTCAGAAGAAAAGTATGCTGTATGTCCCATTTCCAGTCCACTAAGCCAAATAAAAACTCCAAAACTTTCAGAAGGATGAAAATTTAGTGTAAATTATTATCAATAATCTTTCTGGATAAAGTTGATAACTGTTAATTAATTAAGTTTTATATTTATTACTTTTCTGATACAGTTTAATTACTCTTTCAGTCCAGATTCTCATAAAGACAATCTAATTGTTTTCCACTTTTCGGAGGAGGGCAAAGACAATACAGTCCCCAATTTGTTCATGTTTCCTTTGACAAATTTGACTTTTCATTCCAGCATTGAGGCATTGTTATTTTGTAGGGATTAGATCTTTTTTTTAAAAAAAAAATCAATAGTAATTTAAAATTAACATATTTAATCTTCAAATTGTGTAGTAGCCATGTAAGGCAGAGAATTGAGAATAAGAGTCATCATACTGTTCTTACAGCCTAGTTTCTCTTGATGAAATGATCCAAACAACACATATTATTGACATTTTAGATGATAATACATCTAATACCAATGCCAAGAGGATAAATAATATGCTTAGCATTCTCTGAAGAGAATGGAGGGTAGATATTTTGTGTGTGTGTGCACATGTGCATGCGCACGTGTGTGTGAAGAAAATTTAATCACATCTGAATTTTCATTGCTTGACAAATTACCTTTGCTACATCTTATGTCTCAATTCAATTAAACAAATATTCTGGTGGCCCAGCATTATTTAACCACGATTAAACCCATTTAAAATGAAATTATGTTTTTTCCCCCATGAAAGATTCTTCTAGGAAGTGCAGCATTTTTTCAGCTTTCTACTTTAATTTAGTCCTCATTTGTGCCAAAGGAACCAAGTTTGATTGTAACCTTGACCAAATTAGTAAGTGAGAACCATTCAAAAGAAAAAGTTTAATCTTGAGGGGTGAAAAGATTTATATTAAGATGCTGTCAGCATGTAATGTAATAGAAAGAAAAGTAATTCCATGGTGCTGGAAATTAATAACATGCTTTAAATCTTTTGCAAAATGTGCTACATATTTCTGAAGCTGGATATTCACAACCTAATGGAGTTGTGCCAGTTTTTTTGTCTACAGTTAGAATTTCAGTCCCACTTCCAGTGCATTGGGACTCCAAGATAAGAGCTTTTATGACCTGGCCTTTTGGTTTCATGTTAGATACCACTCATTTATATTTTGCTTAGTATTCTATTGTATTCAACTATGTGATCTCTGGTATGAAATGATGTTAGTAGCACTATAGTTATCAGTCTGACTCTCTAAGAGAAGGTAACCTTTTTTTTTTTCAAAAAAGTAACCAAAAGACTGGATGCTTCTTTTGCTGATCTGGAATCTGCAAACTGAACTCTTCCAAGATTAAGCTTCTCTGGAAAATTTTAGGTACAGTTCACATTCAAATATCCATCCTTCTGTTCCCATAATAAATTAATCTCATTTTAAAAAAAGTATAGTCCACAATCACATTTCAGTGGGTCTCCTGATCCTGTTACAACATTGTCCCTTGATATCAACATTTCCTGTAACCATTCCATCATGTTACCTCTTCTTGTGGATTCCCTGTCTCATGCACTCTGATTGGAGTACATAAAGTAATATATAGTATTAGAAGAATGGCATTTCAAAGGTTGAGAAAACCCCCAACTGATAACGTCCAAATACCAACTCCCCATATCCCACACCAACGTCCTTCAAAAAATTATTATGAATTTTCACATACTGTAGTTCATTTCATGGTAGCATTTTGCTGGAAATTTCAGTGAAAATTAGAAAAGGAATTTTAAAATTACTGTGTTTTGAAAAAAATATCTGAGTTTGAAATTTGTCTAACTTTTTGGCTCATAATATATGACTTGGCATAGAAAATCCAAATGTATTGGGTTGTATAGGCCATACTGAGATGTACTCTTTACTTTGGAGAGTTTGTTTGTTTGGTGGGGAAGGTGGGGAAGGGTGGGAAAGGAAGAGATAAAAGTGGGGAAGTTACAGAGATAGTATGATACCCCTCCATAAGGTAGGCCTAGACTGACTAGTTAAGGCTCATTACAAAGCAGTTTTGTAGGAAGAAGCCATTACAATAATGAAGGAGGGGCTCCGAGGTGACAAGGAAGAGCTTACATGGAAAGGAGGGAGAAACTAAAATAGTATACACCACTAAATAAAAACTTTGTAAGTGAAGGTTGTTTTTTTTTCTTCCCCTGCTCAGTTGCTAACTATCCCAGTTTGTCCAGGAGACCAATGGGGTTTGAAACACTCATCTCAGCTACTTCTAGTCTTGTCCACAGTCCTATGCAGTTGGAGGAGGCAGTGAGGTTTTCTCTGCAGCATCTCCCCATAGTCATTTCTTTTCCTTCCTTATAGTACCCATCTTTTAAAAATGGGAAGAAGGAGAACCCAGGGAACTACAGCCTCACCTTAGTGCCTAGAAAAATCATGGAGTGGGTCCTCAAGGAAACTATTTTGAAGCACTTGAAAGCGAGGAAGGTGATCAGGAACCGTCAACATGGATTCACCAAGGGCAAATCATTTACCTGATTGCCTTCAATAATAAGATAATTGGCACTGTGGAAATGGGGAAATCAGTGGACATGATAGATCTTGACTTTAGCAAAGCTTTTTATATGGTCTCCCACAGTATACTTGCCGGAAAGTTAAAAAAGTATGGATTGTATGAATGGACTATAAGGTGGATTGAAAGTTGGCTAGATTGTCAGGCTCAATGGGTTATCAACATCTTGATATCTAGCTGGCAGCCGGTATCAAGCAGAGTACTCCAGAGGTCAGTCCTGGGGCTGGTTTGTTTAACACCTTTATTAATGATCTGGATGATGGGATGGATTGCACCCTCAACAAGTTCACAGATGACACTAAACTGTGGGTGGTGGGGGGAGGAATAGATATGCTGGAGGATAGGGAGCAGATCATGAGTGATCTAGACAAATTGGAGGATTGGGTTAAGAGAAATCTGATGAAGTTCAACAATGACAAATGCAGAGTCCTGCACTTAGGATGGAAGAATCCCATGCACCACTACAGGCTGGAGATCGACTGGTTAAGCATCAGTTCTGTAGAAAAGGACTGGGGGATTACAGTGGATGAGAAGCTGGATATGAGCCAGCAGTGTGCCTTGTTGCCAAGAGGACTGTCCCCCAAAAATGTGTGTGTGATATTGCTGTTGTTGTTACTGTAATTGAGTCTCTTTACAGCTGTGGTGTCTAATCCCAAAATATGTAAAGTGGCTGAGGAGTATTTAAAAGAGTACAGGGTTTCTTCATTATTTTTTTCTGAAAACAAAACCGAACCATCAAACAGTAAGTCCTCAATCGTCTATTTCCCAACGAGCACAATGCCTGAATTCTGGAGCCCTGATGCCCACCTCATGGTAACAAGTGATGCCATAATTCTGGCCCCAGCATTTGCAGCATCCAGAGGTGAGTGCAATGAGGTCTTGATCACCATACAGACTTCCACAATGAATTCTATATACCCTTCTATGGAAGGTTCTGGCAACATGTTGGTGAGTTTAGGCATGGCCGCCCAATTCACAAAGTCATACCTAGAGAGCGATGTCTGCTGGTTCACGATGCACATTTGCAGAGAAGTGGAGTTATAAATCTTTCTCTCAATTACGTCCATCCTTTTGGACTCTTTGTCCTTAGGGGTGGACTTGTACCTTCCCTGCCATCTCTCACTTGACAAAGGGAAGATTTATCCAATAACTCAGGGGGTCCATGCTGGTGTATTCCAAATATTTTTTCTTAGTCTTTTTCTCTTCTCAGCTTCTGAGAGGATGATATCCTAAAATTCTCCAGGAGCCTTCTAGTACCTTGAAGCCTGTCAACCCCCATGGCCTCAGCTTATGTGGAGAATTGTCTCTGACAAAATTCTCATCATTTCTCTAGTGATGGCCCTGGCTGAAGCAAGCCTGAACCATCTGTTTCTTGGAGGTATTTTTGGATCAGGCTGAGAAATGGTCTAGTTTGGATTCTCTACCTTAATCTAGGACGCCGAAAAGCTCTGCACAGAGATGGATGTGCTTTAAGTGGCAGGATATTGTATTTCGTTTGGTTACACATTTATAGAAAGCAAGGTTTAAACTGTTTTTCATAAGAGCAGATGTTCACCCAATGTAAATTGTCATAGCTCCATTAACTTCAATGGAAGTATGGCAATTTAGACCATCTGAGTATCTGTCCCATAATTTATTGATCTGTTGTGGAGTTCAGAAGTGGGTGGATGGTTTTGTGTGTATGAGAGACTGAGACAGGCAGAGGAAGAAGAGCTGGATGGGAGTTAAGGGAGGGGAGGACCGCCTGATCGGGTAGTGCTTTGCTAAGTAAAGGATGGACTAAAACTCATATTTCGATGTATCAATGCCTTAAGGTTTTCAGTATAGGTAAAATTCTCCCTTCCAAAGGTTATTTACTATATCTAAGCCATTTGTTCACCCCTGGTTAGCTGCTACTTCACAGGAAAAAAGTTAAATTGATCTCTAAGATAACACTAGACCCCTCAGCGGTGTCCAACAGAAATTTGATGCTAGCCACACTGCTAGCCACATTTGTGGTTTTGAATTTTTCTTATTAGACACATTATAAAAAAGGCACATTATAAAAAAGCCACATGAATTAGCCAGAATTCAATAGCTTATTAGCCACATGTGACTAGTGGCGAACGTATTGGACACCATTGCCTTAAATAATGATCAAATTCTTAGCTGAACAAAGAACAATTTTAAGAAAAGTACACTTTTAATAGAAGATTGAGCATGATCAAGCAATATTTAGACTTTTTTCTTCAATAACAAGGCAAATGAATCAGAAATATGCAATCTGTAATATTACTTGATGGATGTAGCACTAAATTGTGCAAACAGGTAAATTACATTGGGTGATGTTTTGTTGAATGTATCTAATTTGGTGTGTTTCTGCATCTCTTAAAGATTTTATTACCCACAATGCAATTTTTTGTGCAGCATCAGAAAGGATCTTTGAAGAAGTACATACATTTTCAGACTCTCAAAAAAGAAGATAACCTACCCTCTCAGCAGAATATAAATTTGTTTAGGCTTATTTATAATGGCAGCTTAATCATTCCTTCCCCTGGTGCAAGTATTGTCATGGTGTGATAACATAAAGACATTACTCGTTCTCTTGCAGTGATAGCCTACTAGCTGAAATGATAACTGGCTACCTACAGGTATATCTTAATTCAGAGAACATTATCTGTGGCCTCATAGCAAAGATTCAAGTCAGACCAAGGACTGAGAGTCTACACCATTTTATCTCACAGTATTGAATTGTATCTAGCTGACTTTGGTCCTAAGGAGATGAAGAGAAAGGAAATGGAAGTGAGGCATAGCATGTGAGCCATATCAAGCACACACACTGGTAATGTAATGTATAATGATGGACACATGCTTTGGGATATTTTTCAGTTCTTCCAGATCCAGCCTCATGTATTTACACATCATGCTGCAAAGACAGGGAGATAGAAGACTATGGTTCCATGCAACAACGAATTAATGCACGAGCCCTTGGGGCCTGTGCCCAGGGGCCCTGGTTAATTTTGGGGTCCAGGAGTGCTAGAAGCTGTGTAGAAAGGGGAAAGGCCACCAGCACTGGAACCATGACCCTGCTCTGCTCCTCTTCTTTCCTCCAGGGCCCGGCCCCCTAGCCAGGCCAGAAGGTGGAGCCAGGTCGAGGTCAGAGGCGCTCAGGGAGCCAGGCCACTATGAGGAGCCCTGGCCCCTCCACCTGTCCTGAGCAGGAGACCCGAGAGCAGCCCCTGGCCCATGCTCCCTCCCCCTAGGATGCAGCACTCAGGGCAAGTGGAGGGTTTGGGGATCCTCACAGTGGCCCAGGCTCCCTGGGCAGCTTTTAGGGACCTTGGGGGAAGAGGAGGAGCAGGGGGCAGGCCTCAGGGTGAGATGGGGGCTAAGGTCCACCTCAGCCCTCTCCACACTGGGAAGAGGCTGACACAGGTAGCAGGGGCAGTGCTTTGCAGCAGGGAGCTGATCACTTTATCAGCTCCCTGGCCATGAAGAGCATCCCCTGCCAATGCCACCGCTGCTCTGCACCTGCCCAAGGCTACGCTCATGTAAAATGTGGGCAGGAACATGATCCCATTCTAGGGCCCTCTACTCTCCAGGGTGTGTGTGGGTGTGTTTGGGGGGGTGGAAATGTTCTTTGTGCCCATGGCCCCAATAAATCTTAATCCATCTCTGGTCCCATTGAGTCTCTTCACAGAGAAGGGACACAGGATAGCCTATAAGTAAATGCAAATTAGCTATTTGTTTCTTATAGGACAGTTTTTGGCAAGGCCTGTAATGATGACACACTGGCTTGCTACCATTTTGAGTCCTAATTGCTATTAGTAAAGGAGCTTATATACATTTCCTGGAATCCTGGAATGTTACTTGATATATATGATTGTAATTGTTGTTCTGATTCTTTGCCTCATTATTATCAAGCCCTTAGAGACATTCTTGGCTCTGTGCCCCTAGATTTGACTTCCCTTAAATGAAGCCACAAATGCTTCCTTCCTTGCTCAGTAGTGTAGAGCAAGATTCTGATTTTCCAGGTGATGGATGTTTTCCATCATTTTCTTTTCGATAATAGCCATGTTAGTTCTCATTTCTATTTAGCAAAAAGAAGTTTAAATGGTAAAAAGTGGCCAAAGATTTCAGTGAATAATAATAATAAAAAATCTACCTTTCAACAGAAAAAAAAAAAGAATATTGCTCTTTAAGTCCAGGATTGATCAACTGGCAATATAGAGTACATACCAGGGATTAAATGAGTTGTAGGATCATAGATCGCACCTATCTATTATGTGACATATTTTAAATAGGGGCTTAACCCTATGCTTTGTATCTGCCATTTTGTTCTTAACATTAACTGTCGGTGAAATTCTCTGGAAGTGAAATTCACCCTTTTGCAGATGGCTAGCATGAGATTTATGTCTCACTGAAATCCTATTTAAGCCCCCCCAAAAAGAAATACTGGAATTTAAATGGTACATAAAACAGTTTCTGGGCCTCTCCACAGGAGTGAATTTCAGCTTGGATGCATACATAAAAGCATTTTGACATCTATCTGATTTGCAAGTCTAAATACTATCATTTATGCCCACAGTGAATTGTGATGCAAAACTGCAGGGGCAAAAGTAGTAGCCAATATTAACGTTATGGCATCCACTCTATCTCCCTATTAGAACACTGTTATTCCATTCAATGTATTTTCATTTCCTTTTCTATACCATTTATTATGATTTTTTCTTAGTCCTTTTTTTCCTTAGTCCTGTAAAAACTTGGAAAATCCTCAGTATATTGTGGAGAAAGACAGAGACACAATTATAAAATATCAGTTACAGAGTTATCAGAGCTATCAACAGTTTATTTTCTAGTGTTTTGTCCAGGATAGCTTTAAATGCTAGGGGCACATTCAATACCTTGTGGGCTTCTTGAATTCTCCGATTGCTTTGTTTACCTTCTATATATGACAGTTAATTATATTTATTACCATTGAGAGTTGCCCTTTGGCTCCTGCCTGAGGACGTAGTACTGGATCCTGTGCTTTCTTTGCCCAGCTACTCAATTAATTAAAATGTATTTATTACTGTTATTTGCTCTTTTGCATTTATTGGTTGCCTTTCTCAAATATTTGTCAATTTCATGAAATGAACTATCAATGTAATGCAGTTGATAAGCAGATTTGTTTCTCTGTCCCTAAACTAACACTTTGATTGTAGTCTATAGAGATATGTATCAGAGATCTAATCTTGGCTGTCAGACAACTTTTTTAAAAGCCTCAATTCCAGTAGAACTGAACAGCTGCTCTCTGGCCTTGAATATTTTCTTGGTTCTTCCTTCCTACTTGATATTCTTTTTAATAGCAGCCAAATTGTTCAGGTGTTGGCATTTGAGAGTTGTTGGGGTTTGCTTGTTTGTCTTTTAATTTGTCCAGAACTACTTTTTTCTTTGATAAGTAATAAGTATCTGAACTATGTAGTCAGAATATTAAGGTTTCATTTAGTTGAATCTTGCCATTTCTCTGTCAATGCAGAGTTCAATTTTGAAATTGTCATTCAAGATGTGGTAGGTTAGGATGAGGTTAATCTATTATAGTTAGCCAACTTGCCTGAAAATGTTCTTCAGAAAAGCTTCGGTTAGCTCAGAATGCAGATGATAGGAGCAGAGTGAGAACATGAGAACGACCAGGTTGCTTGTATAGGTGCATGTCTTGTAGTGGGATGGAGGCACAGAATGGGAAATTGTAGTATAAATTCATCGGCAAAGTCTCCAGTCAACAATTATGACAAGACTGCAGGGTATGAGGAGCGTACAGACAACGGAGGAGGCAAAAAAGAAAGTTGTAGATATTCAGGTGATATGAATTGTCAGAGATCCATAGACATCAATGGAGCTATGACAATTTACACCAGCCGAAGATCTGCCCGGAGTTAGCTTAACTTTTAGATGCATGGGTCTGATACTTCTCTCACTTACACTTGTGTAATGGTGGTATAATGAAATGGAGTATCAGTCCCCTTGTCTGCATGAAAGGGAAAACAATAATCTTGGGGTGAAATCACAGTACTGGGAACTAGGAGATCTGAAACTAGGAGAGAGAGAAACAACCACCAATTTTATGTAAAACAATATATAAATGCACTAAAATGCAGCCTCAACATAAGAAAGTAACAAGATGACTTCAGTGGATAGGTTTTTGGTTTGTCTGTATATTGGGCTAGATAGGTATCCATTAATATAAGAGGTAGGTGCTATCCAGTTGAATAAAACAAAGGTGATTTGGTTTATTAAGCTGTTCTATGAACATCCTTGTTAAATGGTCGCTTTTTCAATCTATATGCAAAGGGTGCCTAAGACATACAATAAGCTGATCTGGGTTGGATGAGAACATGATGGTACATATCTTCATCCACTCTAATGCCTCTTTGTGCTGGTCTGGCAACACAAGGAAATCTTAAACTGCCCTAAATGGGCTGGCACACAGCCAGCATAATTAGATCTATGCCATCTCCTCCTTCCTGCCCTGAGTCAGCAAGTGCATAAGAAAGTACTGCCCTCCCACTATCCCTGGCCTGAATAACTGGTCATGAGGAAACTGTTATCCTTAGACACACTAGCAAGTATGTCTATACTTCTATTGGAAATATAATTTCAGATTGTCATACCAGGCTAGCTTTAATCCAACTGACATGCCTAAAAATAGCAGTGAAGCTATGGCAGCATGCGTGTCAGCAGTGACTAGCAGTGTGAGTACATAACCAAGGTGTCTGGAGTGTTTGTACAGCTTGCACTGAAGCCCATGCTGCCAAAGCTTTACTGCTGTTTTAGCCAGGCTAACTAGATTAAAAGTAGCACCGGGACACCATCGCTAAATTGCAGCCACGAACCAGTTCTAAGTTTTTTCTATGGGATGAACTGATATCAGGCAACCCTCAGGAACAGGGAAATGTGGAAAAGTGACATAAAGCCACCCCGCACGTTCCACCTCGGATAAATCATGCACTGCTCTGGTGCTCCTTAGGGTTAAGCCTACAGTGTGGCAACACACCAAATATAGTATTCCCTCTCTATAAGGGAATAAGCTTTCAGTTGTGAGGCTGCCCTGAATATCAGGCTGCTGCACTCTTGCTTACAACTTCACTCTGAACCCCATTGATAATAAATGCAGGCTTCCTTGCATATTAAGACCTCAGAAAACAGTTGTAGGATAAAGAAAGATAGCCTCTCATGGTTCAGATTGGCCTTTAGAGGTTCTACTCATCAGAAACATTAATTCTCTTTGAAACGAGGATTTTCAGGGAGACTAAAACCAAAACTACAAAATCTCTCTTGGCACCCAATTTATGTATAAAGTTACTTCTGTATTTAATCATCTGTTCTTAAAAAGAAGAAGAAGAAAAGACTGTTGGCTCCTTTGAGGAGAAAAAAAGTTTTTAATGCTTCTTCTGAAATATGAATACATTAGGAAGGAAAGTCACAATAGCATATTGACTAATAAAACACTTATGCATTAGACTACTTATGGAAGACATCAGCTCAGCTGTTAGAAGCATATTTGGGCATCCATGAACAATAATCACTACTAACGTCTGATTTTTAGATACAATAGGGTTGGTTTGGATATTTTCCCTGTTTCTGTGAAATTGATGTTTAAGTACAAAAAAACACCAATAAAAAACCCCAAGGCTCTTATAAAACCTCCATCCCTAAAAGGTGAAGCAGTACAGTATCTTAAGAAGCAGGGATTTGGGCTGCATTAACATTGTTATGTTGCTTAGGAAACATCTCTTTTTGGCAACCATATTTCACTAAATCTATGTTTGTCTGTCTCAGCCAACAACTGAAGATTGACAGTGAGAAAAGGTTTCACATTTTTATAGGGACATATACTCAGGTTATTCCTTTTAGTTAAGTTATTTGCAGTTAACCTATTCTTGCTGGAATATTAGGACCCAATCCTGCAAACATATCTGTATGCACTTAGCTTTAAGTGTGTGAACAATCCCATTGACGTCAATGGAACAACTCAAATACTTAAAGAATTAAGCTTTAAAAGTGAAATTTTCAAGCTAGTTATCCACAGTTATTTTACATTCATTGCACCTTTCACATCCTTCACTATGGAACAAGGACTGCTACCCTTTTAAGATGTTACACAATTAGGAATAGAACACAGATGTATATGATAGGCTCGGCCATACTGCCTCTCAGGAAGAACTTTCCAAATGGTAGTTATTTACACTTTCTGTAAAATGGTCATACATATGTGACCTTCTTTGTCAGTTGTCTCTTCCTCTAATGGCTGGTCCACTGAAGATATCAGCTTACTCCTGCTGCAAGCCATAGTAATTACAACCTTTAGCTCAAATGGCACAGATCTGTGTTACAATGCTGATAGCCTAGGTGACACACCTGGTGATCCTGGGGAAGGATGTGAGACATCATAGTTGGACAGACCAGGATTTGTTTAATCTTTTTTAAAAATCTAAGAAATTGCACACAAAAACAACTACTAGAAAAACTGTTACAAGTATATTATTAAGGTTACGAAGTCAAGCACTCTGTGTTTGCAAATGCCAGAATTCAGGTTCAGCAGATCAGTGGACAAAACATGTCTGTGCAGCCTGAATTTTATCTCTCTGTTCACTGTTGCAATACATTGTTTTATTATATAACACTATTTTTCTAGAAAACCCCTAGATTTAAAAAAGTTTAATTAATTTATGTCTCATTAAACATTTTATATTTCTAAAGTGAGAAATGTTGTTAAACCACATCCTTAGGCTTGTTAAGAATATATATCCTCATAACCATTCTGTTGAACCAACAGCCAGTTGCTCTCACAGCCCATCCATTTTGCTTAGTGATTTTGTAAGGTACTCACACATATATTTGCACAAAGGTGGCCCTCATTACACCTACAGTACTAATAATTACTTAGTCAACAAAGCTCAATTAAATCAAATTGCAAAAGTCAATAGCACCATAGCTCATGAAACATCCTTCGCTTTCAGGATTCAACAAAATTAATTAATTTTATCAATAATTATTTGTAACATTTCACACATCTACAGACTGATAAAAATCCTTATGTGAATTTGTTTAGTTGTTCAGGTTTCTCCCATAATTACTATAAGCCAGATAAAATAATGCTTACTGGTAGCTACATGTATGTATAATTAGCTGTGACTACAGAAGACTAATTACTTACCACAACAGTAAAAACATTTGGAGACATCTGACTGGTATGCATAAGCATAACTGCTTTTCCTTATGGGGAGGATTACTAAATCATTAATAAACCATATCAAGGAACAGTTAAGGATTTTATACACACAAAAGCAAAGACAATAAAAGTTAAACCTTAAACTCCAACCTTAGCTCCAATGCCACTGAGTATACTTGAAAGCTTCTGTGTTGGAAGAATTTTATACATTTATGGTTAATCTCATGCATAAATTTGTAACATTATCTCCTTTCTTTGAGGTACCCTAGGCAATCTCTTGCTTTTTTCTCCTCACCGTGCCTGTACTTTATAATAACGCTAAGGTTCTGTGGCCATAGGATCAGATTATTAAACAAGCATTCCCCAAGTGCACTCAGTCAAAATGCAAATATTGAATAAAAATTTACTCTTTTTTCAAGTCAGTATAAGTCTGGGGATTTTTTTAAATGTCTGCTAATGGTGTGGGCCATTACAGTGCCTGATTGGAAGGAGAAGGGTTCATAATGCCAGCTTCCATTGCTGTGTGTTACTCCAGGGACTAGTACAGATTTGGGGGTATGACCCAGCCTACTCCCCATCACTGACTGGCATTGGCTGGGTGCCATTTGGAGCAAAGCAAGAAGACAAACAGCAGTTAACCCTTAAGAGACAGCATATAATCAACCAGATACAGTGGACAAAACAAGCTGCTATCACCAGTTGTTATCTCTATTTGGAAAATACAGGTATCCAGTAAAGGAAAAGAAGAAATAAAACTGAACCTGGGCACCACATAGGGAAAGCAATGAACAGGCTTTCAAGAGCAGTTTACTGCTGATAGACTGTATAATGTATTTTAGCCAGCACTGTCTGATTCAATAAATGAGGATACAAAGGAGGAGATGAGAAGGTGGAGAGCCATGATCCTACAAGGGAACACTCTTTATCCATGAAAAATGTATGTAAAAGCTCTGAGATACAGTGGGAATGTACATTTTAGAAATATACAAAAAAAAAATCAGAGAGTGTTTTCAGCATGGCTCCACTTGGAATGTAAACTTGGTGAGATTCACTTGAAAACTTGTTAGATTCACTACAATATCTGGTTAGTCATCTAGATCTCAGGTCTGTTATATCTCCTGTTGTGCTAAATATAAATTCACAATGTGCACCTGTTGGTGGACAATTTAGGAATACAAAAGCAGGCAAGATCAGGCCAGCATGACTTTATTATTATTTATTTAAATGATATTATGGACATGGATGGCTTGCAGTATCTTACATGGGTTCATCAAGGCAGAAGTGTATCTTTATTTTTTGGAAAAGATTCCTTAGCCTGGGACTAGGCTGTTGTAGAAACAATGGGCTGCACATTGTCTGTTTTACTGAGTTTGTGTTTGGCAAAGCACCAGAAGGTATCAAGGGGTTGGCTACAGCTTCCCTGATTCTCTGGTCAGCTCCTAGCTGTACTGCCAGTAGAATAGCCTGTGAGTTCCTCTAATCTTTACCAGCTGACAATAGGCTCTATGGATTAAGGTACACTCTGGCCATTCCTCCCCACTGTACTGACATTCTTCTTTACACCAGATGCAAAGAGAACAGAGAGAGATGTCAAATTTACCTGCATATGTGCTAGTTTTTTGTATAAACTGGTATCTAATAAAATCTGTGCTAAGAGAATGGTTACTAGAAAACATTGACTGCAATAAGGATCTGTAAGTGGCAGAAGCAGATTCCTTTGCTAGTACTGTAACTTATCCCTTAGAAGATTCCGCTGTGCCCATTATTCTCCTGTCCTCCCTGCGTACCCAAAGTTCCTACTCTTACAGATCAAGTCAAGCACATTTTAAAAACTGGCCAAAAAATGCAGTTTTGGTGAACCCACAACTATTTTCAGATTTGACGAACATTCAGCAAAGAGTTGCTGATTATATATATATATAAAGGATATAGGAGAGTGCTGGAAGGCAGGTATATCAGCCTCAGGATGTGCAGGTCCTTGTTCCCTGGATAGCCAAACAAAGGCTACTCCAGACCAATCAAGACACCTGGGGCCAATTAAGAACCTTCTAGAAAGGAGTAGAAACAGCTAGCCTAATTGGGACACCTGAAGCCAATCAGGGACTGGCTGAATCCAGACAAAAACCTCCCAGTTAGTCAGGTGGGCTGAGGGTGTCAGGAGCTGTGAGAGGAAGTTTGTGCTGTTGGTGAGACTGAGTGGTGGACAACATATCATCCAGAAGGAAGGAGGCCCTGAGGTAAGGGTGAAGTGGAATTTGAAGAAGCAGGGACTGCTGTGGGGAAGTAGCCCAGGGAATTGAATTGTGTTTTGTGCCTAAAACGTCAGCCATCTTAGTTGATACTATTAGGGTCCCTGGGCTGGAGCCTGGAGTAGAGGGCGGGCCTGGGCTCCTCCCCTTTTTCCACCTTCCATACTGGCCTGTGATGAAGGTAACTCACTAGGTGGTGACTCTTGCCAATTATACTGAGAAAGGGAGGTCACTCTGGGGCCTAGATGAGTTTCTGAGGCCCCTAAATCTGCCAAGAAGCGCAGGACCCACAAGTACAAACTTGGAGCTTTGTCATTATATATATTTGTGGAAGGACTAGATTCACAAAACAGGGAGGAGGGACTCCTTCTCCAGCCATTTTATGTATCTAGCTTTTTTAAAATGCCTGAAAATAAATCATTTTGGGTCAAGTGAAATGCTTCTTTCAACTCAAAGTGGAAGTCTTCCTTTTGTGGAAAATTCTGAACAAAAAATGGATTTGGTGCAACATGAACTGTTTTTGTTTGCTTGTTTTTCAGAACGGACAAGAAAAGAAAAATATTTGCTCTGCTTTCATTGTAAAGTGTTTTCTTTCAAGCCACAGGGAAGCTGTAGAGCATTGAACAAAGGATCCATTCGTGTGGCGAGTGCACACTGTGTGGATTTGATAGTTGTTAATTTAGCTTTACCCTCCCACTTGTCAATCATTTTCTGAACCAGAGTAGGTTTATTCCTGGCTGGGTGAATTCCACAGACTTCCTGTGTAAGAAAAAAAAAAAATGTTCCAAATACCATGTGGGTAGTAGTTGTTGCCCTTTGTGAATGAAGATGATACTAATGATGGTACTGCATCCTGTGAATATGGCTATGGCTAAAAAGAACAAAGGGTAAGCATTAGTCCTTTCTGCATGAAGTGCATAGGTAGCTCGATGCCAAGGAAGGGAATACAGTCTGTGTGCCTGCTGAGTCTGCTGCTGTTTACAACTCAGACTCTGTGCCTCAAGATCCATAATGGCGGTTAATCTCAAACTGTGTAACTCCCTAGTTGACTACTGCTTTCTAGTGTGATCTATCCATGGCTGACACCTCCCAGCTCTAATCAATATAGCTCTGTTTCAAGTGTGTCCTTGACTCAGGGTGTCCTTGAATTGTTTCTTTTGGCCACATCATATGTGGTTGTTCACTTTTAGTGCATCATACAGCAACTGTTTTGGCATTCTGCTGTTGACTATTCTCAACACATGGCAAGCTCAGCATAACTGTTATGAGACAAGCATTGCTTCAATCTGTGAGGAATGACTGTATTTCAGAACCTCGTTATTGGTAATTTTATACTCCAATTTGATGCAAAGTATGGCATATAGCTGCCATAAATGGAACTTATCTGGAAGCTTTACATGTTGCCTATAGCAGGTCCAGATCTCACACACATACAACAATTTGCACAGGACAACCACTTTATAGACTTTTAACTTTACTGGAAGATTAATAATATACTGCTACCTCAAAATAATGCGGTCCGATATAAGATGAATTCTGATATAACACGGTAAAGGAGAGCTCCGGGGGGCATGGCTGTGCGCTCTGGTGGATCAGTGCATCATGTCTGGCTTCAATATAATACGGTTTCTCTTACACCGTGGTATGATTTTTTGGCTCCCGAGGACAGCGTTATATCGAGGTAGCAGTGCATGTTGCTACCAAACTCTGCCTGACAGTCAGCCAAGTGATGAACTGGCTTTGTTGATATGACTTGTCAGTTCCTTGTCTACAGTAACATCATTTGACAATACACTAACAAGATAGAATTGTGTAACATTAGTCAACTGTGTGTTGCTGATGGTAATTTTTGGTTTGATGTTGAGTTTCCCCAGCACATGATTCTGTCTTTTTTTCAGATTGATTGTCAGGCAGTCTCAGTGAATCTGTCCAGAATCAATTGCATCTTTTCCAGAGTATGTGCCTCTAGAGCACATCATCAGCATAGAGCAGCTCATGAACAATTGTCTCAAAGACCGTCATGGAAGCATAGACAAACTGTTTGGATTAAATAATTTTCCACAGAATCGAAAACATATCCTGATACCAGCATTCAGGTCTCTTTTAGTATCATCAAGCACTGTGGCATAGAAGAGATTAAACAAGAGTGAATGTATTGCACAGACCTGGTTAATACCCTTTGTGATAGGAGAGGGATCAGATAGAACACAATCTATTCAGGCTCATCCAAGCAGTCCATCATGAAAAAGCCTCAGAATGTTGGTGATTTTGTTTCTGGCCAAACCAAACTTACTTAATAAATGCCAAATCCCAGGTCAACAGATAGTGTCAAATGCTTTAGTCAGGTCAGTAAAGTCAGAATAAGATCCTGTCAATGTTCTCTGCATTTCTCCTGCAGCTGAATAGTTAAATATCATGTTCCTCTCATTAACTTAAAATCACATTTAAGATTAGCAGCCGTGTTAGTCTGTATCCATAAATAAGATGAGGAAGACTTTGTAGCACCTTAGAGACTAACCAGTTATTTCAGCATACGCTTTCGTGGGCTATAGCCCACCTCATCGGATGCACAGAGTGGAACAGAAGTAAGATGCATTTATACACACAGAAAGTAAAAAAAACAAAAACAAAACAAAACAAAAAAAAAAGTTGTTCATTAGCATACCAATTCTAAGAGGCTGTTTAATTTGGATGGGCCATTATCAGCAGGAAAAAAAAGTACCTTTTGAAATGGATCTCTGTGTCTGACAGGAGAGATACAACTATTGAAGGTAAATTAACTAGGGAAATGCAAACAATTAGTGTCATGAGCGAACCATTCGCAAGTTCTATTTAGTCCTTGGTTAACTGTGTCCAGTTTGAAAATTAATTCCAGTTCCTCAGTTTCTTGTTGGAGTCTGTTTTGGAAGTTTTTCTGTTTTTTTGTACATGCCCCTCCGCTACGTACATTGGCCAAATGGGCCAGTCTCTACACAGAAGAATAAATGGGCACAAATTTGACATCAGGAATCATAACATTCAAAAACTAGTAGGAGAACACTTCAATCTTCCTGGCCATTCCATTAAAGACTTGATGGTGTCAGTTCTGAAACCAAAATAAACTTCCAAAACAGACTCCAACAAGAGTGGAGTCAGTCAGAAGTGCTGACTTCTTCATGGGATATGGCTGCATCTTGCCCGATCCATGATTCTTATTAGTGCTTCATCTAGTGTGTGCAAAAGATCACTGAGAAGCTGCCATCAGCTAGGAAAGATTTCTCCATCATCAGTGAGTAGTGTAACAAGACTCAAATACAATATATAATTGTTGTATCAATCTTATAGAATGCTGAACTCCATTTACAATGTGACCATTGATGTTTTTGGCAGGCAGAGAAGGAAAAATGGTGATGGTGCTAGAAAAGGGCTAATTCTGCTTTCAGAAATGTCTTCATCATTGTCTGCCACAACCCTAACCCTTTTCTCACTGACTTTAATGGAATGGTTTATGGATGATGTTCTGAGATGCTGAAGAGTCTCTTCCTCTGCTTATGCTTTTCTGATAGATGATGTAGTATGTATCAATATATTGATCAAAAAGGATTCGCTTCTTACAAAAAGGATTCTCTTTGATCTAAGTCTCAGAGAGCTGCAGGAGGAACTTGTTTTCAGTAAACAGTGATTGCCAGGTGAAAATGTGAAATGGTAGCAGAAGGCAGAGAAAATTCTCTTATGCTCACTCCTCCAAACAACCTTGAGTGTAACTGATGTTGCTGCTTGTTGATGCTTGCAGACCTGAGTGTATACTTGAGTGCATGTGACTTGCTCTTCAACACTGACTGAAGGATTGAGTATTAACGGAGTGTTTTTACCTTTTTTATCACATTAAGTGCAGAACTGAAATGTTCTTAATTAGGGGTTAACAAATACTTTAGCAATTGCTGTAGTTCATTGGGTAGTTAAACACTAGAATAAATTGCCTAGGGAGGTTGTAGAATCTCCATCACTGAAGATTTTTAAGAGCAGGTTAAACAAACAACTGTCAGAATAGTCTAGGTAATACTTAGTCCTGCTGCGAGTGCAGGGGACTGAACTAGATGACCGCTCCAGGTCCCTTCCAGTCCTATGAGTCTATGATTGTTGCTGCTTTGAATATAATATTAAAGCTTGGCGCCCGGGGAAATATTTCACTGCAACCGTCATAAGAAAATTATAAATAGTTAAAGGGGAGTGAGGTGGATGAAGAAAAATCAGCCTGAGGAAGGAAAGTCAGATGGTGAATCATCTCAGCCCACTGAACTCCCCAGTCAGTGAGAGTTGTGTTGACTGTTAGAAATAGCTAGCTTATAGTTGGGGAAATGATTTTATGATTGCCCTTTGGTGTTAAATAAAGATTTGAAAGAAGATCTAGACTGTGTAGTCAGCCCAAAACACCACCAGAGTTGAGACCCTGAGAGAAACCTATGTGATTTCTAACAGAAATTATTAGTACATGGAACACTAATAGAAGTAACATGGCATCAAGTAAGGAGCAAAGAAATTGTCACAGTATTTCCAATTTTATTTTTAGCAAGAGTAGAGCTGGTGAAATAATTCAAAGTGAGTTTTGGCAATGTTTTCATCAAATATTTATTTTCAATTACATTATTCCATTATTCCGCCAGCTCTATGCAAGTACAACAGCAAGTTCTATTATCCCTGCCAGGCTTTTTCCAGAATGGCAATGATTTTCATAGTTGGGGAAACAGATGCAGCGTTAACACTGCTGATCTCCTCTTCAGAAGTATCATTAATAACTGCAGCACCCTCCTTCCCTATATTATTAAAGACTTATTCCACAAAATTTTAATGTGCAATAATATCAGCAATATCTTTTTTTGAATCATGGCATGACTGTGATCTTATAGTTTCCCCACATATACTTCTAACTAGTGTCTGGCTCTTCTAACTACCATGCTACTTCAGTTTACTTTTGTGTGGCAATGCAATCTTTTTTCTTGAACCAGTGTTTTGTTTTGTTTGTTTTTTTTCCTGCCACAACCTCTATCCAGTACCTTAGCTATCTTGGCCCTGATTTGGAGATATGTGGGAATATTGTTGGATTTATTACCAGGAACCATTTGCATGCAGATTAAGGGTGATGTAAAAGTGCAAGTGCAGCCATATTTGATAGGAAACATGCCCCAAAACAGTGATGGCCCAGATGAAAACTTTTACCCAGTGAAAAGACTGCAAGATCTTGTCTACACTTACAGAGCTGCAGCGACACAGCTGTGCCACTGTAGTCCTTAGTGAAGATGCTATCTACACTTATGGGAGAGCTTCTCCTGCTGGCATAGGTACTCCACCTCCCTGAGAGACAGTAGCTGTATCAATGGGAGAAACCCTCTTGTGGCAGCGTTTTGAATACCGGGACTTTGTTCAGTATAAATGAGTCAATTAGTAGGGTAGACTTTCCACGCCCCTAAGCTGTCTCGTTATATTGACATAAATTCATAGTATAGACTAGAGCTAAGTTACCAGCAGTGGCTTTAGCTCCTTCCCTGAGAAATAACCAGTGGTAAACAGGTGACAGTGGCACAGCTAGTGTGTGTGTGAACGTAATCTTATGAATGTTACTGCTTGACTCAAGTGAGGTTGATTCATTCAAAAGAGCAGCACTGGAAGGACAAACAACAGACAACAATGCACGTGTGCTGTGCACCTTAGAGAAAGAGACAGAAGAAAGTAACCATGTAGAAATAAAATTAGTGGTGGGCTCCAGATCACATGTAAGTGCTTCTACAAATGGCCAGGTTCTGCCATCCTTACTCCCATGCAATAGTATCTTACACCCTAATTAGCCCTCTGATGTTGTTGGGGGCCACTTGTGTAGTAAGGTACCGCACGGTTGATAGAATCTGGATCTTCATTTTACTAACTATGTGGCCATCATACAGTGAGGGATGGGTACAAGGAATATCTACTTCACCACCACATTCTTCCTCCACTCATGTGGTGGCCAGGCAGAATGCAGCTCCCACACAGGAGGGAATGCAATAGTTGTTCCATTTCTCCTGCATAAGTAAGAAGAATGGAGGGAGCAGACTACACCTCAAAAAGGAACATGGTACCATATATGCTGCTTCTTCATATGAGTTAAGTATTTAAGTACCCCAGGCCTTTCCATGAGGCAGTTCTACCCTTACTCTACGATGTGCTTAATAGACAAAAATTTAATCCTAAATATTCAGTTCAACTAGAGAAACATAGCCTAGAAACACAGCTTATCATAAGGTAGTTGCATAACCGGCTGGAAAACTGCTACCAGAAAGCAGTTATCAGTGGTTCACAGTCAAGCTGGAAGGGCATATCAAGTGGGGTCCCGTAGGGATCAGTTCTGGGTCCAGTTCTGTTTCATCAATGATTTAGATAATGGCATAGACAACACACATACAAATTTTTCAGATGATATCAAGCTGGGAGAGGTGGCAAGTGCTTTGGAGGATAGGATTAAAATTCAAAATGATCTGGACAAACTGGAGAAATGGTCTGAAGTAAAGAGGATGAAATCCAATATGGACAAGTACGAAGTACTCCACTTAGGAAGGAATAATCAATTGCACACACAAAAAATGGGAAATGACTGCCTAGGAAGGAATAGTGCAGATGTTGGGGTCATAATGGATCACAAGCTAAATACGAGTCAACAGTATAAAACTGCTGCAAAAAAACCCCAAACCCTCAAACATCATTCTGGGGTATATTTACAGAAGTTTTGTAAGTAAGACGTAAGAAGTAATTCTTCCACTCAACTCTGCACTGATTAGACCTCAGCTGGAGTATCATGTCCAGCTCTGGGTACCACACTTCACAGAAGATGTGGACAAATTGAAGAAAATCCAGAGAAGAGCATATAAATGATTAAAGTCCTAGAAAACATGACCTATGAAGAAAGATGTAAAAGAATAGGTTAATTTAATCTAGAGAAAAGAGGACTGGAGGGTGGAGGGGGGGCATAATAACAGTTTTCAAATACCATACAGAAAAGATTGTTACAAGGAGGAGGGGAAACAATGTTCTCATAAACCTCTGAAGACAGGACAAAAAGCAATGGGTTTAAATTCAGCAAGGATGATTTAGGCTGGATATTAGGAAAACTTCCTGTCAGGGTTGTTAAGCACTGGAATAAATCGACTGGTGAGGCTGCGGAATCTCCATCATTGGAGATTTTAAAAAGCAGGTTAGACAAATACCTGTCAGGAATGGTCTAGATCAGGGGTTCTCAACCATGGCTACTTGTACCCTGGGGTTCATCAACTCATCTAGTTGTTCATCAACTCATCTAGTTATTTGCCCAGTTTTGCAACAGGCTATAAAAAAAGCAAATTTCATGGACAATGATTTGTTAGTACTGCTCTGTATGTACACTATACACTGAAATGTAAGTATAATATCTATATTCCAATTACTTTATTTTATAATTATATGGTAAATATGAGAAAGTAAGCAATTTTCCAATAATAGTGTGCTCTGACACTTTTGCATTTTTATGTCTGATTTTGTAAGCTTTTAACTTGCGGGTACAGAAGAAAAATCAGACTCTTCAAAGGGGCATGGTAGTCTGGAAAGATTGAGAGCAATAGGTCTAGATAATACTTAGTCCTGCCTTGAGTGCAGGGGACCGGACTAGAAGACTTCCAGTCCTACAGTTCTATGATTTTCTGATTAACATGTTACTACGCTGCAGAGTGCATTACAACACACATGGGTTTCTGGGAGAGGATGGGTTACCATATATATACATGCCAAGGTTTCATGTCACCAAAATCTTGATATTTCCAATTAGGAAAAAAACATTTCTAATTAAAGCAGCAAAAGCCTATATATTCCTTGTAGTGATTACTTAGTTTATGATTTCTCTCTTTCTCTTGTAAGCCAGTCTTGCTATAGACTCATAGACTTAGACTTTAAAGTCAGAAGTGACCATTATGATCATCTAGTCTGACCTCCTGCACAACACAGGCCACAGAATTTTACCCACCCATTCCTGCAATATACCTCTCACCTATATCTGAGCTATTGAAGTCCTCAAATGTTGTTTAAGGACTTCAAAGTACAAAGTACAGAGAATCCATGCCCCCTGCTGCAGAGGAAGAGGAAAAACCTCCAGGGCCTCTGCCAATTTGCCCTGAAGGAAAATTCCTTCCCGACCTCAAATATGGCGATCAGCTGAACCCTGAGCATGTGGGCAAGACTGTTATTATTACTGACTTATTTCAGATGAGGGCTTGATTCAGAGACAGATCTTCCTCATATGTAAACACACAAAAATGCTCATTAGCACCCATTTTTTGGCTGAAGTAGAATTCCAAGCATGTACTGGAAATCTAAAGTATTTTGCAGATTGTCATCCGATCTAAATAGTTTTCACCCAGTTACTTAACTGCATAAGAAGACAAGCTGTTAAGAACACACACACACACACACACACACACACACACACAGACGCTTTCTCCTGGTTTCTTACATTTCAGCTTTAACTGCTATCTGATGCCTATTCAAAGAATTAACACACCTATTTAATGGAACTGACTGAAAATCCACTTAGGGATTTTCCATTAATACTGCCAGACTGAGGAAAGAGAAAATTTGTTTGTATAAAAGTGTTCATATTGTTTCAGTCTTGACAGTTCAATGTTCATTTTGGGGTCTGATGTATGGTGTCAGAGAAAATAGAGAGAAACAGAGTCAGAGAGAGCACAAAATCTCCCAAATGAATCCCTTTGATTACAGAAGTTCAATGACTTTTTTAAAAGTCTTTGATTATTTTTTAAATAACTCAGCACTGCTGAAGAATTTGAAACAGAAATAGAGAAAATCCAGGCACATAACACAGGTCTGCTTCAGCAAGGGGAAAAAAACCCTTTTCTTTTAAATAGAATTGTATTCCCCTTGGAGAAAGATAGATGAAATTCTACAGTTCTCAAATACACGCTATGCCCACATCAACTACAATGGCTTCAAATAGATCAAATCATCCAATTAAAAATGTCTAAATTGGTTTGATTCTCTATGCCTTTACAGTTTATGTAGTCATCTACACTTTGCAAATTCACAGTGGATCTAAAATACACCCAGACAAAAAGATACAATGTACATGGTGGTTGCATGTTACACTCAATTTGCCCAGGTGTAAAGGACCATGCAAGGTGCAAGGCAGGGAGAATTGGGCCTACATTTGATGAAGTTTGTGAAGTGCTTGATTCCTCAATCATTTACAGCTGTGCAGAGTGAGTGTAAAATACTACCAGGTGAGAATGGTAGCATTTTACATCCAGTTTGCATACTCTGGGATAGAGCTTCAGCTGTGGATCAGGTAGATTCAGTGCTATTGAGAAGCTGAAGGAGAACAAAGGTTGGTTTAAGTCAGGTTTCTGATCCTGGAGTTGGTCAACTCAGTCCCTTGAATAATATAAAGCAGACTCAGGACTGCTCTACATTTTCCCCAGTAAGTTGTCCAGCAGTCAGGGTTTGCTGGACACAGAGCCACTCCAGCCAGTTTCCCTTTTCTTATCCAGTCCTCCTGCATCAAGAGACTGGTAGCACAGTTGTATGGGAGCCACCTCAATATATCTACACTGCTGGGACATCTGCAAATGAAGGAGGAATCCTCTACTTGGCACTCAAGCCATTTTTAAAGCTACTTTGTACCACTGTAGAACCTGCACACTTAAGAATGGAAGAATGGAATCTCTAAAGTGAGATTCACAAAAAGAGTTTCTTTGACTGTCATTTTGATTGTCTCAAAGTTCATGTATTAGCTATCATAATGATGCAGACATCATAGAAAATGAAAGTCCAAAGTCTACACACAAAAAGCACATTTTCTACTCCTGAGGGAATTATGCACCTAAAAATTATGTACACAATATTTACAATTCTGCAAATTTTATTTGTCAATAAATAAATACGGTTCCAGCATGGCAGTGAGGAGCACAGGTAACTGCTGTATTGAGGTGGGAGATCACCCTGAAGTTCCCATGTTCCCCAGTACAGGGACAGGGCAGTGAGGCTGCACCTGATCTTGGCCCAGTGCAAGGGCTGGGCATGCCCGAGAAACACCCTGGGGCCCTGCCATTCTGAGCCAGGCACACCAGGTGTGGGTAGGCAGGCTCAGCCCAGCAGGATCCAAGTGTGGAGGGGCTTAGTGTGGGGCGAGAGGTTTCTGTGTTGGGCAGTCTAGGTGCAGACGACTCAATGGGAGATCTGTTTGCACAGGGGCTTGTTGGGGGGTTCCAGGTGCAGGGGCAATGGGACCGTGCAGGGGATCCAGGTGATGGTATTTGGGCTCAGCCAGGGGGTCTAGATATGGGGAGATAGTGCTTGATGGGTGGGGGTCCAGGTGTTTTGGTTGGGGCTCAGTGGGGTGGAGGGTTGAGTGTGCAGGCTTGTCAGAGGGTCCAGGAGTACAGCAGTAGGGCTTGTGAGGGTGATGATTCAATGGGCCTGCTTACTGGGGGAAGCCCAAGCTCCTGCTGAGGGGACACCACATGCTGGGATCCCTCTCCCCTGTGATTCCCCCTTCCCCCTATTCTCCCTCTCTCTCCCACTCCAACATTCCCCTCAGCCTGCCCTCTTCCATTCCCCTTCCTTCCCTGTTGCCTCTTCTCCCCACCCCCTTAACCAGCCCCACTCACTGTTGCATAGAAAAGAGGAAGACTCCCAGCACACAGAGGTGGAGCCCCACTGGTACTAGGACCCCGCGCTCAGCTGCCGAGTTAGCGGAGCCTGACACGAGACGCAGCCTCCGAGCTGGGCAATTCTGCGCTTGCAGAAATGAGGGGAGGATGGGGGCAGTGGCATGTAACTGTGTGTGCACCCCCATGCCTTTGTTTGTGGGGCAATGGCCCCCTCCCCCAAAAAACTTTGCACACATGATTGCCGCTGCCCCCCACATGGTTTCCCTGCTGTTTTCTGCAGAAAATGGGGCAGGCGGGCCCAGAGCCCTGCAGAGTCCCCTCCCTCCACCAGGAATAAGTCACTGACACACACTGTGCCCAGCCCAGCCCAGGCCCCTTCTCCTGTCTCTGAGAGGTTGCTCGTCCAGGAAGATGCACTGCCTGGGCTGCTGGGGACAAGGCACATGTCCCCTGGCAGATTTATTTTTTTTTGCACGGGAGGAACAGAAAAATGCAGGCTGTATGAATTCTGCAGCCCCACGTCTGTTCAGAATCCCCCCAGAAATAATGTTCAAAAATGTACCCTCATTGTTGCATAAGCAATTACTACAACAGCAAGGAAACTGAGTGACACAAAAAAACAAAAAAACACCACCTAGTTGGGCACCTGTAATTAAACAAAAATGCAAGTGTAGTCATTACAAGTGAAACTGTGGCCTTAATTCCAATAATTTTGGATCTCAGGCCTCCAAAAAGTGTCCCTGAATTGAATCTTAGTAAACGTTCACCATGCCAACTAATGCAGAGAACATAAATCCACCCATTCCTCCAACACACTGCCCAGGTAAATGTATTTTCTGCAGGGAACTGAGCAGATATTGGGAGGATGAAAAACATACCCAGAAGCAGTCCTCAGGTACCACTGTGATCAGCACTTTATTAAACCAAAGATGGGTAGATTTACTGGCAAGGATGCAACCTTGCAGCACAGTCTGCATTCAGGCACTATTCCATCCAATCAAAATAGTCCTCAGTGCATGCCTCTTTCACAGCCCTAGTGCATCTCCATGCAATGCAGCAAGTGTCCTTCCACTGCACTAAAAGGGGGCTTGATGTGGGGGAGCTGTGCAGGAGATAACCATTTTTACACAAGCCCCCTGGGCAGTAGCAAATAGAGGGCTTAGGGAACAATCATAGGCCAAGAAAGGTCAAGTCTCAGGGGTCTGCGGTTGTGCAGATCCTCCCATTCCAACACCACCACCCCAACAGGAGGGCTGCACAGAGTGTGGAGTTTTGTGGCTGCTCTGCAAATGTTTCATAGCCAGATGTTTTACTTGAAAAGAAAGACTCCATGTGCTTTACATGAGGATATGGTTTAGGCAGTAGCACTTTGGAATAAGAGCTGGATATGGTAGAATCTATGAACTGAATGCAGGTTGTGACATGTTGCTGCCACCAGTATGGCAAATTCTATATTGTGATATACAAACAAAGGCAGGACCCGGGAGGTAAAAGGATAGCTCTTGAGGTTAACATACATGACCGGTAGTCAGTATCACAAACTCCCTGTGTGACATTGAGAAAATCAAGAAAACTTCCCTGAGCTTTTGTTTCCCTGCCTTTAAAATAGAGACAATAATACATACCTACTTCAAGTCTTGGCATGGCCAATTCATACATGTTTGTAAAGTGCTTTAAAATCATCAGCTAGAAAGCGTTTTAGGGTGGAAAGTATTATTATTTTTCTATATAAAAATCTAAAGTACTGGTGAGGGCACATCTGGAGCACTTCATGCAGTTCTGGTCTCTGTACTATGAAAAAATGACATCATTAAAGTAGAGAGAAGGGCAATAAAAATGCTGGAAGGTTGAGAAAACATGACCTATGGAGAGAGGCTAAGAGCACTGAATTGGTACAGACTAGAGAAAAGTAAAGCCAAGGGGGACATGATAAATATCGATGAGTACCTGTGAGGAATTAATACAAAAGAAAAGAAAGGGGCTATTTTCATTTGTCTTTATGGGTAAAACAGGAGGTAATAGCCTAAAATTAAGAAAGGTATAAATGGAGGCCAGAGAGTAAAAAGCCTTTATAACACTGAGGTCAATTAGATAATGGACTAATCTGCCAACAGAGGTCATAGTATCGCAATCACTGGAAGTTTTCACAGAGCACTAGAGGGGGAACTAATCGGGGAGTCTGTAAAAATGTGTGAATACAATCCTGCAGAGATGAGGAGAGATGGGCTAGAGGAACCAGAAGGTCATTCCTAACCTTAATATCTATGATTTTATGATAATACAAAGTGATAAATCACCAGTAGTGGAAATAGCAAGGTTCGTGAGCAGAATTTATGGGCCATTCCTGTGAAATACATGTACTTTCTACATTAGGATGCACTATAAAAAATGTGTTTTTTTTTTATCAGTACAACCACCTGAGTAGTAAATTTATGGTTATTAGCTGCTGGTGCATGTAGTTTGCGAAATTAATTGCATCAAAGTTGTTTAAAAGTACTGTAGCATCAAAAATTCCTGCAAGCATTTGGAGGTTTAATGTTGTGCAAAATAATCTATTAGTTAGTAACATCTTCAAGCCTATATTACTTTTATTCTGAAATAGAGCAATTTTTCACTTTTATGTCAGAAACCACAAAGTACTATAAAATCATCATTTAATAAACTTTACATATTAATATTCTGATCCTGTATCCTTTACAACATGACTGTCATTATTGTTAACGTCTTTGCTTTGCTTTGATGAATCTCAGCTTGCCTCTTTCTCTAGTTATCAGATCAGAATGTCTCCCTCTAAAGGCTAGAAACATTGCAAAACAGTTGCATGGAGGTTAGAGGCAACTTACTTCAAACAATGCTAGTATGTATTATATTAATGGAAAATCTATACTCCACTGATGCATATTTTTTCATATAAATTACAAGGCACTGGCAGTACATCACTCCAATGCACAGAAAGCAACAGAAATAGAAAATTAACAGTAACACACACTACTTGGGATGCACTGGGGACAGCTGCCCCATTTTACTGGATTCATAAGGGAGACCTGAAACAAGGTCTGTATACCAGGTAAGGCCCAATTTATTAAGGTAATTAACTACATCTAATGTTAAGCATGTGAGTAGTATCACCCACAATGAGCATGCAAAAGTCATAAGTGAGGTCCCCCAACCTCATGAGATTTACATAAGCATCAAAAACTGTTAAAAACAATAAATTTGGGGTTCTGTTTATATGCCTCCTGTTTTTTAGACTTAAAGGGACCTTGTTTTCAATTTTTTTTCTGTTCAATCATGAGAGCTAGAAATTTACTTTCAGAAAAATGACATTTGAGTGTCTCATGCACACTCGCATAACTCCGGGAGCTAGGTGCTTTAAGAAGAACATCAAATGTCATAAAGACTTTAGCTAGTCTTTAAGGTGCCACAGAACTCTTTGTCACTTCTGCAATTCCAGACTAACATGACTACCCCTCTGATTCTTGATCAAATGTCATGTGACTCATTATGAAATTACAAGACTCAACTATACTCCCATGGGACAACTGACATTCTTCGTGTTAGATATGTGATGTATTTCATGCTGAACTAGAGCCTAAGTCTGATTTAGACCCTCAAAATAGGTCTCAGGGCCACAGGCGCAATTTAGATAGCGCACATGCCTTACACAGAGAGCACATGGCGAAATTCACCCCTCAACACAAACATTTTAATTTGATAACAATATTTATTACACATTATTAGGTACAAGATATTTCTGGATGAATCTTCAGAAGTTTTCTACAGCACTACAACATATACTCTGACCTATAAAGTTTGAGACACAAACCAGTCATCAGAGAGCATGATCAAAACTATTTTTTTTTTCTTTAATCTTATGCTTTCTTCATTTTGCTCTATAACAAATACAATTCCTACTGAGGAATATTTTATAGCCTATTTTCTAGGGATTTCTCCCCCCCCCCCCCCGACATAAACAGCAAAATTATTTTCCCTGATTGCATAATACATTTAGATTCAATTATATTTGCACAATAAGATTTTTGTCAAATAAACTGATATTGACAGATGTGTATTAAAAACCACTGGGTATTTGTAATTTCAGCTGCATTGAGCTGAAAGTTATGTTGTGTTGCTTTGATAGTGAATGTACTATAATGTGCGCATTCACAAACATACATCTGCTTTATACCAGTGATTACTTTGTGAGATAGCTAAAATATTTCTGAAGATGATAAATGTATTAGGTTGTTTTATAAAGAGCCCCACAGCCGCGTTCTATGAACGTCTCTAACTACTGAAAGTCAAGTAAGAAAAGAGAATTGGAGAGAGAGAGAAAGAGATGCTGATGAAAGCATTTATTTAAACAATACTAGAAGAAAAGCACAATGTGAGAATAATGAAGGAGAAGGAAGGGAAAACTTACAGCAAGGAGCAAATTCTGATCTCACTTAGCAGTCTACAGCTAGAGTAACTCCACTGATTTTAGTGCTGTTGCTCTGGATTTACCTTTGTGTAACAGTGATCACAATCTGGCCCACTGGACCTAAAATATACATTCTCGTGAAATTTGTTCATTTTGGACAAAACCTAAGCCTTAGGGCACACCTTCATATGTTGCAGAGATACACTCAAGCAGAACTAAAACATGATAACCCATGGCAGACGTGAGGATATGAGTGCTTATTCTTTAAATACACAGCAGGAAACCAGCAGACTGATATCAATTCTAGCCAAAAGTGTCAGAGAGAAAAAAGCATAAGTGGATGGCACCATTCTCCTGATTCACATGATGGTGGCTTTATGGTAAACAGAGTGGGGCTTTGGCTGGGTGGCAGAAAGAAAAGGGGTCATGGTCCCTTTAAGGAACCCCACTATCCTGAGTTCTGAGGGGATGGCAAAAGGGGGCAACAAGGAATTGGATGCCCAGAGCAGGTGGGAGTATTGACTTACCAGGAACACCATGGGGAAGAGTATTTATTACCTTGTACCCTTCTGACTGAATCCTTCTTGAGCAACATTTACTGCCTTTTCCCTCCATATAATGTCTTTGCCCACTTTACTTCCCTCCAGTCTGTGTTGGACTGAAGAGCACAAGGAAGTTCTTGTCCACTTTCACTGGTGATGTGAGTGAATATAACCATTTTTTTAAAGAAAACAGAAGTTTGATTACTGTGGCATTGCTCCCTTGCCTGCCCTTGTAAAAGGGAGATGAAGGTGCCGCGCAACAGAACTAGAATTACACATTGACCCCAACCTCACACTCTCCCCCACCCTCAGTGCCTGTAATCAGTGCATGAGGAATTAGTCATTATATGCCTAAATTAGTAAAATAATAATAATAATTGAACAAATAATAAATGTCTCTGCTTCTTGGAAGTAAATGAAAGTAAATGCAAACTAACATCAAATAGCAATGCTGAACTATATCCCCTGCTCATTCTGGTTGTGTGGACAGATTGAGTTTTAATTCGACATAATGCAGCTAAATTTGACATAATCGCAAACTGTAGACCAGGCCTAAGAGCAGAATTTGGCCCTTGGTGTTTTTGTTTTATATTAAATAATTCATTTTAAAATTTAAATTAACTAGCAAGATGCTCTGTTGAGATTAGAGTTGCACAAATCAAATGAATATTACCTAAAGTATAAAAGATTATATTTGATTGAAAAATATTTCCAGTTAACAGTATTTAAAAATTTACTCCTTGATCTTAATGGTCACTGAAAATCCCACTACTAACAAAGGCATTCATGTCAGGACATCCCAACATCCAGCATCATTGGTGAGACTAAAATATTTTCAAACTACATTTGCTCAAGATTTTGACAGTTTATGAAACAGCTCTTAAAATCAGCCACTTTTAGAATCTGATATTTTTCCATCTACTCCAATCAATCCTGCCAAATCTAGATAATGACGCAAATTTCATTTTTATTCATTAAGAAAACAAGAAGTGAAATCTATAACATGATGTTATAAATAAAAACATTCATCTTTTAAATCCTCAGCTACTCCATACATCTAAACCAAAGACAAATACACTGATGTTAAGTGCTAGAATCTTATTATAATATTTCTAAAATAAAATTCTTGAAGTTATGAAGATCTAATTACCCATTCTTTTGGGAAAACTCAAAAAGGTTAGGTGTACTCTCAACTGGAATCCAGTTTGTATCTTATTACATTGAATTCAATTCATAGTGATATGTAAAGTTTATGTGGAGAGACTCATTCAAACAATATTTTGACTAAAAATGGCTTTTCAAAAGAATCAGATATTTTGGTGGAAAATATAAAATCTGACCAGGTTTTCAATAAAAAAACCAAAAACAACAACAACAAAAATCCTTCTTTTTCTCCTCCCCCACTTCCTCTGGAAAGGAGGGATAGGGAGGAAGGAAGGAAGAAACACAAGGAAAAGAAAATTTAATAAAACAAGCCTGAAAAATGTTCAATTGTCAAAAAAATTAAGGGGTTGGAGTGGAATGTGGAGGGGTGTGTGTGTGTGAAGACATAGTCACACTTCCCTCCCTTACCTCCTATGGGTCATTGCATATGCCCAGAGGATAAAGGAGGTAGCAGCCCATAGACTCTCACGAATACAAGGACTAACATTTTGCCTTGTTGCTATGCAGCTGTGCCATGGGAAAGATTCCTTGCACAGCCTTTCACTTGACTGCGCACCACATGAAGGTCAGGCAGAATCAGACACTTGTACCTTATTGACCAGAAGGCACTTATATTTCACGTATGTGGTTGTTTTTGTATTTCTCATATGCTTCATTGTACTCAGTTAATGCTATATTATAGCCTGCCTATGCACAAGGGATTTAGAGTGATATAAATTGTCCCTTACTCCCTTGTGCCAAATGATGGCATCATAGGTTGCAGCATAACAGAAGAAATACTTCATTCAGCTGCTGAGATCATATGCTTCATGTACAAGTGGGCAAGAGGAAGCATAGGAGAGAAAAAAAATAATGCTCTGTCCTGTCAATGGGTCCAGCAACGTAGCTGTGCCAGTGCTTCAGAGAATATTCTGTGCACCCAACCATACACTTATCTCAGTTAACTCCTGTCTTTACTTCCCAGAGCTGCAAGGGAACCAGCATTCACAATCTCTCTCATTCTGCCCCTGGCTTAGAGCCAATTGTCATCTCATCATCTAGTCCTTTATTTGCACCACAAAGAAAACAAACCAAAACAATAACAAACCAAGTAGACTCTCACAGGAAAAAAGATCAGGAATTTGGTGTCAGGATTCCCAGAGATGAAATGGGAGCTACACAGCTATATTCTTGGGCCTCACTTTGCTTCCAAATTTATTGAATATATTATACATGGTTGAAGACATATTGTCCATGATTTATGACTGGTTGTTGGTGATGGTATGTCTTTGTTTATAATTCCTAGTAAATTGAAATATATTATTGTTATTTTACGTAGCTTAAGTTCATCAAAATCATGTATCATCCTTTCCCTATGCAGCCTACAAAGAGAAAAAGTTGAGCTTTTCAAAGCAGTGCAAGGGAGCTGGTCCCTCCATGTCTATAAATGTAACCAGTCAAGGAAGCAAAGTTTCTGAAATATGTAAGTGTTTGTAGGAACAGTGTGTATGAACTATAGGACTACTCATATGAGTAAAATTACTCAAAAATGTATTTGCAATTCAGCCACCAGTTTAGTATATTACTATTGGGTGGCCTTCAAATGCAGGCCTATTTGTTATTTTCAGTATGGAAAGAGCAATCACCATTGTCCCATAAAACAGAAATACACAGAAGACTGTGCCAGGGTTGCCAGCAATTTGATCATGAGTCTCACTATATTTGCTGGCTTTTTCTTAAAACAAACAAACAAACAAAAAAACCCCTCACTTATGGAATGAAGTGTTGATGTGAGAATCCTAGTTTTCATTAGTAGAGCTTAAAAGTGGGAATTAATTGTACTCTAAAAGCTCAGAAACCATAAGACCCATAAAAAAGAACCCATGGTGAAGTCCTGGCCCCTCTAAAGTCAGTGCCAAAATGTCCTTTGATTTCACTGGAACCACGATTTCAAACTCCTCCCTACCTCCCACCTACATTTGTTTGTTTAAACTTCATGATTTTTCAGCCAATCACATTACTTTTTGAGGACCATCTCATGACTTTTTAACATGTGTGATTGATGAAACTGCTGTACTTATGACAGCAATCTCATATGATAAATATGAAGCTACTTTGCTCTTGCTTAACCTTCAAAATGTTGACTACCAAAGTAAAAATAATTACAATAAAAATCATTATTATAGACCTTCCAATTTGTATCTCACTAGCTACCCTTGAGGCACGAAATATTCCTTCTGATGTGAACTGTTGCTCATGGGTTTTTGCTTAATTGATAGCTGTTTAGTTGAAGATTAAGAAGAACTATAATGGATCTAATAAACCAAGAGGTAATGGATTGCTGCACTTACACTATGTAATATTACCATTTACTTTCAGTTGTGGACTTCTTTATTCCTTTAGAAACTTTTTTTAAAAAACTCATATGGAGTTGTGTCACGTAACTGACCTGGATAAATGTGTATGATGGAGATTTCTGAGCTTGTGGAACATAGGAAATTTTATTGCTTTACCTTTCATTTTGCCCTCCCCACCCCCATTTTTGACCACAGTCTGATTGCCAGCTGCAGGTAAAGAATTTTTATTCAATACTCAGACAGCGCTGTTTTACTCTGAATTTAGATTAATCAAAGAGGTCAACTTTCAATAGAAACTGAATAAAATTGTCCATTAAATTGTCCATTTCAGACCTTCAATAATGGCTTATAGTTTTGATTATATTAATTAGTGCACTTACTACATTGCCAGGCTAAATGCTCTCAGTGTTATTTTAAGGAACAAAAAGTTCTGTTCATTCTTTTAGTGAGAAACTAGTTCATGGGGAGGAGGGAGAGAAGAGGATGGGGAGGAGAATTTTTTTAAAAAAAATAATCCGTAAGGGATAAATATTGCTATTGGAAGTTATTATAGTACCAGAGAATTTTAACACAGTATAGTTGAATGCACGTACACACACAAAAATACCTCAAGTCATTCCTCTTTAGTTTTCAATTTTTAAAACGGTGTCATTATGTTACAGCTTTAAACACAAATTTCATGTTAACTTGGATTAAGTGAGAGCCCAGAAGGATATGCCTAATATCCTTCAATAATAGGTTCAGTAGTAGTAGGTTCAGTAACGCCTAATGCTGTTTTTGTGTTCTAAATATTTGAGAGTTACAGGTTTTCTGGATCCTGCATAGTCCAGAATTGTCTCCATTTCCCATGCTATATGTGACAGAAGCATAGTATTTGGACTAACCTGTTACCTTATCAAATGTGGTATTCTGCAGATATTGGCCTATAGCTGAGTTTTCAGAGGAAGTTTAAACACCCTCCCTCCCATTCCCCACAATACATCTAACCAGGGCTCAGACTGACTGAGGAGATGTCTTATCTGGCAGTATGGTATATCATTATTATTTCCCTATGCTTAACAATCCAACTGCTTGTGCAATATGGTAAATGGTGGAAAACATTCCCATAGTCTTCCACAAGCAGTCAATTTACCCTCTGAAGAACAGGATTTGATTTCCCTAGTTTTAGCATTAATAGTGGACCACATCCTGAAGTCCTTTCTCTGGAAACCCTTCCTCCTAATTGAGAATAACTCAGGCAGGGCACAGAAAACACCACCAGTGTTGATAACAATATTTCCTATACATTCTGCAGTCAGAAGAGGCAAGATTTGCATTACCTCCCACATAGTCCCATACAGCTAGGGACTGTGTGGATCCTGAAATATCTGTGTGGACTGAGTGATCTGCTGATAACAGAGGACCCTCTGTATAGCACTGGCATCTCCACTGGATCTGGGGCTTCCTGCTTTCCCCTTAGCTCCTAGCCAATGTGAATTGATGTGCTGCCAGGGACTCACACCCTGCAGGTGCCCTGGAGCCTCATTCCCAATGATCACATACAACATGGAGGAACAAACTGGTGGGAGATACTAAGGCACCATATTAACTTTTGCTATTTTCACCTCTGGGTTTTGTTGGGGAGAATCTGAAGAAACCCACCTGGCTCTCACATCCCCAATTCTGCTTGGCTTACCTCTCCCTACCACTTCTACTACATGGAGTCTTATACATGATGCAAAAGATACATGCCCTTAGGCACCATTACCCACTTCCATGGGAGCAGGCTATTTCTGCACTCCGAATGGAGCAAGTGTCCCAAATTCTTTATTCAGCTACTCTCATGCAAACTCTCATTGACTTAAATTTGCCTAAATAAAGATGGAATATAACAAGAGTAAGGGCCTCAGGAATTTCCCAAGGGAAATTAGAACCCTGAACTAGGATCTTAGGAAGCCGGAAAGAGAGACTAATTTTCAGAAGTGGTGTTGTATAAATGTACTTGTAAAGTTCAAGTTAACTTTGGTTAACCATTTTCTTATCGTATGCAGGACAAACTTTTTTTTTTAGAGCACTCTCCTGACCTTTACAACAGAATTTCTAAAACTAGAAGCTTCAGCTATTTATATTTTAAAAGAATGACATGATGTGCCATCATTTTAAAGAGGACTGATAACGCACCATCATTTACTATAACATGAAAACTCAAAAGGGAAATTTACTTGCTTTTTCTTTCTCTTCCTTATTTCTGAATGCATTTCTTGTTCATGGAAGGTGCCAGATTGGCAGCACTGTGTCTTCCTGTTAAAAGCAACAAGAAGAATCCAAGCAGTGCAAACTTCCTATACTAGCTTGCGAATGTATTTCAAGCTTGTTCCAAAAAGGCATCTGCCAGACTTAAGAATGCAGTTATTTTTTCAGGTCTGTTCAACATTTGGCCTCTGCAGTCAAACTGGCAATGAAGATGCCCATTGTGATATCTTTTAATTTTTTTTGTGAAGTAGAATCCTGTCCACTCAAAAAATGTGTTAATTTACTAAACATTTTCCTCATGCATACACACTAGTGTGAGAAACCTTGCAATAACATAATGTGAGTCTATCAGAAATAGATTTTTTGTGCTTGTTTCAACCATTTTTTAAATTTTGAAATAACAATGTAATTGAAACATGTGTTTTGATAAAAATTGCATTCAGTTTGCAAAGAAATATGAAAAGGAGGCTAAATTTAGGGCCATTATCCACTTTGACAATTGCCATCTAAATTGTAATAGTGATGATTCTTTTCAGTACCACTGACACTCATAAAAAAATAGTAGAATAACTGAGTATTAAAAAAAAGTTAAGCAGAACTCAAACATATGTCTTTAATGGATATTTTATACACAGAGAACATAAATATCTGTAATAGCCTACCACTCCCATATAATCAGATGGGAATCCTGGAGTGTTGAAAAGGCTTTGAGACTTCATAGGCCAGATGGTCTTTGTTCCATCCAATAATTGTTTATATCCTTGTATACTATACACTGTACATTATGGAAATACAGAAATGTGCTGCAAACACCAAAATAGCTGCTATTTGATGTGTTGTTAGAAGAGGTCACATACTGATATTATTTTGTTACTACATACTCAGAGTCAAAATCTCACCTGATGTAAATCGATGCAGCTCCACTGTACTCAAAGTAGCACTGTCAATGTACACTAGCAGAAAGTATGCCCTTCTTCCCCTGCCCTCTCCTCCACTCCCCCAAATTTCAGATGATATTTCTGGCAATAATATTTGTTTGGTTTGTACATGGGTATTTTACAAGGTACCTTTGGATAAAGGAAAATAACATCTTTGCTTTTGTTTGTACACAACATAACTTACATTCATGCCAGACAGAGAAATATTTGTGCTTGTTAGAGTTAGTAACATAAATATTTTACTTGTGGAACACACATTTGGCTAGTCATTACCAGGGTGATACAGTCATTTCAGCAATTACATTAAAAGCAATTTTCTGGCAATACTGAGAATCTGTGGATGCCTTTTTAATTCCAGTTTTATTAGTATTCAGTGTAGATAATGTAATAGGTCTGTGACTTTGCTGGATGTCTGACATATGCCTCCTGGATAAGTTTTGTTTCAGAAGGTGTGCTGTGGTGATAGTAAATGCAGAAAACATTTCATATACAACTTGCAACTAAAAGTTTATTTCAGAAAAATGTGCCTCTATCTTGTGCTGTCCTGCTAAAAGTCACTTTTGCACTACTCCAGTAGCCCGAAAAAGACCAAAAGCTGCCTTTAATAAGCAATGGAGGACGTTCCACAGTCTGGCAGAATCCATGTCTGGTGTAAATCCACCTTTACGCATTTTAGTGCAAGAGGAAAAGTAGGGGTGTGCAAAAGTGGGCCTAGAGCACAAAGTGTTCCAGCCAGTGCCTTGCCAGGTCTAATATACAGCAGTCCCAAGATTTTCAGGGGGCAGGAAGATGGGGTAGGAAGACTCCACCTCTGAGTCTACCCCTACTCAGCCTAGCACCATCTGAGGATGGAGCCCATAGTTTTTACTTCAAACACATCGTGGGGATATCTTTCAACTTATTCTCTGGCCCTCTAAAAGGTGGGGATTTTGTGTAATCTCTAGAACTTTTCTTTGTGACTGACTGGTCACTTCTGAAACTTATCAGCACAGATCATCCTTTTATAGAAGCCCTTCCCAGCATGCTTTTAAGATAGCCAGCTCTTTATATTTGGATGAGACAAACAGCTATAGTCTTCAATTAGCTTATTGGAGCAACGGGCTCCAGGTGGGCAGACGTCTGTGCTGAAGCCTGGCCTGGTTATCTTCACCAGCCCTCTGCACAGATGCAGGGGTGTGAATCTATAGACTCAATTGCAGGATCAGGACCTTCGGAAGGATATAACAAGAAAATTGTGAGACAAAAACTTTATTCCTCCCACTTGAATTAGGAAATTTGTCAAAATTGAGAATTTCCCAGTTTCTGCTTTGATGAATCAGCATTTACTGATCAAAACACATTTAGCTGAAAAGTTCCCAACCATCTCTATTAGCAATTCTCATGCTTTTTTTGCGAGAGTCACAGTATCTTTCTATAGATTCCCCACCTGTGGGAATCAGAGGATTGCAAGAGAAACTCAGCTGTCATTAAAAAAAAAAAAGTTTCTAGCCTACGTGTTTGCCAAGAAAAGCCGGAAAATGTGAAGTAAAATCACCCTAAAGAAACCAAAGGAAAATAAAAAAAATCCCAAATATATATATATATATATATATATATATTAAAAAAAGACTCATATTTTACGAGAATTGTATGACTTTTTACAGATTTGGGATTGTCATCACTGGGTAAATATCCTTGGATGCACATGGTGAAAATCATCCTGACTACACCTCTAAAGCCAGTTCCACTTCATAAATACCTCATACTAAGGCATAAATCCAGACTAAAATGGATTAAAACCCCTAATAATTTATAAAAAACTTAAAAATAAATGATGTAATAAAACTTTACTAGTCTTGTATAATGAACATTTCTGACATAACAGACTTCTGGCTTCTACCATAGATAGAAAAGAATAATCCAATTCACCTACACAAACTCATTTGTTTCAGCTTTCAGAGTTCAAGGACCTGAATCTATTCTCATTTACAACAATGTTTATGACAATAAAAAATGGTAGCTGTGGAAAAGTCAGGTCAGAAGTATCTGAACAATTCACTTAATGAAACAACCTACAAAGATAAATTATATATTTATTCACACAACTATTGTATTACTTCCACATCAGAACAGACTAAGCAGACATTTAGCAGCTTCTATCCAAGTTTGACAGTTGAAAACAAACTACAAAATCTCAAGTGGAAAAGCTGGTGTATCTAAATGATACAGGGCCATTATCTCTGAAGCTATAGTGAGAAATGAGTAAGTCACAGTACATTACAAAATAAATGGGAAACAGAATTTCAGACTTTCATGGAAAATGACTTCTGAGCAGACAGTCTCCAAACTGCTCAACCCAGCACCTCCTTCCCCTCACAAAGTGATTTCCAATAGGAAAAGTATTCTGAAGCAGATCCAAACTCTATTGCTATAGAAGTACTTTAAACATCTCTCAGCATTAGCTCTGCTTTTCCCAGTTTCAACACTAGAAAATATAATCTTTGGGAAAATCTTTAATTTATTATTTGTTATACCAGCCTAATCACAAGATGAGAATATCCTCACTTGAGTAATCCTACTGAAGTCAATGGGTATAAACATGAGTGTCCTAATCTTCAAGCCCAAGTTTTTAGAGCTCATAGAAATGTAAGCACTGAAAACTTCATGCCCCAACATTTCAGTTTACACCTTCAAATAACACCTGTTTGTCCAAGTAAACAAACAACTTACTAACTAACTTGCCTATGCAATGATTTGGATCCCAAAATTATGTCCTCACAAACTTTAAAATCTGGGATGAAATTACTTTGAATATTTGATCCTGAAAATTTCAGTTGGCCAAGAAGTGTAACTTTCTAAAAAAGTTTAACATAATAGCAGTAAAGGGGCAGATACAGAGATCTTTGTGTGCATGCTAATGAATTTGCATAGCACTCAGATATCACAGAGAGCGGTGCAATATAGGAACCTAAATAGACAAACAGAATGATAGTGAAGAATAGTATTCTAGACATGAGATCCAGATTTCTACTTGAAAATGCATAACATGTTATAATTTTGGACCTATCTTTCCAAATCTGAAGTGCAGTAGAGTATGTATACATAAGAACATATTCTATTAAATGAAGCTTATATCAATACATCAGGCATACAACTAAATATGTATATGTAATACAGTGGCCTTTGAATAATCTCAGAACTCATAGTTTGAAAATACTGTGTTAATTTTAAGAAAACAGCATCTAATGAGAGACCTGTGGCAGCACTGCAGCTTCTATTACCAGAACACAAAGTATTTTGCTGGTGACTCAGATATCCGTGAACACCTAATTAAGTTAATATTTCCTTTTAGCTCATTGTTGTATGGCCCTTTCTCTAATAGCTAAGGGCTATCTCATCTCTAAGGCAACTGATCTTAATTTCATGACTAAAGACGACATGAAAACAATAGGCATACACTACTGATAGGTTTTAGACAGTTTAAGTTTGTACATTTTTATTTTAAAACATAAAATACTCAGCATTTGATACTCAGATCCATTGACTTCAATGGTGCTATGACTCTCTATACCAGCTAAGAATCTAGGTTCATTTTGTAATAATAAAATAAAAATAAAATAAGCTTAAAATAAACTTTCAACCACCTTCAAATGTCAGAAGTCATTGACAGAGCAGGATTTGACTCTTCCTATCTGCACATTTTAGTTTCAGTTTAGAACCAAAACCATAAAGGTTTGACTTTCTGATTCAAATGTTGATAAAATCTCATAGGAATTGCTGTTTTTATGACATTTAAAACCGTGAGATTACTAGCTTGACAATATGGAATACTCATTCAGTGTGCTTCCTATACAAACTCCTACACAAATGTTATTACAGTAATAATCCTTGAGGTGACAAAGATATAGGTGCCTGTGACACAGCCTACATCCAAAAGAAAAGGATGCAAACTTTTATGCCAGATGAAAGACCTCTGGCAACCATTAAAACTTAGGCAGCCAACAGCAATTGAAAACTCAGCAAAACTCTCCTGTTAAGAGTCTGAGTAACAAGCAGAAGACATATTTCCACAACTGGGGATGATGATTTACAGCCTGATCCAAAGCTCACTGGAGTCAACAGAAGTCTTTCCAGAAAGGGGTACAGTAGTCTGGAAAGGTTGAGAACCACTTTCCTATACTATACAACTATAGGGAAAAGTTCTATAGTATAGGAAAGGTTGAGAACCACTTTCCTATACTATAGAACTATAGGGAAGGGGAGTGATTTCAGGTAAAAATGGGACAAGTGACCAGGTTAGGGTGACCAGATGTCCTGATTTTATAGGGACAATCCTGATTTTTGGATCTGTTTCTTATATAGGCTCCTATTACCTCCCACCCCCCCCGTCCCGATTTTTCACATCTGCTGTCTGGTCACTCTAGGCCAGGTAAACCCTAGACCAGGGATTAAATACTTTATTTAATTAATACATTATTTTTATAATAATTAAATATGTTAATTAAATAATAATTATAATAATTAAATACGTTAAACAAATACGTTAAATAAATAATAATAATTAAATACGTTATTTTTATAATTAAAAACGTTATTTCATTAAATACGTTATATAAACCCTAGACCAGGTAAACCCGGACCAGGGATTAAATACGTTATTATATAATGCAATAGCCAATTAGCTTGCATCTCTTTAATAAACCAATGAACAGCAGAGCACCCAGGGTTAGGAGGAGCCTACTCCTCCTTGTATTATGATGCCATCCGGTCCTTACTGGATCCAATCAAATTTCCTATCTGTTAAATCAGTGGGTGTCAGAATAAAGGCTGATTGGCCCATCTCCTCACCCATCACAAAGATTGGACACAACAGATATAAGAAAGATGAAGTACAAACAAATTAGAAGATGATTTCATAATATACACACTCTCCAATACTCAGTAAGAACTGGCAAGAGATTTAGTAGAGGAAATAGTGAATAAAATGAATTTTAAACAGTTACATTCAGGTGCTAAATGGAAGGATTCCACAAAACATGGACAAAATTAGACCACAAGAACGTATAAAGGTGTAAAGGATATGGCCAAATAGCCACAGCAGGATAAAATGTTTAATTTAAAATTTGAAAATTGAATATATTCAGGAACTATTTTGAATTGAAGAGATACCCAAAATTATATGGATTTGTTTTTGTCAGCGGGTAAAAGAGTAAGAAAAAGAAAAAGAAAATAAGCTACTAAAATCTCTATTAGTATTATACGGGGAGAAGAATCCCTCAGCTGTATATAACATGAGGACAATCTCCAGTACTTTTTAAATGCACTTTGGTATTGCCATTGATAAAAGAATAGCAGCATACTTGGCTACCCTAGTAGCAGGAACTTCTCCCACTTTTAATACTACTAAAACTGGTGGGAACTGTAGTGATCTAGAGAAACCACAAGGTTATTATATCACTGTTCTTCATAACTTCTGTGAGCATTTCTCCACAGTGGTAAAACTTCTCAAACAATGTGTACTAAGTGCTAATCTGAAGCAGATAATTGTACTAGTTTAACTAATTTCATTTACATTGATCTAATTCAACTGGTGCAAACTCCTCATCTAGACATAAGTAAACCAGTTTAATCCTTTAAATCCATTTAGTTAGCTTCTGTGAATTGGCAAATAGAGACAAGTCACATCTTAAGAAAAAATGATCCAGTTTAAGTGCATCTGCATTTGGGATGTGTATGTTTAACTAAATTTTAAAGCAATTTTGTCAAACCAGTGCTATTTTCTAAGGTAGGCCAGGACTTAAGCATACAATATTGTTGTCACTGCTGCTGGCCGAATAGTGGGATAATTCCCTAACTTTTTCAGCACATGTGTAGCCTGACAAGATACTAAACAGAAGTGTTTACAATGAGCCACAAAAGTATTCAAATGAATCCTGTTTTACATTTGATCTGAATCTGCCAAACAGAAATCAGTTTTCTTAGGGGCCGATTTTTAATGGTATTTGGCTGCCTAAACATCAAAAGGGATACACAGTGGGACTTTCAAAATCGCCTAACCAGGTTAGGCATCTAACTCCCATTGACTTAAATTGGAATTAGGTACCTAGGAACTTTTGAAAATCCAAATACATGCATATTTAGGCATCTTTAGGTGCCTAAAAATCTTTTAAAATCTATTGTTTAATATTTAGACACTGTTCATAGAAGCTACTTGTAGCTCTGTCACTGTAGCTCCATTAACTTCAGTGGAATTGCAACAATTTACACCAGCTGTGAATCTAGCCAAATAGATTTCTTCTTATATAAATCATAAATACCAGATCCTTGCATTTTTATGCCGATTTTAGCTTACTGATGTTAGCTACTGCAAATACCAATGAAAACAAACTTTAAAGTATTACTGTAATTCAAAGTTTCATCTTCCTTCTGCTCTGGATAACATTTTCTAGGACACAGCATACATCAGCTTTGTCAAAGACCTGTGTTGCACTGTAGTTAATAAAGCGTGTCCTCATTTACTGCACCCATCCAAGCTTACAATTTTTTAAATTATTTAAATGTCGTCATAAAAAATGTAGTGAGATTACAAGTTCTGCTGTACAACTGTGATGGGAATATTGGGTGAAACATGCAAAATTGATTTACAAAGAATAGCAAAGATCTCGTTCCTGAATGCATTTGCTCCTCCGAGAGGGAAAAAGAAGAAGAGGAAAGACTGGTTCATTAAGTTGCCTTGCAACGGGAAAAAAAACAGCTACTAAAATCATGAACAACCTGATGGCTAGAAATAGCAAGGGAAATAAAGAATTAGAACTGTGTTTCATTTTGTAGTGTTTTATCCAAACAGAGGGTCATGACCAACAGTAGACTTGTGGGAAGAATATTGCTACAAGTATTACTCTTATTGCATGTATTTAACTAGAAACACACAACAGCAAAGTGTTATTGTGTGACCTGTCAGCATACGTGCTACCATACAATTAGATTTGTTAATCTGCCTCTTTACATTTTAATGATATTTGCTTTACAATATTGGGAAGTTGTTTGAAAATGAGAGATATTTTTAAAGAAGCACACATCTGGTTATTTTTAGCACATCTGCAAATAATGTCATTAGTATAATAAAGAGAGAATTAAATTTCCTAGAACCATAAAGATTTACAAAGAGCATATACAGCATGCTCCTGCAGATAAACCATCTATGTATTGTGTAAACTTCCACATACTGTAATAGCTAACTTGTTCATGTTTTTTTTCCCCTCCCAATTGGATTCATATATAGAGAGTAGGCAGTACAAAAAGCAACCTTTTTGATACAATGTCCTGAAAATACTCATAAACATTGCTTCAGAAAAAGATTTTAATTGCCAAGACGAGTATCTGAAAATGAAGTGAGCGGAACAATACAAAGGCAGTCACTGAGACAGTATGTGACTAATTGCACATACGGTAGCTTTTCTATTTGGTAGTTATCTGACAGTAAATGAGATTGCAGTTTCCCAGACAAAATATATAGAAGATGACATTTGTATGTAAAAGCATGAGATTAACCTACATTCCAGTGCTATTAATGTAGTATGTTAACTGATGGGGCAGTTGAGAGGGAAGGGGAGAAGGGCTGAGGCTCACAAAGAAGTTCTGTGTGCTGCAGGGAAAATCTATCCATTGATGAGCCTTGTCTGCCTCACAGGGTAATTTTTTTTTCTACATGAATGGAAATATTTAAACTATTGCCAAGGCCTCAACAACTGGAAATATGTAACTTCAGAGAGGATACACTGACCTGAAACGGTTTACAGAAAAGCCCTGCAGCATTAACTTCCCACTGCAGGCAAAGGAGCCCAATGGAAGGTGGGTTAATGAGCACACGACTCTCCCCACACCCCCAAATAGATTTTCTTCTAAGGCAAATTGAATTGGCAAGTTTCATTCTTGCTTCCCTAGGTTTTGCCAACATCTTATGTGCTGGCTTGTACCTCGGGTTAATTGAAATTATAACACGGGTCAAACAATCCCTTTGTTTTCTTGACAATATCATGCTGTGGATCAGACCTTTGTAAAGGACTCTCCTGTTTCTGCTCAGTATTCATTAGAGCACAGCTATAATAGCCATAAATATCAATTTTATATCTTGCTTAAACATAGATTACTATTATTTACGTCATCTGAGATTGTGATATTTTATTAATGGATAATTGGTGATTCTAACTAACAGTTAGAACTAACTAATTGGTGGTACTATCGGTTCCTACAAAAGGATTAAGGGTTCTCATTTGTTCCTCTTTGAGGATGGCTAAACAGCCACACTCTCTTAACTTAACCTGCTCTCTGTTTTCAAACTGGAAGAACCTACAGAAATACGGAATCAGGGCTAGATTGTAGCTTTGTCACAGGCCTAGCAATACTTAATGATAATGAACTAGCAACAGACCAGGGACCATATTGTTCTTCTCTTGCTCCAGAGGGATAATCTGTGCCAACCCTACACCTGGTACAGATTAATTCCCCTCTTTGCTGGTTTAGCTGTTGGGGCTGGCTACACCCCTTTCCCCTCCTGGCCAATACCCTCTCCACTCCTTTGAGTGAGAAAAAGGAGTGGCAGCCTCATAGAGATTGATGTCTTTCTGCACTGTGATCCATGAAATGTACAATCCCACTAGGGCAGTAAATACTGTCCCCCACCGACTCCTGTGCCAGTGTGCAGCCTGGATCACAATTGTACCCGCAGTAAACATTGAAAAATGGAACATCTTTTGGGGGAAAAGACTAAGAAAATTGAACAAAACAAAAAAGGAAGAGGCAGGAAGTCATTAGAGAAAGAAATACAGCGGGGCTGCTGAAATTGCGCAACCCCAAAGGATGCAGCTAATTTGTATATACATTTACATAATTTAAAAATAAAAGCACACAACCACAATATTTACTTGAATTGTATCCAGCTCAACAGAGGAACAGAAATGGATTGTTGCTTGAGTTCATCAGCAATAAGAACCTGCATCTGATCAGGTTTGCTTTCACTCTACAATTACAGGCTGAAACAGGTCATGTTATTGGTTATGTTTTGGACAGCCCTAGAATTGAGAAGAGGGCAGGGCAGCCATTGGTGAGAAATGTTAGATAATTTACAGAAATGAGTGAGGGGGAAAGGAAACTTCCTAGTCTCCAAATAAGTGTCCTTATCCATTTATATTCCTTCCTGAAGACAAACCTAAATCTAGAGCTCGCTCTGATTCTCTACCATGTTCTTTTTGACATTACCCCAGGATGTCGTGACCCTTTCAGCTGGTCAGCTTTACCAGTGTCTCAGTGCCCCTGCTGTGGGTGAAAGTTCTCTAAGAATCCTGAAAGGAAGCTCAGATTTTGTTTTTGGAATTTGTTTTACAATGGGGTTGATTTTGAGGTGAAAATAAAATTGAAGATCCCGTTCATGCTTGTGTCCATTCTGTGCGAAACACTGACATTGGCAGGATTAGAATGACAACATTTTTCAAGCATAAAAGATTTGTGAGCAGTTTCCTGCAACATATTAGGTACAAACAGACTTTTCTTCAACAGCAGGCATACATGGTTTTTAGGTTTAGTGGTTTTTCTTCCCCTTGAACAAATGCATTTATTGTAGCTGATTTAAGGAAAAGCTTCCCCTCCATTTATTTTGATTTCCCCTGTGTCCCTTTACAGAATCGTAAAGAGTACAGAATCTTGTTCCACAATTATATATTTGTGTTGAGACCTCTTTCAAATCTTCAGACCAATAATCTATGAACAATTGTTAAGTGATCTTTTGCAGCAGTCCTAAATCCATCCACCCACCCCCACCCAGTCAGGGAATAATTTTTCCTACTCTTGCTATATGAAGACCCATGGAGAACATTTCTAGGCCCATTTCCTAATGTGAGAGGCAACAATATGACAGGACAGGGAGGAAACAGGGCTTTTGGATATCAGAATTAGAAGGGAGGGGACTTGGGCGGTCTTAGAAACTTGGTAATGAGATGGAGTCATTTCACCTCTGTGCCACTGACTTGAAAATGTCCCAGTCTGGTATTGACCAAAAGATGTTTCTGCTGCAATACAATTTGATTTTGTGACCTGTTGGGAAATGAACTGGTGGCCTTAATCCATTTTGTAATGCAAAGTGAATCAAGGAAGTGATGGGGGAGTAGTGTAGCTATACAATTGGAAACTGATAAAAGATACAGTACAAGAGATTTCTCACTCTGAAAAAAAATATTCTTTTTCAGTGTTTTAACCTTCTGTGTGTGCCAGAATGCAGTTAACATAGGTATAGCTGTGTTAAACAGTCCACCAGTCTGCATTTTATAATTGCCATATGAGCAGTATTATTTTTTTTGGACTGTGTTGACTCAGGGTCTGGATTGACTCAGGAAATCATGGTAACCAAGACTACCATATAGCCATTCATATTTTGTCTAGGTCTTGATTTTAGGAGGGGTTTGGTGATGGAGGAGGTGAAAATTACATTTTATTCTGAGTCACGCTGTAGTCTCCAGCAGTTCTAAGATCAGAGCACATTTTTTCTTCTTTCAGCTGAAGAGACTGATTTAACTTTTGTGCCCACAAAAAACAATGGATCTAACATTGTTTCAGATTACTTTAATGGGAGGCAGATTTTGGACTACATGAAACATCACAAGTGGCAAAATAACATTTTGAGTCCTGTTGATTTTGGTGTTGAAAAGTTTTAAGACCTATACCAGGGCAATAGTGGTACTGGAGAAGTAAACTTCTTTTCTTCTACTATAGCAGCTACGAAATCCTGACCAGTGGTCCTATTTTGGGTAGCTGACAGATTGGTCAATCCAGACTGCTTCACTCAAAACATAATATTTTTAATTTCACTGTGATGAGATTTCTGTCCATTGTAAAGTCATAGGAACCACTTGCAATATGTAAACTGAAGAATGTGCATAAATCTTTGTAGATTACAGACCTACAGTAATTGGTGAAGGAAAAGGTACAATATCCAGTAGCTGTTTTTGCTCCACTGACAAGCAGCCAAGTTTCTGTTTTGCTAAGGGAGATGCAAAGTGCCTGAACACTGGAGTTCTGTGTTTTTGTTTTATGGTGTGAGCGCACTGCAGTTTACGAGAAGGCAGAAAATGGCATAATTCTAAAATGTTGTGACAGGACTTGTTTAGTTCATTTCTTCACATTTTGATAAAGAAAATTATGCTTTCAATTCAAAATTGCTTTTGCCACAATTTCTATGTCTGACATCTCTTATTTGCATACACAGCCAACATTTCTGTAGCAGAATTATTTCTGTATGGTTTGATTTCCCTGATTATCCAGGTTTGAAAACACAATTACACAAGGGCAGCTCAGGTCATTTTATTGCCAAATTGACAATTCTTTGTCACTAATTTTTCATTACTGTTATTTACTGTTGAAAGCTTAACTGTCTCAATTTTAGCATCTAAAATTTGCTGCTAATACGCAGTAATGTAAAGTGTAAGAAGAAGATACCACATTAATATGACAAATTTCTTCACAGTTTTGTAGCATTTAATATAATTTGTATATTTTTCTGTCAATATAAATATTATTAGTATGTACCATACACATTCCCTCTGTAGCTTTTAGGCACAATGATAACTATTAGCAAGACACCTTGTATTGTGCAACATTTTAGATCTAAACAATACAGCAAGGACTCCCAATTAATGCTACCCAACTTCACTGATGTATACAATATTATACATTACAGATAACTGCTCATTGTTTGACCCATTTTATAATATCATTTAATAACCTCTGCAGCGCTACACCCTGAAGGCAGGAGGACAATAGCTCTCCATACTCTACCTGATTCTTCACCTGATACCAAATCCAATTCAAATTTTTGAGCCTAATATCCAAAGCTTTCCTTAAGCTCAGGTATGATTACCTAAAAGACCACATCTCCCTTTCTACCATATCAAGAACACAGATTAGAGCTGGTCGGAAATTGGAATTTCAGTTCCATGGGAATTCCTGACACCTCAAAATCTGTTTTAATTTCAAATCAGAATGAAAAACTAAAATCTTAAATTTCCCACAGAAAGAAAATTGAAAAAACAAACAAAAATTAACCCTACATGGAACAATCCGAACATTTTTGATAAAAATACTATTTTAATAATGCTGAAATATGTTTACAAGTAATATATAAAATAGAATAGCAATATCAAATAAATAGGATTTTTTCAACATTATCACAATTAAATGAGAAAGTAAAAACTGTTTCAACTCTCCCATCAAAATCAAAACAGTCCCCCCAAAATATTTCAAATTTTAACAAAATGCATTTTCCAACAGAAAACCGTTCATGGGAATGTTTTTGACCAGCTGTAACGCTACCACCAGCTACAATGCAGCTGGCAGGTCTCAGGAGGTGGCTCATGGATTCCAAGATTAGAAGAGACAGGGCTGCCTGAGGGGCGGGGGGGGGGGGGGGGGGAGTGCAGAAATTTGCCCTGGGCCACACAGGGGCCTCCACGAGAATATAGTACCCGGTGGTGCTCCGGGTTTTCGGCGACACTCCGGCGGCGGGTCCTTCAGTGCAGCCGAACATATCCGGAGTGAGTGAAGGACCCGCTGCCGAAGACCTGGAGTGCTGCTGGCACGAAATTGCTTTGCCTCAACCCCCCTGAATCCTCTAGGCAGCCCTGAGATGAAACCACTGTAATCATCTTGTCTGACTTCCTGCATAACAGAGGTCATAGAACTTCCCCAAAATAATTCTTTAGGTATATCTTTTAGAAAAGCATGCAATCATGATTTTAAAATTGCCAGTGATGGAGAGTCCACCAAGACCTTAGGTAAATTGTTCCAGTGATTAATTAACATTCAAAAGCGCTTTATTAAGTATTGAAGAGCTCTTTATTAAATATTCATTCCTCATGTAGGCATTTATACATTGTAATCAAATCAATCCTTCACCTTTACTTTGTTAAAAGCTAAGTAGATCAAGCTACTTTAGACTATCACTATAAGCCATGTTTTCTAATCCTTTAATCGTTCACATGGCTCTTCTCTGAAACATCTCCAATTTTGCAAAATTCTTCTTGAATTCCAGCAGAGGTCACAACAGTGCCAAGAAGAAAGATAAAATAACTTCTCTACTCCGATAAAAGATCCCTCCCCCATTTAGGCATCCAAATATCATATTAACCCCTTTGTCTATAGCATCACACAGGGCTCTCACATTCAGCCGAATATCCACTATCACCATCCAAAATGTTTTCCAGAGACATTGCTTCTGACGATAGCATCACCCGTCCAGGATGGCCTACATTCTTTGTTCCTAGATATGTACTGTAAAAGACTGACAATATCCTGTAATATCCTAGACAAACCTTATAGAATTAATGTAAATTTTTCTGAATTAAATTAAACCTTACTGGTTTAATGCTTTAATACATTTGGGTTCATTGTATTACAAATGCAGTTGTGTATGTGTTATTGTGACATTGTATGTACCTACACTAATAAGAGGGAGATGCTAATGTAATTCCTCCATTATCAGCCCTTTGAAGCCTGGAGAAATATGTACATACTAGTTCAAACTGGATTCTCCAGGGACCAAAAGACAAAGAAAGGAGTATTGTTTATATATTCTGGTTTTAAACTGGCTCAGGGCTTCCTGAGCTGTCAGATGGATGGGGCCCTGGTCCACAGAGGGTGCCACTCTTTAGGGAATGCTTGAAAGGACTGGGTCTACTGAAGCATATAAGGATAGGTGATAGTTCTGGGCTAAGGCCATTATAAACTTGGGATCATAGAAGGGACTCCCTCTTTGGGGTTTTGAAGGACCTTTCCTGCCAGAGTCCATGTGAAAGCTGTCAGGCAAACTTAGCAGCATGTGTGCACGTTCTTTTATTGTTTAAATCTGTTTTCTCTATAGTTCTTTTACCTTAAAGAGAGTGGTGTGGTAACTATAATGGTGGGAAGTCACACTGTTAACCAGCTCTGAAGAGAAAACAAACAGTTGCTCTTGGGTATCCTAGTCTCTGCTGGAAATAACACCATGAAGGAAGGGACCAGTGCAGCCTGGAAACTCCTTTGTCAGAAGAAAGTGAGACATTGGTCTCCACACAAGGAAAGCAATGGCTGGGGAGTCAGAAGCATGAGAGCAGGTGCTCTGGCCAGACCCCTCAGGGGAAAACAGGTGCCCTAAACTATGACATATACATTTACATTTAACCATATTAAAATACTTATTGTTTGCTTTGTCCAGTTTACCAAGTGATTTTGAAAATCACTCTGTATTAGTGACCCACTTCATTATTTATCATTCTTTCAATTTTTGTATAATCTGCAAACTTTATCAAGGATAGTTTGATGTGGTTTTTTTCCCCCAAGTCATTGATAAAAATGTTAAATAGCATAAGACCAAGAACTGACCCCTAAGGGACCCAACTACAAACATACTTGCTCTATGATTCCTCATTTACAATTATATTTTGAGACCTAACATTTATGTTGGTGAGAGAAAAGCTTTCAAGCTTACGCAGAGCTCTTTTTCAGGTCTGAGAAATGTACTCAGAATGTCACAGCTAAATACAAGGTGGGCCTCCCTTACCAATACAAGTTGATCCAATAAAATATACTGCCTCACCCATTTCATCCCTTTAATATCCTGGGACTGGCATAGCTACAACAACACTGCATACAACATACGTTAATTTATATTATTCTAGTTTTTCGATGAAAATGTCATATGGTGCCAAGTCAAATGCCTGACAGAAGTCTATTATATCAACACTACTAGCTTTATCAAACTTGTAATCTTGTCAAAAGAGATATCAAATTAATTTGACAAGATCTATTTTTCATAAACCCATATTGCTTGGCATTAATAATATTACCCTCCTTTAATTTTTCATCGAGTTTTATATCAGCTGCTTCATTATCTTGCCAGGATTGATGTCCTACTGACAGGCCTATAACTACCTGGGTCATCCTGTTTACCCTTTTTAAATATTGGTACAATATTAGCTTTGTTCCAGTCTTCTGGAACTTCCTCAGTGTACCAAGATTTATTGAAAATCACTATTAATGGTCATTAGTGGTCAAAACTCCTGGATGTAAGTTATTCAGACCTACTGATTTTAAAATGTCTAACTTTAGTAACTGCTATTCAATATCCTCCAGAGATATTTGTGGAGTTAGTATCATCATATGAGACATCATCTGCATCTGCTTCATGTCTTTCTTCATTTAGAACACAGGATAAGTCAACTGTTTATATATGTTTTTTTTCTCTGTAGCAATAACAGCACAATTTTTGGCAAGCTTCATTCCCCCACAGATGCCTCACCTGAATAGGTGGAGGGGAGGGGGAATGGAATCCATCAACCAAACAAACAAAAAATTACCTTACAGAATCCATTGAGGGTGGAAAATACCATCTTAACAGACTTCTGATGGTTATGTTCTTGCTTTTAGACCTTAGATAATGAGGAGTGGCCTGAATAGACAGAAAGATGATAGACGTAGAATGGGCTGAAAGCATTGTGTTAAATAGACCAGGAAAAAACAGCTACCATTCATCTGATAAGTCATTCTGGAGTGGGACCTGCTCTTGCATAACTCAGGGATTGCACAAATTGTGAAGGCATCTGTTATGCAGAACTCTTAAGCTTAAAAGAGTAGAGCTCTGCTCCTACACAGCTTCAGATCTGTGGAATAGTTGCCACGTGTTCTTGCATGCATCCATCCCAGGGAGCTATTTAGAAGGGCTGGCCAGAGAACAAGAATTCTGTTTCATTAAAAGTTGGGCAGACCTCATTCCTAGACCTCAGAAACCTTCCCAGTTAAGTAAAAACCAATATGTTTCCACAAAAAGTTCCATTTGTGATGACTTGGCATTTTCCAGGTTTTTTTACAAAAATGTTTGGTTGAAAAATCCCTGACCAGCTCTAGTCTTAAGTCTTTTCATGCTTCTTGTGCTGTTGTAGACACCTATTCCTCCTCAAGAGAAGTGATGCATTTGCCTCCTATACCCTGCAAAGGGCAAATACTTCTGCTCTCTAGAGGATGCTTCCTGTCTCCCCCAGAAGACCCTTATGGATTAAGAGGTAGCAGACAATGCCAGGCAGGACTTAAAAGAGTCTGTTGCGAGGAACTGCCATATGAATCCCTAACACCTAACGGAAACCTCAAAGGCAGTGGTCTTCAGAAAGTGTAAAAAGGTATAGTCCATGGACTCCCTCTGAAGCCATCAAACAATAAAAAGGGGAACTGGGAATCAGAAGCTGGGGTGCCTATGAAATTCCCTGGGAGTTGCAGCTCTAGGTGGGCTGAGGAACTATTTTTGTGTTCTACCTGTATGAGAAATAAAACTGTGCCTGGAAAGAGATTCTGGATGTTGCAACTAGAATTTAAAGCAGGGGTGGGCAAACTTTTCGGCCCGAGGGCCACATTGGGGTGTGGCAATTGCTTGAAGGGCCATGAGTGTAGGGTTGGGGCAGGGGGTTGGGGTGCAGGAGGGAGTGTGGAAGTGGGTACAGTGTGCAGGAAGGGCCCAGGAGGGGTGGGGTGTGGCTCAGGGAAGGGGTTTGGGGTGCACAGTATGGGAGGGGTCTCAGGGCAGGGGTGCAGGATGGGTGCAGGGTGCAGCAGGGGGCTCAGGGCAGGGGGGTTGGGTATAGGACTGGTGCAGGGTGCAGCAGGGGACTCAGGGCAGGGGATTGGGAGCAGAATGGGTACAGGGTGTGGCAGGACGTTGGGACACAGGAAGGGTTTGGGGTGTGGGCTCCTGCCCGGAGCCGCTTACCTGGAGCGGCTTCAGGATGGCAGCGGGGCCAGGGCAGGTTGGTGAGAGAGGACAGAGAGTTCTGCGCGCCTGTGGTATCTCCTCTGAAGCTTCCATTGGCCGCGGTTCCCCGTTCCTGGCCAATGGGAGCTTCAGGGGAGGTATGCACAGGCAAAAGCAGCCCATGGAGCCCTCTGCTCCCCCTCCCCAGGGGCGGCAGGGCTGTAGCAGCACCACGGAGGTGGCAAATCCACGGGCTGGATCCAAAGCCGTGACGAGCGGGATCTGACTCATGGGCCACAGTTTGCCCACCCCTGATTTAAAGTATAGTCTGTTTAGCAGAGTAATCCAGCTACAGCCACAACAATTAATTATGAAATGTAATGTAAATATGAGCTTTTTGAAAGCCACAGTAATTAGTAATATTCCTACAGTTACTCAGGAAGACAAATACAGGTTTCCTAGAATTCAACCAGTTGGGTTATGTGGGCATAACTACAAGCCCAATGTTGTCCCATGAGAGTCTGTAAAAGTGGGGTAATATGCTGTGGCTCGTAGCAGCACTGCAAAAAGCAGCAGAACTAAGAGCTCTGAATGGAAAACTCAGGAACTGCAGAAATTGTGACGCAGCAGCAGCAGCCGCCAAAGATGAGTTCCATTGGTGTTTCATAGGCTGAGATAAGGATGCATAAAAGATTTCTGTTCCCCTCCTTATAAGCTCTGAAGAAAGCCCTCTCAAAGTGCTTTTATTTTTGGCTTTGCACGGGAGACTACATTCATTTATTCCTGAATGATCATATTTCTGAAGCTGTAAATGTATATCTATTTAAGCTTACACATCAGTAAATTTGCTAGAATGTTATCATGTGCATACTGAAACAAATGGCTAAACATTATTCCCAATGTACTTGGTATACTAAACTGAAATACTTTGGGGCACTACAGGTGAGACACTTGTCTCAGTAAATGGACTGGAAGCTCTTTAACAGATAGCTTTATCCTTCCTAAAGACTCACAAATCTCTCTCTGCAGGAAGTCAGGTACCCTCCTGTTACAAAGAAAAACATACTGGTTTGAACCATCCATCACCACTTGAAAAGTAACAAAAACAGATCATTCCTAGTAACACAATAGTTGTCTGATTTGTCAGACATGTGTAAATATAAATGACAAATTGTTAACCAAGCCTATAATAATTTCTCTTTATTCTGTACCATACATCTCAAATCTGCCAGTTCTAATATCCCTTTCAGTAATTATGAAGGTCCTCCAGGCTATTTGTTAGATGCTACAGGATATGTATTCCGTGATACTGACTTGTGAGGAAATTCATATATTGCTTCAGAAAGGTAATAATTAGCTTTGCATAGTCTCATAATACAAACTATACAGGGGGCCCTCATTTATGCCAGAAGATAAAAAATGAAAGTGGAAAACTAAAGGTTTTTTTTATTGCTGCTTTTGAAGAAAACATTTATAACTTGAACATGAAGGCTTATACCAAGGCTGCAAAATGTTGAGAATTTCATTAACATTTTATTGAGCACTTCCTTCCCTTTAATTATATCTGATGAAACTGTAATACATTAGATTATTTTATGCCTGGCCTATCAGTAGATACTGTCCCTAGCCTTTGTGCTGATACGGACTGGGAGACCACCCTTCCTCCAATGTGAAATAGTGTGCCTCATGTAAAACAGCTGGCCCTGCATGGCCCTGGTGCATAAAACAACAGGTGGAGGGCCAGAGGAGGAAATGGAGGCCTGGCTTGTCCACTGTATTCACAAGCCCATAGAGGTGGCTATGTAAAAGAGGCATGCTATAGGTATGTTCTCCCCCTGCATGTGAAGGAGCTCTTGGCAGGATTGTGCTTTAAGAGGATGTCAGGTGGAATTCTGCCTGGGAGAAGACTGCAGGATCAGATCTTCTAATGCTGAGTTTGAGAGACAAATATTCTAGATATACTGCCCAAGTTAACAGGCTGTGCTCAGGAAAAAAAATGTATTACTGAAACCTATACATACATTCTTCAGTCACACTCTCCATTAATCTTTTGAAGCTACTCATGGCAGCTATGGAGAAGAAGTAAATGTAGCTTGCTAGACCCCCATTAAACAGACTTTTTTCGGTTTAGCGTATATCTGTGTTGTGTGTGAACTGAACAAACAGGCTACTACCACTTCACTGACTCACTCACAATTTCCCTCCCTTTTTACTCCTAAGCACAAAACCACCAGAGTCACCTCTGAAAAGAGGAACATAGGGATGCAGAATCCCCCTGCCTATCTGTCTCCCTTCTAGCTGCCACTACATAATGGAAACATGACTTTTCCACAGTGTTTAGGGTCTGGTATGCTGCAGGGGAGACCAGGGGTTTTAGCCCTGTTTAATTCATTTGAGGAATTACTGATTGCCAGGACAATACAAGACACAGTATTCAATCAAGGAAACAGAGAAGAAAAAGTCTATGATACAGAACATATACTGTTATATTTGGACCTCACAGAGAAGGAAGTAGAGACAAGCGGAGGTGATTTAAGCACACCTGTTTGCTGTGGTGACTTTATTGCTCTTCTGGGAGCAAAACAGAAACAAAACTAAATCAAAACCAATGTGAAACTTTTCACTGGGGAAGGCCAATACAGAGCACCCAAATATTTAAAGGGACAGGAGATTACATTCTTCCACCATACTTTAAAATACTTCCAAATATACATTATCATTTACAAGGCTTATATAAAACACTACATAACCTAAGTAAAAGTGTAGGGTAGACTAGCACACACTCTTAAATTGAAAGAAATTATTCTGCCCTGAAATAGCAATGCACTAGCTAGACAATTTATAATTTTAAGCACATCACTGTTTTTTGCTCTCTTGGGATAACATGGTGGTAGTGATGCAGCAGCATCCTGAACAACAAGAACAGCCAGTTGTAAGGGATCAACTGGATCTGGAATCAAAGCTTTTTTTCAAGTAGTCAAAATTAGGAGTTGTAACAGGAGGAGGTTCAGTTGGAGAAATAGAAAATCTTAATGGAACATCCCCAGATTCTGGTACTTGTCAATGCTGCAACTGATCCATATGGCATTTCCATAAAATATCATCAGATAGTTTTGCCATGAACAAAACAAATTCCATACATTTAACAAGTTCTTCAGGAATCCATTTCACTCCACAACCATAGTTATAAGGCCACATTAAGTCTCCTACTTGAAAAGAACAATGACGAATCTCACATCAGTCTCCATAGCCTGGGACTTGACAACACATGAAGAAATATTAGGAATTAGCAGAGCCCAATAGAGACACAAAGATTACTTTAAAAAAGAAAAACAATGTAGATAACTCCTGGGTAGCACCATGTGGTGTGTTTCTATAGACGAGCAAGACAACTTCCTTAGAGCAGCAACAAACTTTGCAATTGACTCTCCACTTCCTTGATATCACTGACAGAACTGATATTGTTCTACTAACAGAGATGAGGGAGGGAAAAAAATGTTCCTGTATTGCTGCAGTAATTGTGGTTATGTAGCAGTTCTAGGCACAATTGGAGCCGAAGGCCACAGAGCAGTCTGCACGCCTTCAGACCCATCACTGTTACCAAGGTTGAAACTAGTTAACCATCTGGAGTGGAATTGCAAACTATAAATTGCTCAAAATGTTCAAGGTACATCACCTATGATTTCCATCAAACTCTCCAACAGTCAATTTCACATCTCAGCTGTTGAATTTCGCACAGTCCTGTGCCTAGGCTCTACCACAGGGAAACTGGTTTTGGTTCCCTCCACTCTGATCTTGAAACTGTCCTCAGTGCAGACTAAAGCCTATTTATCTCTGATTGCACATGGTCAGCCAAGATGGCTACTTGTTTCTCCCTCACTGCTCCGTCTCTCTGGCAGCTTAGCACTAGTGGTGAAAACTTCTTCTTTTGTTTGGCTTTTAGTTGCCTACTTCTCCTCTTCTCCTGACTGGCTCATATTGTACCACCCTGGGCCTATAGGTGAAAGTTTTTTTTCTCTTTTATATGCAATTATTTGCTTGCTGTTTATTCTATACATTCAGTCAGAGGAAGCATTGGGCACTGTAAAGAAAGAGGTGTTGATAGTTGAAAAGAAAATGTACATGAGTATTGACAAATGAGAAAAGTTGTGATATTTAAAAATTACTATGTCACTAAAAATTATCAGGTTTGTAATTGACAGTGAAAAAAGTCTAACTGTACAATAATAAAAAATATTACAAAACATATGCATATGTATCTAAAGGTTGGGTAAAATATTACATTTTATGTGATGGTTAAATTCAAGTCATACAACATACATAATTCACACAAAAGAGGGCAGAATTAAGATGGATGTACAATCTTACTGTAATTGTTTCCTGACATTTGAGTTCTTAAATGTGCAACATTGATGTTCTCTTAATATCACTTAAAATAGTAGTTGTCATTTATTATATACTGTCTTAAGGATAATTTTGTTTCCAGCTATCTATTTAGAATAAGTATAGAAAAGAAACAAAATAGGACCAGATATTCAGCTGGGTACAAATGAGCTACACTGATTATAACAGCTAAAATTTTGACCCTATAGTTCCCAGAAACCCTAAGTCTGGTGATGAAATCAGAAAGCTAATTATCAGTTCATCATGGGCCAGATCCACAACCTATTGAATTCTCCAGAATGAGGGCTATTGTGTGTGTGTTTTTCCTCTTTTCAGTGGTAGTTATGGGTTTGTCTGCACATTAACGCACATTTTACGCACTTAACTAATTTATATATTTGATGTCATTTACATATTATATAGATTTTGCTTATGAAGATTTTAATCAAAAAGTGTGTCTTTTTCATCTTTCAGTTCACTCTCATTTTGGTTTAACATTAGCTAGGCAATTAAGGTAATGAATCTAGTGAGAAGCTGGGAGTATAGAATTCTTTTGAACAGACACCTGGCACATACCAGTTGCTATGGAGATTACCCAGATGTGCAAACAAGTAGAGAAAAATAGTGATTCAGTATTCTCACTGTGCAAGAAACAGAATTACTAATTGATAAACATTAAAGAAATATTGGCGAGAGTGAGGATTTTTTTATACCCACAGGGAGAAATCTATAGCCCAAGGCGCACCAGAAAGGAGGCACAATTTTTGTTCCTTACAAACAAAGGGTAAGTAATCTGTCTCATCCATCAGGCTGGAATGTCAGATTTGCATCCTCCTGCTATGCTAGTGCCATTACATGGTACATGTACATTACTGGTGTAGAGGGGGTTAGGACCACAGACTTGACACTTTTTAGCATTCTGCTCCCCAGAGTTGAGAACCACCAAGCACTCCCTCTCTCCTCAGAGTACTGGGACTTCCCAGCTTCTGTACCACAAAAGCCAGGGGAAAGTTTTTTTGTTCACCCTGCCACCCCAGCATTGCCATACAGGAGTTGCACACAACTTGGTAAACTCTGGCTCCACATAAAATCACAGCACCATGTGTGTGACAGGGTGCTAGCAGGAGAACTGCTTAGCAAACCCTCTGTCACCCCAGCTACACTGATGGAAGGTAAATTGGAGCTGGGGAGGCCACCTGGCCCTGACTGGCAAAGCAGGAACAGCTGCTGTCTCTGCAGGCTGGGGCTGGATAAAAGCCCCAGAGGAAAGAAGCCGGGGGTGGGGGGTGGGGTGTGTGTGTGTGGGGGGGGGGGGGGTGCTGGACAGGAAAGTACCTGCAAAGATGGTGGAGGAGCTGGGAAGAAAGGAAGTTGCTCTGAGTGGAAGCAGGAAGGAATAGCTTGCCCTCTCTCCCGCTGGGAGACAAGAAAGAAGGAACTTTGTATATTGTGCTGTGAAGCTGGTGGGAGTACATCTTGTACAATAAAGCGCAGGTGAGCACTGCAACCCGGGTCTTCTGAGTGACTTCCTGGGACAAATGGGGGCAGAAGCCAGGAGGGCCCTGCAGGAACCCCATTACAATTTTCTATCTATACCAGATGGATTAAGAATAAATGGCCCACTAGCCAATATTATATTATAATTTTTGGTACTATTGTTGAGTCTTCGAGGTCTGTTTTGCTGCTTCTGTGATTTAGTTAGTAACTTTCTCATAAGCTAATAAAACATTGAATTCTATGGCACCAGTGTTATGGGTGGACAAATAAGATGACAAGTACTCATAATGAGAGACATCTGTGAATCTTACAGGTCAAGTGCTTAGCATGGTGGCACAGCCTGTTACATCTGTTTACTGCTCAGAATTTATTAAGGTTTTCCACAACTCAGGCAGCATAATGTGTTGCAAAACGTGTATTAGAGCTAATTGGAAGCTAATTGTCTATAGTGAAAATCACTTGCAAAATAAATTCTCTAAAAGACTGTTGCAGTAAATGTCACAGAAAGAATGGCAACCCCATTCCCTCCTCTACCCGCAAGATTTTGGGACAATGAAGGTGCCCCTACAGGAATACCATCCATCATAATGCATACAGTAGAGCCAGAATGTGATCCCTAAACTGGATGTAATAACAGAGGAATAAAGAAGAAAGTGGAGTGACAACGATTATTACAAAAATCAGTTGCAACCAAAAACAGACAACATCAGCATTCCTTCCCTTGAATTCTTTACAGCCACTTTCTGTTTTGATAACATTACCTGACAGATCAATCCTTCATGCACATATTCACTCTTGATAACATGTTTTGGGGAGATGAAGTGAGGATGCATGTCCTCTAATACCTTGAAGTCAAAGAGTTCTAAAATTATGTTCATTGTACAGCTACTTACAATCACCTACAATGTTTAGTAAAAACTCAGGAGAGAAGGCATACTTCTTTTTATTAACTGCATGAACACTCAGCTTAGTCTGACTCTGATCAATCTTCCAGAAACATCTAATTCACACTGCGTGGGCTTAATAGAAGTATTGGCGTAGTCATTTCTATGTGAGTAACTTAATTCCTATCATTGCAACCACAAGACAAAGTGATTCAACAGAGAAGACTTCTAGGAAATAAGTGTGATGGGTTAGGTCATAGAGACCCACTTGGGACTGTCACCTGATGTGCTGAGTCTACCTCACCCTGTTTTATCTTCCAGTTTGGGCCTCGAGAACCTTCTCTTGTTGAGCCAGATATGCTAATCTGCTGCAACAAAGACCCAGGGTTTGTCCCACACCCCCAAAGTTGCAGACTTAACTGAAAATGGCTTAGCAAGTGCTCCTGACTCTAGTCCCCAGACACCCAGCTCCCAATGGGATCCAAACCCCAAATGAATCCATTTTAGTCTGTATAAATTTTATACAGGGTAAACTCATAAATTGTACACCCTCTACAACATTGATAGAGAGACATGCACAGCTGTTTTCTCCCCCAGGTACTAATTACTTTGGGTTAATTAATAAGCAAAAGTGATTTTATTAAATATAAAAAATAGGATGTAAGTGGTTCCAAGTAATAACAGACAGAACAAAGTAAGTTACTAAGCAAAATAAAACAAAACATGAAGGCTAAGCATAATTCAGTAGGGAACTGAATACAGTTAAATCTTACCCTCAGAGATGTTCCAACAAGCTTCTTTCGCAAACTAGACTCCTTCTTAGTCTGGTCCCAATCCTTTTCCTGGTAGAGTTTTCTTGTTAGTTCCAGTCCAAGTGGTAACTAGAGAATTCTCAGGCCTGCCAGCCCTCTTTGTTCTGTTCCACCCTTTTTTTATGGCTTTGGCATAAGGCAGAATCTTTTGTCTCTCTGGATCCCCAACCCTCCTTCTAAATGGAAAAGCACCAGGGTTAAGATGGATTCCAGTACCAAGTGACATGGTCACATGTCCCGTGAGACCCCTGACTCACAGAAACACAGAAAAGCTTACAAGTAAACAGACCCAAAACACAGACTCAAACACAGCCAGTTTGTTTACCTGCCACGTCCGCAGGTTTGGCCGATCGTGGTTCCCACTGGCCGCAGTTTGCTGCTCCGGTCCAATGGGGGCTGCAAGAAGTGGTGCGGTGCTGGATGCAACTTCCTGCAGCCCCCATTGGACCGGAGCGGCGAACCACGAACCTGCAGACAAACAAACCATCACCACAAACCTGCAGACAAACACACCTCAATTGCACTTCATTTGAAGCAGCAATGTCAGTGACTTCCCAGCTGTTGTCTGCCCAGGGTACTCCTTTTAAAGTGGATTCCCCGGTGTGGCAGAAGTTTCATGTGTAAGTTAAAATAGCTTCTCGGAGCTACACCTTGTAACTAAACTTTCCTCTCCTTTTGCTACTGGGTGAACAATTCCTCTTTCCCCAACCTAGCAATTTCAGTGTCCAGGAATCAGCAGTGGAAAATCCACTCCAGGGATGAAGGGTAGGACAGTTCCAAAGAGGTGTATGACATTCATCCCACATCCACATGGGGAGTAGAAGATCTGTGCATAGAGAATTTCCTTCAAACAAGTAATAGGCAATGTCCGGCTTAAAGTTAGTACTGCCCCATGTCTAGTGTACTTGTGAGAAATGGGATGATGATCTACTCTTTCCATTTCTCACATTTCTATAGATAAGAAAAAAAAAAGATTTTATTCACTACTTGGCAGGGTTTTTTTCCCCCTTTTCCTTTTCTTTACCATGGAACCATATTAAAACACCCTCTGTGAACTCTTTCCATGAAGTCTATAATCAGCAATCCCACAAGCAAAATCTAACTTTAAAAAAATTAATTTAGGTTGTCCCTACACTGTCAAAGGATTTTGGTCTAGCCTACCTCCAGTCAAAGTAAGGGGAATGCATGTGAAGCAATGAATAAGTCCCTCCCTGCTTCCATTCTCCAGACAGATAAAGGTCAGCATTTTGTATATTAGTGATGGAGACTTATGCACAGCTTTAAAGGATGGAATCACTAGTGAGATGAAGGGTTAACTGCAGAGACACCACAAAAACATTGACACATTATTTCATGATAAAATAGCAGTTCACACTTGTCACCTCTGTGTCAGACGAGGAAGCACATTCATTTGGAAAAAAAATGTAAATGACCAATTATAGATAATGGGAGACCCTTACTTTTATCTTAATCCTCAATTATTGTTTGTATCAAAAGGCCATCATTTAAGTCCTGCTAAATTTGATCTGGAGCTTATCCCCTCAGAACATGTAATTGCTTTATGTGGCCATTTTAAAAGACTTAACAGAGTATTCTGTGAATTTTCTCCCTCCAGAATAGTAATTATTCATTTCATTTTAACAACTGGTATGGACCCCAAAGTGTCCAGGTATTTGCGGATAATCACATATGGGGAAAAAGGTATTTTTAAATCATTAATGCATAAGAATAGTTAATGCATTTTATTGTCATCTCAGTTAGTTAATTTTATCATGAAGCAAATCCTGCAGCTGTTACAGCAGAAGGTGCATTGGCAGTTGAGCCAGAATGGTTGTACTGTACAAGAATGGAAGCCCTATAGCAGGGGGTCACAATGACGATATGCACTCCCCCTGGGTTGTGGAGATTGGTTTTGTAGGGACTACCTGCTCTGCTGAGAACAGGGCGCTTAGAGAATCAGTTGGATCAGAGTCTGAGGATCCAACACAGCATGAATCCTCCAGTCCTCATGAATACTACTGCAATCCTTGATCCTAAGCATCTAGAGCAACTCCACCATGCAAGGGTGAGAATTCTTCCTTCTCTCCTCCACCCTCTCCATGCAGGTATTCAGCACTGAGACCAGCTGTTTAGGATCAGTACTCCAAATTTGACCCCACAAAGGACTTAAAAAGTTCACACATCCAATGTAAAATCATAGAATCACAGGGTTAGAAAGGACTGGAGGGATCTAATCCCTGCCAAGATGCAGGATTTGTTGTGTGTAAAAGTAAGAAGCTTTCCAAGTGCTTTCAACTCTTGGAGAAGCTAAATCTTCATTAAAAATGTATTATCCCATTGGATGTGAATATAACCTACAAAATGTGACTGGAGTGAAAAGTTCCGAAGTTCTGTCTTCCTGATTCTACAGACCCACATCTCAAGTGCCTCTGCTAGTGCTCAGAGCTTTTCTAAGAGTCTAAAAATGATCAGAAACAAGTAATTTTTCAATGCTACTATATCTGCCCCCTTCCCCAGTGCAGTGGAAAACATAACACAAAATACAAAAACCAGTCAGGTCAATTTCACTCTGCCTTTCTTTGGGAAAGCTATAAACAAAAAGAGAGGCAGGCAATTAAGGTATTTATAAGGCAAGAAGACAAACAAGGCAAGAAGACAAACAAACAACGGAAGAAGACAAATGAGACAACCATTCAACCATCTTCAGATCAGTCAGGAGGCTCTGCAGTGGTTGCTGGCAGGGTCAAAGGCAAGACAGTGTTCTTCTGCTTTCCAGCAGTCAGATAGGGCTTGAGTGGTTTACAAATGTGTTAGACATCTGCTAGCCAGAAGTGATCAACAGGTTGTATCTCCATGCAGGGTTCAGGGACAGCAGTGTGGTAGAAATTAACACCACCACACACTTTCACATCTCCTTGGAGAGGAGTGGGTTGGCTTCTTAACCTATTTCTCACTTGAAGTGTCACTGCAGTTAACCCTTCCTGCCTGGGCACTGGGACTCTCCTATCTTTCACGTCAATCTTTGGCTAGGGGGTGTAGTCCTCTGGCTGGTATGTGTATGGTAAAATTTTCAAGGGGTGTGTGCACGTGTGTGTGTTTCTGTGTGTCTGTGGTGGGGAGAGTAGAAGAAAGGGGAAAAGATTCATGGTATAAGTTAAAGAACAGAGATACAGCACAGAGAGATTTTGATGGAAGAATTGGGAAAAGAAAGATGGAAGAAAATATAAAAGAGGTAGAGGTCACAGATCATGGGAAAATGGAAAGACAGAGAGGTTGGGAAAGGTAAGAGAAAGAAAAAATGGAAATACACGGACACTGGAAACAGTACAGGATATGATCTACATGAGGAAGCCTGTTAGCACACATTGTACTAACCAGCTTCCACACATGCCATTGTTGAAAACCCCAATCTGTGTTAGCAGAGGTCCTCACATGCCTCATCTTAACGAAAGGTTTTCCCAGTTGTTTTGATAAAATTACAGAGATAGATCCATATTTAGGTACATACATATAAGCCTCCCATGTTTGAAAATAGGTCCCAGAACTGAGATTATTTGATTATTATTCATTTATGGCATTAGCCAACATGAGCAATTTCTCCCTTTCTTACTGATATAGGCACTTTTTCCATGACAAAGGAAGAGAAGCCTTGGAACAAATCTCCACATCATATGGTGAGCTATTCTGTTATGCATATTTTATAGAATTCAGCTGGGACTGCCATTCATTTCTTCAGGGGGCTTGTAACTTTTAAATTTAGAAATTACTCTGGTGATCTCCTTTTTTTGTGATGTCCTATTCCAAACAGTTTTCTCAGTACTACATATCTAATATGGACAAAAGCAGACTGTCAAAAACTCATCTTTTCCCTGTGGCTGTGCATGAAGCTTAGTTTTAGGCACAGCTCTGTAGGATGCTCTAAAAAAAGTGCCATGAATTTTCCCTTTGATCCTTTTTGTTTTAAACACTGTTGGGTACCCCTCATTTTTTACATGAAACCTTGGTCTTTTTTCTTGTTGAATTTGGTAAGAAGTTTCTATGATTTTGAATCCCACTCCTTTTAATTTGCTTAGTATTCTAATCACTCCCCTGTGTTCTCCAGTGATTTAATTTTCTTCTTGCTTGTTTAGCTTTCTCAAACATTTTTGACTTGTCCTCTTTTCAGATTCTTTTTTTTTTCCCTTGAAGCTTTGAAATGTTGTCTTCTTTCTCAGACCTGTATTTTATTCTTTATGTTTCTTTATAATAGTTGCACAGAATATTAATTTTCTATGCAAATATCCCTTCAAAATCTCCCAAAATGTATTTAGCAGCTTTCAGTAAAGCTCATTATGTTTGAAAAAAAAAATCAGTATGTTCATTAACCCTTTGTGTTAAAGCCCAATGCTATGCCTTTAAAGCAGCAGTCATTTCAATTAGTGCAAAAATGTGAAGTCAGCTTACACTGGGCCATATGGTGCAGCACTTTGAGATGGATGTTGTATGCCCATAGGACATAAATATGTTTATTGAAATTTCAAAATGTATTTACCAATAAGAGGGGAAATTTATTTATTCCTGACCCTATGAATGCACTGTAAGATATTTTAAAAATGTTGCAAGTACAATGCACGATTGCATGTAAACATCTCAACATTTTAGAGCATGTGAAACCTATTATTTAATATAATCATGAGCTGAGTGAATTTTTGTTATGTGTTGAATTAAAACCTCATTGAGATTGATTGGTGTGATCACAGACTTCAATTAACATTAATATAAGGATAAACTGATCACATTCCCCTCTCCTACAACAAAAAGAGATACATGAACCTACCTAGGAGTTTTGGACTGTGTGGGTGGAGGAAGTTTTGCTGAGAATTACTGTAGATAAAGTGTGAATGTTTGTAAGGTGATGCAGAACATGGAGAAACTGAGGATGAAGAGATAGAAAGGCAAAAAGCAGGAAAGCCAAGCAGTAGCCTGTGAAAACAATGTGACCTTGGAAAAAGGTCGAGAGAGCTTTTGGGTCTGCTGGCTAAAGAGACTTTGGTCTGTAAGCTAAAAAGTTGCTCCTTTTGTTCTAGGTTCCTCCTGTGTTTAGAGAAGCAGGACTTTGCACATTCCTTGTGTAATAAACAAGAATATATTAGAGAAAATATCAGACTCCATCAATGTCTACTTCCAACTGAACAACCTCAGGCACCATATTTTGACTAGCCACTCAGATCAAAAAGATACAACAATGAAAGCCGGCTTGGAACACAGAATTTGAACTGAAGAATAGTCAGTATTCCTGGTTTGAGGCTATGCAGCTTGTCATATGTCAGTAACACTACAGATCTCTTCAGGGTTTTTGTTAGTTAGCTCTCTCCTTTACAGATATACATTTAGCCCTGGTTTAAGTGAGAACAACTCCATGTAATTGAATGGTATTGTATCTACTTATAGCAGGGTCCTATCTGGCTGCAGCTATTGAAGTTATCTCTACAAACACTAAACAGCAGACAATGGGCATAATTTTCTATTACATATCACCTTATGTACTTACTTACATCTGTGCAAAGTGGGCATGAAATGCTATCAGTCAGGATGGTAGTATTTTACACCCAATTGGTTTATAATCAAGATTTATAAGCCTCTCTTCTTACTTCCTTTGCCTTCCCAAATGCCAAAAAATACAACCATACCTCCCCTGCCATTCACCCTAGCTCTGGGATCTGGAATTAGTAGAGAGTTAATGATTTTAGTTTAAATTTTAAAATCCTGGCAGCTATTTTGCACTCACAGCCAAGCAGCCTTATAAAACCCCACATTTGCATGCAGATTGGCTAACTGAATACACAATTAATTCCACGCTACCTGTTTGTAAATGCCTTTGTGGCTACACATATTTGCATGCACATTTTATAGGAAGGAAAAAGCTGGAAGGTTTTTAAATCTTGGCCCTTGGTTCATCTACACATACAAAGCTATACTGTGGCTACTAGAACTCCTGCTACTGCACTAGCAGTTTACATAGAAAAAAGAAAGGGGGCTGTAGCTGGAGACATTCTATCAGTGATGAACTTATAGGGGTAGAATGCTAGCTAGGGAATAGATGAGGAAGGGGTGAGTGGCAGCTGACCCAGTACAGAGGGGTACAACAAAATGTGTGCAATCCATAAATTCTACTTATGGATGGGGGGCAATAAACCTTGTGCTGTCCCTTTCCACAGGAGTGTGTTTCACCTGGGGAATGCAAGCAAGAGTGGCAACTGGTACACCCTTTTCAAGAATTATATATATTGTGCTAATTCCCCTGCTCCCCAAGCCAATTCTGGATCAATAGCTGGTATGGCCCTGTCCCCACTGGAATGTCTAGCACCACCATTGGTGTAGAAGCAGTGCAAGTCTCTCAGTCCCCCATGCAAGTCTGCAGTGTATGTGTGGAAGTGGGGTGTTTCATCCTCTCTCACCTCACACATCCATCTAGGAGAGTCAGAGCCTGGCACGGCCTGTCGAGCAACTGTATTTATATTAAGGGCCCTTTAAGATAAAACATAAATATTAGGATTAAAAATAAATATTATCAAATGGATGACCTGGTTTAGGAGGGAAAACAAAACAAAACAAAACACAACAACGACCCTAACATGAGTCTGGATCTGAAACCCTCTCCTCCCCCTCCCCCACCCATAATTTTATAATGTTCAGTTGGTTCAGATAAATATTTCTTCTCCCCAACCTGGAGAAAAGCCACTTCCACCACCATAAGTGCACTGTGATATCTCATCCACTGTGGAAATTTCAACCTATTACTATTTATTATTGGCAGATCATATATTTTCCATCACACACTGCTAGATTTACTGAGACTCCAGGATAGATTTGCAGGATACACTACTCTACAGCCAAAATGCTTCTGAAATAAATGTAGTCAAACTTTACTAATTCTGGGTCACTGAGAACGAAAATGATGCTTAAAATTGTTGATTGGCTCTAGTTTTCAAGATATGCTAGTGGGTCAGTATATATGACCTTTGACATGGGAATGGCGGAGGATAAGTGAGTTATAAAGGGAAGGGATCTCAATTTAAACCAGAAATGACTAAAATACATCTTTGACTGGATCTATGAATAAATCTATGACTGGGTTTGGACAGTACTTGCTTTTTAGGCAAAACAATGAATGATGCAATCTGAAGCTGGTATTGCATCATACATGATATGAATTGCATCACGTTATTCCTAGAAGTCATGGATGATGCAATCATAACGAAGCTTACATCACTCTGCTGAACAAATTGCCCTATATCAGCTCTAGAAATCATACAGTGTCGTGCTCTCTTATTTGTCAGTGTTTGATTTTGCAAAGGGACACATTTCTGTTTAGCCAAAGTGAGCAGAGATGCCTCGTACTTGTGTGAACAGTGCAGATAACTTCTGCTATGTTTATGGTGAAGTGACTTTTGCATCACAAAAGCACAGTATAACCACTATGGTTAAGAAAGCCTATCACCTTTATTTTGGCTGCAAAACTGGAGATCAGGATAAGAGGTGGGCCCCACACATATACTGCAACACTTGTGCAACAAATCTTCACCAGTGGTTCAACAGGAAAAGGAAATTTATGCCTTTTGCAGTGCCAATGATTTGGAGAGAGCCAACAGATCATACCAGCAATTGTTACTTCTGCATGGTGCCTCCAGTTGGGAAAGGTGTGTCAAAGAAGAAAAAGTGGACTGTGCATTATCCAAACATTTCATCAGCTATACGCTCAATACCCCACGGAGAAGGACTGCCGGTTCCTGATGCACCAGAATTATTCTCACTTGAGTCAGACGAGGAAGAGGAAGAGGATGAAACTGCTTGTCCTGAACCATCAATGTCACAGGACCCACATTTTCTCCCATCCTCCTCCTCTGAACCACACCTCATAACACAAGCTGAACTGAATGACCTTGTCAGGGATTTGGAACTACCCAAGAGTAAGGCAGAGCTGTTGGGCTCCAGACTACAGCAGTGGAATCTCCTGGCAGGTGATGTTAGGGTTTCCATGTTCTGTGACCATCAAAAGGGTCTTGTCCCATTCTTCTTCATGGAAGGTGATCTTGTATCCTGCAACAACATCGATGGTGTGATGGTAGCCCTCAACATCGTTCACAATCCAGATGAGTGGAGACTCTTCGTTGATTCATCGAAGACGAGTCTTAAAGCTGTTTTGCTGCATAATGGCAATGTTTTGCCATCAATTCCAGTTCGTCATGCAGTCCATATGAAGGAAACCTATGACAACATGAAACAACTTTTGAGGTGCATAAACTATGACCAACATCAGTGGCAGCTTTGTGGCAATTTGAAGGTTGTTGCTGTCTTGCTTGGTCTGCAGACTGGATACACAAAGTACTGCTGTTTTCTCTGCAGTGGGATAGTCGTGCAAGAGATTCCCACTACATCAAGAAAGATTGGCCACTCCGACAGTCATTGGAGCCTGGGAGGAAAAGTGTTCAGCATCCACCACTTGTTGAATCAAGGAAGATTTTGTTACCACCCTTACACATCAAGCTGGGTCTGATGAAGAACTTTGTCAAGGCCATTGACAAAACACAAGCAGCTTTCAAGTAAGTACCTCCATGGAAAATTTCCAAGGTTAAGTGAAGCTAAGATAAAGGAAGGTGTCTTTGTTGGTCCTCAGATTCGTGAACTTCTTCGAGATGTTGCATTTGACCATGCACTGCGTGGCAAGGAAAAGACGGCATGGAAAGCCTTCCAGTCGGTGGCAATACATTTTCTTGGAAACAACAAGGCAGACAACTACAGGTTGTTGGTGGAAAATCTCCTCAAGGCATACAAAAGCCTTGGTTGCAACATGTCACTAAAGATACGTTTTTTGCACTGTCATCTAGATTTTTTCCCACCGAACTGCGGAGCAGTGAGCGACGAGCACGGCGAACGATTTCACCAGGACATTGCAACAATGGAGAAACGCTCTCAGGGCAAATGGAGCCCATCAATGCTTGCAGACTATTGCTGGACAGTGACAAGAGATGCTCCATTTAATGAGCACAAGAGACAAGCCAAGAAGCGCCGAGTAGACACTGAATAGGACTAAACTATGTACATAATAGCTTTTTGCCTTTTGTTTCATAATACATTTTATTTATATAACCCTTTTGCTGATTTTTGAAGTGTTACATAAACAGGACAGGTGAAATATTATCATGTAAAGCAACCATAAACACATGAAAAGACCTAGGTTTACAATTTATGATTAAAACTCTACTATCTACACAATATACATAGACATAAAATGTAAAAACTTAAATATCTTAGAAATAGTAGCCAATCAGTTGTTTTAATTGTCATATTTGAATTCAGCACATCAAAATACATAATAAATATCATATTTTATCTCTGAAGCAGACGACTTCTAAAAAATTGTAGACCAGTGATATCAGCAAAGTTTAAGAGGGGAGCTGTTGACAGTTTGGGACATGAAGGGGAACAGATGAGGAAAGAAAAATCATCAAGAAGAGAACAGGCATCACCAGGACCTACTGGGGCAAGGTGGGAGGAGAGAGAGAAAAGGAGGAAGAGAGAGAAAATCAGTCCAGAGAAGAGAGTCAGAGATCAAGCTGCAAAAAAGACAGATTTCACAGGGTTAGGGTCAAAGATATAGAAGGATGGTATGGTGGAAGGAGGAAAGATAACATCATAAGTTGGGTCTGAAGTTGCCAAAATAAAACAGGGTCAAAGTTTTCAAATACAGAAGCCTAAAATTTAGCATCTAATTTCACATTTAGATGAGTAAATAATGTCCTGATTTTTAAAGATATTGAGCACCCCCATCTCCCATTTACTTGTGTTTCTTCAATGCCTAATTTTGTATTTAAGTGCCTTACTTTAGACACCTACATTTGACTACTTTGACCATTGTTACAAAATCTTTTCTTATTTATTCTCTGAATATTAATCCCTCATTGTTTTCTCTATTTCACTTCTTTTTTTCAACCTGATGTCTCTCTCAGTCTGTATATTAATTGGGTTTTGGGGAGGTTATATACTTTTCTTTATTCCTCCTCTGGAATACACTTCTCCTTTGTAGATCATATCTGTATTATATTATAATGCAAAACAGAATTCTTTGAGCTCTTCTCAGGAATTTTATTTCAAATCTGCAGTTTGTGTTCTGATGATCATCTCAGTACTTGTTAAACAATATTTTTACACACCCATTTTATTTAGAAACATTTCTCTTATCTTTCTATCTCCAGCTTCCCCTTCTGTGATATAAACTCATAAACTTTGTGGCCAGACGGATCACCATGACCATCTAGTCTGACCTTCTACACATCTCAGGCCACAGAACCTCACCATCTCCAACAGACCCCTAACCTCTGGCTGAGTCACTGAAGTCCTCAAATCTTGATATAAAGGCTTATGTTACAGACAATCCACCATTTACTTCAGTTCAAACCAGTGAGTGACCCATGTCCCATGCTGCAGAGAAAGGTGAAAATCTCTTCCAATCTGACCTGGGGGAAATTTTTTTCTCAACCCCACATATGGCGATCAGTTAGACCCTGAGCATGTGGTTGAGACCACCAGCCAGAAACCTGGGAAAGAATTCTCTGTAATAACTCAGAGGCCTCCCCGCACATGTCCCATCTCTAGCCATTGGAGATATTTGCTAAGATGGACCATATCCTGCTGTACACGTATCCGCTGCTGGATTATAGAATTTAGTTGGACTCAATGAATGACAGTTTTAGTTTTCTATTTTTTTTAACTGAAAGCATACATTGAAAGGCTTTAATACTTCCTACTTAGTTTCTTGAAATAAAAATAAATGTTAAAAGTGATGCCTCAGTGAGTGATGCACTAATCATGACTAAAAGCTGTGGCCATAGCTACATGAATAAAAGAAAAGTGTTAAGCTTCCCGCATCCTCCCTACAGACTAGCTGATTGATTTTTTTTTATTGTGATGAGGTCAATTAAAGTTCAGTTACATTAAAGTTAAAAGTATTCCTTAAACCATGTACTTAGGCTCATTATTTACAGAGGCTGTAATTATTTGGACAAGTTACAATAGGAGAATTCTTTGTCCTGGATGCAACTGAGTGAGGAGAACAGCAGTGCTGGGAGCTGCTTGAACTATCCTACCACAACAGGCAGGATGGGAGGGCTCCATATCGCTGCTCTAAAAAATTGCAGGTTACAGCGATTTTTAGTGTGTTCTGCTGACTGCAGCACACACAGAGGAGGCCTAGGCATGCTCCAAAGCTAGCATGCCAGATCACCTTAGGGCAGTGGTGGGAAGAAGGGCACACTAGTTACTCTGTCTCCCTAGGTTTCAATAGAATAAAAGACATCATACCAGCTTGCTCCTACCCGAGTGCATTAAAGGGAAGGAAAAGGCTGCTTGTACACTCATAGACTCACTCACCTTGCACATGATAGAGCAAGATTTAGATAAGCTTCCTAAAGCTCTATGAGATTTGTCATTGATATTAAATATAGGAAATCATTTTTCTTTTGTACCGGGTGGGTGATTGCATTGCACACTTTCATTTTACTGTGCAATTGGCCAGATCATCAGTGGGTGTAAATCAGCATAGTTCCATTGATTTCAGTGGAGCTTTGCTCATTTCAGACCACTGAAGGTTTGGCCATATTTATCTATTGGTTTAATTGGTAGATCCAAAATTACTATATGGCTAGAGCTATCAGGAAGATGTTCTCTTCACTGTGTGTGGTGATGGTGTGTGTATGTGAGGGGTCGTTAATTTAGTGCATATGAAAGGGGACTGGCTTGACAGCACTGAAGACCAAAGTCTTTTACTGAGCCAGAGAACAAGTTGTGAATAGCAATCCAAGTTTCCACATGTTGACTGAAGCAATATCCCATTCAGAGGGCTCAACCTCTCCATGTAGTTCATTCTCCATGACCATTCACTTGTAGGTATCTCTGACAAAATGGCCTGTAAAGCTCGTAAATAGTTCTAATTGTAGTGGATGGTTTGTGATGTGGACAGTTGCCTACTATCAACTGGACTGCAGCCATCAAGTCATCTTACAGCCAACAGTGTACAGGTCACTACCAACTTTGTCTAGATTTGTTATTGACCTATAAACAAAAATGTTCCTATTCCTTTACCAACCCCAAAGGCATCTCAGCCTTTTTTATTATAATTTTAATTATACATGCTGGAAAAGGATTTCAAGATTTGGTTCACAGCACTCCATTATACACATTCTTGACGTTTTAAACATGAGCATTTTTCAGACTCAGTAATATGCATGCTGTATCAAAAACAAACAATATTCACGAGAATAAATACCATAAGATATGTACCACAGCATGGAACAGATGTGTACAAATGGAAATAATAGAATCATGGAAACATGGGGCTGGAAGAGACCTCAGAAGGTAATTATTCCATCCCCTCATGTGGACATAGGATTAAATATACCTAGACAATCCCTGAGTCAAACCTGTTTTTTTTAAAAAAAATAAAAAACATACTACTGTCTTGTTTAAAGAATACAAACAGAGAAAATTGATGAAGACATGAAATACTCTTTCTGGAAGATTGCAAAGTATACTACTTTATTTCTCAAATCCAGAACCTTACTAGACAGGGACCAAAAACAGAGAGAGAGAAAGCAGGCTTCTTCCTCAAGCTGAGACACAAAACTCAACCTAACTTCCTCTAGACTGGCTCTTTGCAGACTGACTTCAGAAAGACCCACATCACACATTTCCCTACAGAGCTCCTTAAACTGCAGGCAGGACCTGGAAAATTCTTGACAATTTAAAGTCATAGCTGATAATTTTAACAAAGTTTTCAATACACCACAAACGAGACACCAACACCTCCCTTGGTAACCTGTTCCACTATTTAACTGTACTTATAGTAAGATTTTTTTTCTCATATCAAACCAAAATCTCCATAGTTGAAAATTAAGCTGATTAGCCTTTGTCTTACCCATTCTCTTTATAACAGACATATATATTTAAGGACTGTTATCATGTCCCCTCAGCCTTCTCTTTTCTAGACTACACATACTAAATTTTTCAACCTTCCATCATAGGTCATGTTCTGATATTTATTTTTCTTGCTCTTCTCTAGGATCTCTCCAATTTGTTTACATCTTTCTTAAAGTGTGGTTTCCAAAATGAGACACAGTCCTCCAGCTAAGATTCACCAGTGCTGAACAGAGCAGAACAATTACCTCCAATGACTTATATACAATAATGCTGGTAATACATCTTTGAATGACATTTGCTTTTTTTGCAACAGCACTATATTCTTGACTGATAGTAAATTCTGATGCACTTATAACCCACAGATCCTCTTCAGAAGCACTGCTGCCTAGCCAGAGAGATTCCCCATTTTGAATGTGCATGTGTATGTGGAAATATAAAGCAAAATGCACAACAACAAAACAAGAAGCTGGATGTTTTGGAAAAAAAAACTCCTAAGAGTACCTTATAAGGTGAAGCCCATAGACCCTTCATTCCTCTCAAGGATAAAAAATACCTGTGGATCACATGTATTTCAACCCTCTGCCAAAAAGGGTCATTCCAATCATTTTATTCTTCATTGAAGTTTCCAATTTAGTTTACAGCTTTTAAGTGTCTTGCATTTCTGCTTTTTCCATTGGGAGACTATTGGGACAACTCACTGTTCAGTAATATCAATTATGTGAGGCACCTAAAATATTTGCACCAGTGGCTTTTTTACTCCTTTTTAGAAATATATACACATTTTGGTATGGTTTTAAATTAACTTGATTTTATATCCTAAAAGTTACTTTCCTTTGTTTACCCTCAAGTCTCTAAGAGAGGTTATTTATAGTGCCAGGTGGAAAAGGTTTTTGTTGTACTGTGAAAATTTTTAAGATATTTCAAATTTTTCCTTGCCCAAATCAGGACAAAAGTCAAAATCTAAAAAAAAAAAAAAAAAAAAAATCAGAAAAAAAATTGGTTCAGGTCAATCAAAACATCTATTTCCATAATTTCAAAACATTTAATTTCAATTTTGACCTTTTTTAGTCTTTAGTATATACATATACTATAATCTCATAATAAAAAGTTGTTTAAATACACAAAAAATTAGACTGTTGAAATTTCTGTTTTTTCAATTTCAAAACATTTTTCTCCAAAAATGTTTCAGACCAGGAGATTTGTTGAAACCATCCCTGTTTCACAAATGGTTTAGGTTTCGACATATCAGCCTCTTTTGGCGAACAAATCATTCATCAAAAAATTCCTTGCCAGGTCTTGTTACTTGCTTATCTATTACATCTCAAGGCAACAATTACATCATATTTCCTGCAAGAACTGAAGTTACATTTGCAACGTTAATCCATGTTGTGTGATGTACACTGAACCTTTTCATGAATGAAGATGAAAAATTCCACTGTATCTATATAGCATAACCAGGTATGTATAATTTACTTCTTCACAAATGCAGTAATTTTATCTCTCATTGAAAAGGTTTTAGATCACCTATTTGATTAAATGGTCAATATGTTTTCATTCTTCTGTACAAAATGCTGAGAATATAGTATGTGAGATGATCAGAAGGGTGTTTCAGGAAAAAACCTCTTTATTCACAAGATGAATATACTCAGTACTGGAACACAAATACATTGAATGTCGCTGTACATTGAATCCTTCTTTCTATAATTAATAAGAGTAAATATTTATCTTATGGAAGTGCCCAAAGACCCCAAAACTATTTGGGTAATCTGTTTAGATACAATTTATGAATTCTGTTGATGTTACAGAATTGCTGTTTTATGAAATGCTTCAATGTTTAGTCAGCCATGAATTGACAGGATCTGTGTCACATACGTGCTAGACCAGGGATAATAGTTGGTCATTAATGCTTAATAGTTACCTGTTCAGGTAAACACACATAGGGACAATAGGTTGGGTGAAGCTAGGAGAACTATTTCCTCAAACATCTCTTTAGGGAGATAGAAGTGAGGTGGAAAATCCTCAAAGAGGACAAAGAGCAGGGCTGATAAATCAGAGGTTTAAAAAGAACTCAGGGGAGAAATAAAGATGAAGTAGAAGGGACTCCTTTGACTGTGGTATGAGTCAAGGTCAAAGGAAACTGACTAGAGAAGAGTGATACAATGATTCCAAGGAGAAGCCATGTGCAGGAATGGGAGCCTGGACTCCTCAGAAGATTCTGTCCTAAACCCAGAGATCTCTCCAGAGTGCTGAGGACAATGACATACAGAAATGCTTATAGGTGTGTTTACTATTTTGTCTGGATCTATGTATCTTTCATGTTATCAGAGTAAGAGTGATTGTATTTGAAACCCTTACAAAGCCTAGGTGTCTGTTATTCACTACCATGTGTCCATGAAGAAGTCAACTGCAAATCCAAAATACCCACAAGGTGGAACTGTGGGAGAAGATGTGCTGAAGCTAGTGGGAAGTTTGAAGAGTCAGCACTGGTTCTGTGGGCGTAGGGTAGCTGGGCCATGATGTCCCATTTCCATGAAGGAGTAACAGACTGAAGGACAATGCCTCAGAAATGTGCTAGAGGGGCTAAGGAAAAAAAAATAGATAGTGTTTCAGCCTACTTAGACTCAGAGAAGCTTAGAGCTCACAGGCCCAGTGTGGTGGTCTTCACATAGAGCAGCCTGAAGAGCATTCAGGTGTGTGTGTGACACGTCCTAATCAGATTGGGATGCCATTGTACTGAATGCTGTACAAACACAGAACATTCATTAGGATTTTACCGTGTAAAGACACCAACAGAAAGAGGTTGGGGGATGAGGCTACAACAAAGAAGCAAATGAATGTGGTGAAAAATTGACACAGCATTTTTAGTTTCATTCAAGAATTGTACGGCTGTTTGTGTTGTTATTGTTGTTTATTTCATTGGAGGGGAGAGGAAGGTAGCCAGAACAGGAAAGAAGGGGAAGAGGAGTATTCAGAATGTCATCCATCTATCCATAATGGACAGACTGGCCTTATTAACATCTTGGTAGAGATGAGTCTTAAGGAAAGATTGAAGGAAGATGGTATAATCATGGCTGCTTGGATTTTTATCAAGGAGTTTTCCTCATATATAATGGGCAGCATGGGAAGCTGTTTAAATGAGCTGTTTAAGAGAGAACTTGACTGTGGGTGGTAAAAATTCAGAATGATGGTGGAACAATGGCAGGGGGTTAGTGTCGCAGTATGTTACTAGGTCAATTTGGTAGGATGAGTCTAAGTTATTGAAGGCCTTAATCATATAAACAAGTAGTTTGCATTTGATGTGGAGGTGAAGGAGGTGCTGGTGGAGGAATTCAAAGATGGGGATGACATGGTCAGAGTGTTGAGTCAAGATGATGATTTAAGCAACAGCATGCTGAATCTATTTGAGGAGAGCAAGGTTGCAGTAGTCAAGATGTGAAATTATGAGGGCCTGGACAAGAGTTTTGACTGTGTGAAGAAAGAGAAAAGGGTGTATTTTACAAGTGCTGGACAAACTCCTGGCCCTGAAGTCAGTTTTGCCACTGTCATCAATGGAGCCAGGATTTGACCAGTTGTATAAGAAAAAGTAATCATACTTATAAATGCCTTGAATGTGTGTATCCAGTGAGAGGGCTGAATCAAAGATGACACTCCAGGTTATGAGGTTGGTGATGGAGACATGGGGTAAGAAGAGGGCTTGGTGGGGAAAGATCAAGATCTTGGTTTTGGATATGTTGAATTTAAGATGGTGACTGGACATCCATAGAGGGATATCAGAAAGACAGACCAATATACTAGATTGGATAAAGGGAGGCAGATCATCATTACAGAAATTGATCTAAGAGCCATCAACATAAAAAGACTGCAGCTGAAGGACATGCTTGTGTATAAGAGGATCTAGACATAGGGTTTAGTGAGAGAATTGTGTGTGTTGAGGTGGGGAGGGAAGGATGAAAGGTTGAGGAGCACCCACAGAACAGGAAAGTTGGGATGGGAGGAGTTACCAGAAAGATCCACCAAAGCCATCGGAGGACCAAGTTTAAAGAACTAGGGAATGGTGGATATATCAAAGCCACTGAATACCCAAGGAGCATAAGGATAGAGTACTAATCCCTGAAATTTGGTGAGGAATGGGTTATTAAAGACTGTATTGAAAGCCATTTTTAGTAGACTGTAGAAGGTGGAAGAACAGGGGAGGATAAAGAACAGAATTAGAGGAAAGCAATTCAAGATAATTGTTGAAGATGACACATTCAGTGATATCAGTAAACCAAACATATCAATTCTGGTACATTTAGTTATGCACAAATCTACATGCATCAACCAGATGTTGTCCAGCAAGGATAAAATAGTAGTCTGCACTCTTTCCACTTCCCACTGCAATCTAAATTCAAACCCAAATTACAGAATTAAAAGGTCTGTATCACATCCACTGAACCTCCTTCTCCTTTTCACTTTACTTCTATCCCTGTCTTTTTACAAGAAGCAATTTATCTGCAAAAATACTGAAAGAAGGTACATCTAAAATACATATTCATAATGTAAGATTTTAATAAACTGAAACAAATACATTTTTATGCTGCCACTAACAAAACAAGTGAATTTATTTAAAAAAGAAGATGAAAGAGTGTGAATTTACATGATCTTGTTTCCTGCAGTGTCATAATAGATTCACAAGCCACCAGAGATCAAGGGGGAGGGATGAACAGGAAAAGCAGTTTTGCTGGAGGGGATCTCTCTCTTGTTAGAAATGTAGGAAAGCAAGAGGGAAATAAAGATCCAGGAGCTTAGTTTATAGATAAACTGTGAACAAATGAGGGAAATATCTTTTTAAAAGTAAAGTTGGCTCAAGCAAATCTGTATTTCTAATTTTATTACATCTTGTATTTGCTTTAAACCTTAGATTATAGAACAGAACTATTTCCTGGTTCATGGCTTTTCTGTATTTCTTTCTTTTGTTCCATCTCACAGAGAAAAGAGCCAGGCATCTGGTTCTGTAATTTGGAGCCATGCCTCTGGCTCTCTATAAATTCACCATATGATTAAATGCATGTGCACCTGTGCAAACTGGTAAACTCTAGCCAACCTTATTTATTTTAGATTTGATTTGGCTAGATTAAGCTAAACTTTGAGAGATCTAAGCCAAAACTGCAACACAAATAATCAGTTTGGGATATTGATTCATGATGCATTCATTGACTGTATTATTCAATTACTAAAAAATCTATTTAACTTTTTTGCTTTAACTCTGAAAACAAATTGTCACAGGAAACCGTGCACATTAATAACACATTCATGTTTTCACAACCAATGATGCGAATGCTAAAACACACTGACCTCTGTAAACACCTTTGAGATAGCTCCATTTTTATGCTTAAACAAAACCTTCTGCCCTTTGACTTAGCATATCCTCATAGATTTTTTCAGTGTCCATTGATAAACACAGTACCAGCCATACACTTCATGAAGCTGTAAAAATATGACATAAAATAATATTGTCTTTACTGCCAAAACAATAATGCCTTACAAACAACCTGCTATTTCTACTTGCCGTTAAACAACAACCTATAACTATAATATCCCAAGACAAAGTTAAGGGTCATTAACATTAACAAATCAAAAGCATTACTTTTATCGCAATAGCACATCAAGAAGATTATGGCTGTTATAAACAGCACTCAGAGATTTTTTTATGAAATTACTTTATCTGGAAGATCCATTCTTCCACATTGTCATAATATTTTAAACCAAATGAAATTTAAATCTTTAGGCTCTATATTAGAAACTAAGACAATGTCACTTTGCACAATAAATAATATCTAAAAGCTCACATCTTAAAGCAGTGTGCTTAAGGTTACAAACATGCTTACATGCCTTCCTGGACTGGGATCTTTCTCTGCAGTAAGCATGGGCTCAAACATGATAACATTGTAATCGAATATAAAACTCCCATCAACTTCAAAGAGAGGAAGACTGAGCCCATATACCTTTGGGTCAAAGGAAGGATAATAAGGTTTGTAATGTAGATCTCATTTACTGTGACACTCATAACTTTATGTTATGCACATAAAATGTAACAAACAGCATCTTCATATTACTGTACTTGAGAGGCAAGTATTTTGAGTATTATTTATAGACTCATAGAAAAGTAGGGCCAGAAGGGACCTTGAGAAGCCATCAGGTCCAGCCCCCGACATTGAGGCAGGACCAAGGAAATTTAGACCATTCCTGACGAGGGTTTATCAATCTGTTCTTAAGAACTTCCAAGGATGGAGATTTCCTTTCATATCCCTTAGCAATATAGATGTCATAATTCCAAGGAAAAGCAATATGTATATAAAGGAGCAACAGAATAAGAACAATGATAAACAGACTTTAAAAGCTCAGAGAACAGATAGGTAAGATCCCCAGAGAAGAAAATCTAAGGAAAAAAAAAAAAAGGAATTTGGGAGAGCTATTAGTTTGTCAAGGACACAATATCAAAGACAACTGCAAAGAATCTTGATGTAAAGAAAAGATAGAAAGAACAGAAAGAGTCCAGTATGGCTCCACGGGAAGCTCTTTAATGGCACGAAGATCAAAAAGGAATTAGAAGAAGTGGAACTATGAATGAATGCTAAGGAGGAGTACAAAGACTAGTGCAAGTGTGTAGGGACAAAATCAGAAAGGCTATGGCACAAAATGAGATGCATCTGCCAAGCTGTGTCAATTAAGCCATAATTTAGTCTATGGATGAATAGTTCCAGTTTTTTCTCTTTATTCCCCAGACTCACTGCATTTCATACAGAAACCTAAACTGTTGAACAGATTGCACCATGGATTTCCTTCTTGTTGCCTCCATTAACCTGTTGTAATTTTCCATGTCCCCACCACACCCAAGACCTAGCCCTCTGTTAAGATTGCTTTTTTTAATGCTCACCTGTGGGCTTTTGTCACCCGCCTTCCTTGAACTTAATTTAAAGCCCTCCTCACTAGATGGCAAGTCAGTGAGCAAAGATGCTTTTCCCTTTCTTAGTCAGGTGGACCCAATCTCTTCCCAGTAGACTTTCTGCCTAGAACAGCATCCCATAGTAGAGGAAACCAAAGCCCCTGTCAAACCTCCCTACTTTTTTAAATAATGGGCAAGCACCAAAAGGTTTGGAGATTTGACCAAGTCAAAACATCTAAGCATTTTCCAAAATCCCTAACTTTTTGAAGATGTCCAATACTTCCCTTTCATCTTCCCAAACAGCTGCCTCAACAATACAGTGGCCACTCACATTGAGAATAACCCTCACTCTGCTTCCCCCACATCCATAACTCTTATACTCATACTAACTGATCCATCCCACATGTCCCCACCCCCAGGAGTCTGCAGCTCTCCAATGCCTGTTCAGGTTAACTACAATCTAATTGCCTCTTGCCCAGACCGTGACTACCTTCCCTTTCAGTCCAGGTCTCATACAGCCTTGACTGCGTTGCTCATTATTGTGCACAGGATGGAAAGTGGAGACATCTGGGCCAAAAAGAAAGGAACAAAGCCCCCACAACTCATTTTAAAGTGTAAGCGTACATCTCAACAGGGATCATGGAGCAGTTGAGGCTGACGCTATGGTGGGTTTGAATATAGAGGACACTACAGGACTATGGAGAAGTCTGGAGGAAGGCTAGTAACACAGATGTAGGTAGAATATGAAGAATTATGTTGAATGAAGTGTGTGAGAAGAGAGTCTGGGGCCCAAGATATATTCCACAACTGAGATCCATCTCAAACTTTTTTAAAAAGTTTTAAAACTAGTAACACAACTGAGTTTAGCATTAAATTATAAAAAGCTTATTTGTTTATTTCAGCACATAGCCCTCACTGTAATGTTATTAACAGAGCAGGTAAGGTTGTGAGAACATTTATTTGTAAAGGAGGAGATTAATTCTGTGTCTCTTTTTTAATTAAATGATTTTTCAGACTCCATTCTTATGCTTTTCCATGAAGGTGAGTGAAAATTAGTTTTTTGTTCACACAACAGTCGGGATACAGCTGCTCTTTGTGGGAATACCTGGATTCACATGTTAACAAGGGTATTTGTGGATGAATAGTGGCATTCATTATTTGTGCCCCAAATGCTCACCTCCTTTTTATAAAATTTCAGTCATTCGGTCAGAGAGCAGAATGTGACTTAGGTGTCTGGTCACATACCATGAATAATATAGAGCAAATAGCTGAAGACATATTCAAAGTGAATACTTCAAATGACTTATAGCCTACCATATGTTCACATCTAGTGTTCAATGAACAGTTTCAAAATAATAAAAATCTGAATCTCTTCACAAATAATTTGAAAGAGTAAAAGGGCTAAGTACATCAGCTACATTGTTTGCTATAGGTAGTCTGCCAACTCCAGCTATGAAGGAATAGCTGATGAACTGAAAACAGATTCTTTTGTAACAATAAATACTTCACTGATCCAGTACAAAATTCACAACAGTCCAGGGTTCTGCTGAGGCTGGCAAGAGAGACATTCTGTTGCTACTTTATCTAACATTACTGTTGCCTCTGGGGAATATCTTTGGCTTCTCTTGTAAATCCAACAAATGTCCAGTTTATACATCAGAAGGATCTAGAGTTGCCATATATAAGCATGGTACTATCACATTGTGTTGACACGATGCAGCACACGTGGTAACATGTTAAAATGTGATACAAGTCTGATAATGTTGTGTCAGAATGTGATATTTTAGGGTCTTGACAATTCTGCTGGGCCAAGAGATGGGCATTAGTAACAAAGTTCAGCTCTAGATAAAAAAAATGTCACCAAACTCTGGGCATGTTCAGTACTGGGCTCTTGTTTTAGGCCTCGCTCTTTTTGGAACCCATTAAAAGTTCACAAGTTTGACTGGCAGGAAATGGAACTACCTGGTCAAAAGCAGAATAACCATAGAAAAATTGGGATGGGTGCTAAACTAAACCACGAAAGCATTTCTTACATAAGAATAAAGACATTTAATCAGAATAAAGAGATGGATTTAATGCTATAATGAGGGTGCACGGGAGTCTTGTCCCTTATACTGAACTGACAGATATGCCACCCATTTTTTACTCCCATTTAACTCAACTGAGCACAAGAGTGACATAATGTCACTATTACTGATTTCAGAAATTATTGAAACTAGAACATAGTTGGGTAAATACGGCAAATAAAATATTATGTGAACACAGATTCATTTTTTTTAAAAAATACAGTTTCACTCAGTGCTGTACAAGAGCTCTTTAATTCACATTTCATTACCGAAATTAAGGACCATATTCTGCACCACTTTCACATTCTTAGGAGTACTTTACTCCATTGCTGTGAGAAGTAAGGAATTGCCTTGTGAGCAGGAGAGGAGGAGATAGGAATGTAATCCTTAGTTCATAAACATGTTTGTACCAAGGGGAAATTTTGCAAACACTTAAGCAAATAAGCGGTTATCTTGAAAGTTCTTCGTGAACTTTGGAGTCATTAAACATTGCCAAGTGATTTAGATGACCAATCACACAGCAAGAATGGAGAAAAGAGTGAATCATCAAAACAAAATTTACAGCAAAACAATTAACTAACAATAAAATATGATGAAATGTGTGCATAAACTATTTGTCTAGTGGTTTTGAATAATGAACACATTTGTAAAAATCAACATCTGTTTGTGGAAAATTAATGACAGGAATGATCTCTAAGAATAGAATTTCTAAACCTGAAACTGATTATAGAGTTCATAGAGGAAAATATATACATGTTAAAGGAATAATACCAATGGAATAAATCCTCAGCTGGTGTAATTCAATGTAGTTTCCTGGACTCATTAGAGCTACACCTGTTTTACACCAGCTCAGAACCTAGCCCAGTAATAGTAACACCTAGCTGTTATGTCTCAAAATCCCTTTGAATGTCAAACTTCCCCTGCTATTTTTGTTGTCTCTCTCATTTTTAGTCTTTGTGACATTCTAAAGGTCTGTCACACATTTTTCGGTGTGAAGATTCAGAATTATGCTCCCTAGAATCAATAGGGGAGGAATTTCTCTCTCTCTTCTTCATTAAACCTCTGAAGAATTATTGGTAAGTATCAATCTGTTGGTTTTACTGCCATAGGAGAAAAGCAAGTATGATAGCTTGGAATCAGAGACATAAAAATACAGCAAAGATGTACTTCTCTGATCATTTAATGTGGCTCACAAGAAGGTGTTCTTTCACACTAACAAATATAAAAGTAAACTTGGATGAAGCACATTTTTCAGTAGCACACAAATGAAAGGCATGTTCTGGCTGAGACAAGCACCATGCATCATTATGACTCACCACTTCTCTAACCTCCTCAAAAGAATGGATAAGTACATAGGATTTTCAAAAAGCTCCAGAGAGAGAATCTTAGAAACAGTATTGCTCAGAGCTATATAAATATATGTCCAAGGAAAAATAAATGCAACAGTCTCATTATTAATGTATTAAGTTCAAAGGATGTGCCTGAGGATTCTATCTGATGCCAGAGAGAATCAGATCGTGTATGAAACATGGAAAATGAATCCAGTAAGTTAGGTTATAAATCCAAACCCAAATGCACATTAAAGAGTCCAGATCTTTCAGGCTATTCTTAAAGTTTGGACATTAGGATCAGAAATATTATAAGTAGCTGCTTATAAAATGAAGGAAGGTTTATCCAGGACAGGTACACACAAGCTTCCTCCCTTAAGAGTTCATTGTCATGGTTATAGAAAATTGATAAGAAAGCTACTACTGTGAGAATCCTGGGAGTGTCATGATACAGTAAAACCTTTCAGATAGTTTGGGTAGCATGCCAGCTACAAAGCAATCTCAGAAACAAGCACTAGTTAGAGTTGCTACATGTCCTGCTCTTGCCCAATCCATGCAAGGATATGGATGTATCACAAGTGTTACTTGACAGTCTGGCTTTTTAGCTCATTTTAGTTAGCTCTGCAGGTCCCCGATTTTGACCAAGTAGTTTCCATCATATAAGACCTTCAGCCCCCAAACTCTTACTTGGTGTGTCCTTAGTAAACTCTCAAATGCACAGCTGAGAGGATTATTTACTACATCTGGTAGGAAGGAAAAGGAAAGATCCTTCAGGTACAGGCTTATTAATCAGTTACTGTAAAAGGTAAAGAGGGTGGCTTCCTAACTTGATACTTAGAAACAGTTCCACAGGAGGTTGCAACATTTATTTTGCATCTTGGGCCTCCTCATACCTAGTACATGAGCTGTCCCTTTTATTCCAGCCTCCTCATGGAGAGCAGCTAAGTACCAGAAATAATTATACACACCATTGGGTTCTAAATTAATTATAATTACTCAGGGAAAAGATCTGTGCACACCAGTGAAAAAACACTGCTCAGTGTCCAGCAGTGATGAAAAAAGAAAGAAAGAAAAAAAAGCTAGGATCTATAAGGTATGGGACAGGAAATAATTGATATACATTGATATAACAAAAACATTATATAAATCAATAGTATGTCCTTACTTCGAATACTGTGTTTGGTTCTGATTCCTGTACCTCAATAAATACATAACAAAAAGTGAAAATAGAAAGGGTTCAAAGACTGGCAGCAAAAATTGTTACAGTACTGGAGAGATTTCTATATGAAGAGAGACTGAAAAGATTGGGAAGGACTGACTCTGCAATTCAAGGAAGCACTTAACTATGTATTTAACTTAAATCACATGTTTAAGATCTAAAGAACTCATTGGGACTTAGGCACATGCTTAAAGGTAACCATATCCTCAAAGGTGTTAGATACAGAAACTTCTACTGAAATCAATGGGAGTTAGGTACCTAAATATTTTTAGGATTTGGGCCCATGTGCTTTGGTGGACTTGGACTTAGACCAGAGAGAAGTTTGGTTATGACTGTCAGATAATGTATTCAATCATTATTAGCAGGATAGGAGTTCTAGTCATAAGTTAAAGATGCACACCTCTGTCAGAACTCACAGAGGAGAGCAGCAATGCAAATGCCCCATGCCTTCCACTGTGCGGTGCATTGCTTCTTGGGTCAGCTACCCTTACTGCCATGAATATGTGTATTTACACCTCCTGTGACAAGGAGAGAGAAGGAAGCCCAGACAATTTTACCATAATAAGCATATAATCAAGTCAATTACATCAGTGTTGGTATCAAATTAACGACAGAGGAAATTTTGGTATAGCCCTAATGTTCTAGCCGGATGTGAATTGTGTATACAAAACAGTTCTAAGTGGCTCCAAGACCAGTAAGTCCTCTTTAACAGTTTTCAACATCCTTCTTTTCAGATTTTCAGCTTTAGCCAGTTTTTCAGAAAGATTAACGTTTTCCATGGTTTCTTAACTGTCAGATTATTCTACAGATTGACAAAATACATACACATTTGGAAATATCCAGCCTTTGATGCTTTAGATCTTAATCTGTAAGCACTTCTTCACACCCCATCCCTATAACTATCAGAGAGTTTTACTAATACTGTATGGAAATGGAGAATAGCTTTTCACCTATGCTTCACCTTCTAAAAGCTCCGGGGAAATAAGACAACCTTGTTTTCTTGTGCTGTATATTTGATGTGGGTGAGGCAAAACCATTATGTTCCCTTTGGCTATGCTTTATGAGGAACCATTTCTTGTCACTTTATATTCATGAGGTAATCCAATTTAATACTTTTTTTCATCCAATGTCTCAAAGGTGCAAGCAAGCAGATCGCTGTCTGGGTCATTTGTGCAAGAAGCACCTTAAGTTATGGAACAGTTAACTGAAGGATAAAATAAAATATTCATAATTTTACTGCTAGATCTAAATTAAATGGTCTTTTTATTTTTGTCATTTAACTGTGTAACATTAAAAAATGTTAAAAGGAAAAGGAAAACACTACAGCAACATCTTTGACTCTTATTAAATTATCTGTTCTGAAGTATTTTGCAATCTCTCCCATATACCCTATTATTTATCTCTTTGGGAAGAAAATCATAATCTGAACTAGCATTTATGACCTGAAGGACCAGATCCTACACCAGTTTTCATCAGCTATATATCTGGCCCATACAGCATTGCTGCCACCAGGTGTTCATATAACTTCCCATTTCTTTTGGATATTTCTTGATCACTGCACACAAGTCTGCCCATCTCCTATTAATTTCTCCTCCATTTCTCTTTCTCAAGCCTTTCCATGAGTTCTCTGTTAAGGACACTAACCTGCTCTCTACAGATTTCAATATAATCATATTAAAGGAGTATAACAAAATACGCTAAAGTATTTCAACTGGAATTTGTTCTGCACATACTCAGATAGGCATTCATTGAACTGCTGCTGATGACAGTAGTATCCAGAAATTTTTTGCAAAAGAGATTATCTGCCCCAGCCTCTTTTTCCACAATAGAGACATTGGACTGACTGCAATAGAAGATGTATAAACATTTAAAAAATATGTATCCATATTAAGGAAAAACAATATGAGACCTTAGGGATTCCCATATATTTTCCTCTAAATGTTTGCCTCACAAGCTCTGCATCACTTCTTCCAACCTCCTCTTGAGAGGGACTGAATTGAATTTGCACATAGTAAATATTCCCATTAAGCTACCTTTCAAGTGATCATAATGAGACCACTGGAGAACTCATAATCACTACCTAGAGACAGGAAGTAAGTGGTATAGTCAGAAAGTCTGGTGTTGCTAGGACTAGAAATAGACAGTGGAATCCAATTTTTACCATGGTCTCTTGAAACAAAGGTTCTGCTCTCAGCTATTTCAGAAGCAAAAGACTCTTGGGCTGTGTAGAATGACCATCCCGGTCTGTTCTTCTGTCCATCCACTACTTCAATTTCCCTTTACCATAGGTGCCAACTCCATGATCTGGGGCTGGAGCACCCATGGGCAAAAAAATGGTGGGTGCTGAGTCCTCGCTGGCAACCCCCAATCAGGTTCCCCCCAGCCCCACTATGTCACCAGCCCGCCAGCAGGCCCCACTGCTCAGTGCCTCCCACTCCCTCCCCACCGCCCTTGTTTCCTGGCATGCTGGGAAGGAGAGGGAGGAGCGGGGATGTGGCATGCTTGGGGGAGAGGTGAAAATGGGCAGGACGAGGCAGGGCAGGTGTGGAGTAGGGGCAGGAAGAGGCGTGGCAGGAGTGGGGCCTTGGGGGAAAGAGTGGAGTTGGGGCTTGGCCTGAGGCAGAGCCAGAAGTTGAGTACTCCTCCCCCACAGCAATTTGAAAAGTCAGCACCTATGCCCCTTACTTATAGCCTTCCCTTCAGATTCTCAGTCTTATCAGGGCTCCTCACCCAGCAAACTTCTGCAGCCTTCAAATATCTCCTTCTGCCTGAGAGTTCTGGAGAATTAGCAGCTTATGCCCATTTCCCAGCAGGTTCTCTTTTAAACGCCAATCTTCTTAGTGTATGTCTACATGATACCCAAATAAAAGATCTACAGCAACTGGTCAACTGACTCAGGCTCATGTTACAGGGCTAAAAATATCAGTGTAGAACTTTGGGCTCAGTGAGGCAGGTGAGTTTCAAAGCTCAGACTCCAGCCCAAGTGGGACATTCAACATTACTATTTTAGCCATAGAATGCAAGCCTAAGTCTGCTGACCAGGTCTCTGAGACTTGCTGCCACATGTCTTTTTTGCAGTGTATATGTAGACCCTGCTGGTTCCAGCTTCCTTCAGGCTGCACTCCTCAGGCCCTCTGCCTGAGAGCTAAGAGAGTCTTTCCTTGATATCAGACTACCTTTATGCACCGCAACAGCCTTGGTTCAATCACCTGCTCTTCCCCATAATGTGTCCTCTGTTGTCATTTACTTCATCTGGGGAGGTAGACTAAGTCTTAGCGTTAACTCATCTTGTGACAGATTGACAGGGTGTGCTGTGTGTGTGTTATCCATTTGTTATTACTTGATTTCTGTGGCCTACTCAATTTTACCCATCTAAGCAACTTCAGGAGACAAGACAGCAATATTTCTCTTCATTTTCTTTCTTTTAGTTTCTGTGGGGTTTATAATTTTATTTTCCTAGAGTTGAAAAACCCAAGAGTGTTAACAGCAGCTGTTAACAACATCATCCCCTTCTGAATATAATACAAAGTAAACAAAAATACTTTTAAAAAATACTTAACTTCATGGTCTTCTCACAACCAAAAAGGAACACATTCTGTAAAACTATTATGTATACAGGGCTTAGAAAAGGAAAACTATTTTAGCTGCCTCTAAAACTCACTAAAGACTCCTTCAGCTCCTCTGGTGAGGCCTGATTTGGAAGCTACTAAAGTTAATGGGAATTTTGTTGCTGACTTGGGAGCAGAAGCAGGGTTTAATAACCCAAAACTTAGTCACAGATCATTCTGATTTTCTCAGAAGGATTTTCTTTTTAAAAAATAGATCTCCTCACAGAGAACACTGCCTTAGAGTATGCAGCCATTGTACACAGAAAGAAAGAACACTGAAGTGAATTATTACTGCCAGAACTGTTGCTACCTTCAAGCCTGCCTTCCACATTATGGAGTCATTTACGATTGTGCAAAGTGAGTGTAAAATGTTACCACATTAGAATAGTGACATTTCACTATTTGACTCCACAAGATTCAAGACGGAGAGAGTCAAGAGCTACATCTCCTGGAATATTACAGTGACAAGATGCATGTGTGTGTGGGTGCTCTGTTATTGGACCAACTTCTGTTGGTGAGAGAAATAAGCTTTCAAACTTGCATAGAAATCTTCTTCAGGTCTAGGAAATGTACTCAGTGTCACAGCTAAGCTTGTGCTAAACAATCACCATTCAAAGTGAAGTGTCTAGTTAACACCTCTCCAGTCATAAGAGGAAAGTGGCAGGGCGAGGGGGAGTGAATGGGTTATAGATTGTTATAATACATTCATATCCATAAATGTAGTGTCTTTATTCAGTCCATGATTTTTAATGTCTAACAAAGTTACTGATTTAAGCTCGCAGACTCTTTTTTCGAAGGTGTTGTGCAGGTTTCCTTCGAGTATCAGAACTGAGAGGTCAGATATAGTGATCACTCAGTGAAAAAGGATTAATCCACAGATGATATGAGCACTTCATGTAAGATGCTGAGCACTTCCTCTGAGTAATGAGGGGCCTCAGCTTACACTCAATTCAATGAGATGAAAGGGTGCTCCGCACCTTGTATGATGATGATAGTCCTTGAATGAGTGAAAACAAGACAAATGCAGCTACTTAATTAGTTTTATGTTGTCAAGTCCATACTGTACCACACTTTTTCATACAATGGCAGCCACTATTCTGGATATTATTCATAGGTTAGACATGTTCATTCCACCACAAGTTCAGATTATCTCTGCTGGACAGCTGAAGAACCATACTTTAACCAGACCTCAATTTACTCTGCTTTCATCTGAGAGCAGATTTAAGCCCACTGTTCTCTACAACAAAGCAAGAGAATTTCCTGTTACAATCATATAAATAAGAAGCGAGGAATTGTATAAAGTTGATAAGGGAAGCAAAGGAACACAAAAAGAAATCTATGGAGAGCAGAGTTAAATAAAAAATTGAGAAGGAGGGTTGTTTGTTTGTTTGTTTGTTTGCTTGTTTGTTTTTAGCGTAATAGGAGCAAAAAGAACTTGACAATGGTATTGGTCTATTATCAGATGGAAATTTAGAATTATCAGTATGATTCAGAAAATGTGGAAGTATTTAATAAATATTTCTGTTCTGTATTTGGGGTGGGGTGGGGGAGATGATGTAGTAATATCATATGATAACACTCTTTCCATTCCATTACTTTCTCAGGGGAATGTTAAACAGCAGGTGTGAAAATTAGACATTTTAAAATCACCAGGTCTGAATAACTTGCATCCAAGAGTTATAAAAGAGTTGTCTAATGAGCTCTCTGGATAGTTAATGTTGATTTTCAGTAGACCTTGGAACACTGGGGAAGATCAGGAAAACTGGAACAAAGCTAACGTGTGAATATTTTAAAAGGGCCAATGGGATCACACCAGTATTTATAGGCCAGTCATCTTACATCAATTCCAGGCAAGATCAAGGAGCAGTTGATACGGAATTTAATTAATGAAAAATGAAAGTAGGGTGATATAATTAATACAAATCATACTAGATGATAACTGTGGTCCCTATGGGCTTGGAATCTATACAAAACAAACTGTTGAGGACATCAGATTAATTGGATATATAGAATTCCTTATTTGCTATCTTCAGTTTTACCTTGACTGTACATAGCCAGAAAAGAACTGTTTCCCTAAAACCCATTAATTTATCTTCCTTGTTTTTACTTTAATTCTAATATGACTAAAACAGATAGCTTCATGCTTTGGATGTGAAATGGACTTTCAAAACTATCTATGCTGGAACAAAGAATGGAGAAAGTGAGGCCTTGTCAACACTTAAAACACACCATCAGAGCTATGTCAGTTAGGGGTGTGACTTTTTACTGACAAACAATATAAGCCTTAGTGTAGTTGCAGTTATAATAATAAAAAAGTCTATTTGCTGGTATAGTTTATGATGTTCTGAGAACTGGTATAAGCAATACCAGAAAATACTACTTTTTTGCCATTATGAGATGTCTCTACACTAAAGGGTTACGTATAGGCCTCTCCACTGTAGGCGTCATCTCAGAGATCTTTTTCTTCCTTCACAGTTACTTCCAAGAATGTATGAAAGCTTTCAATACTCAGGGCATGTCTACACTTACCTCTAGAGAGATTGATCCTGCGGGGGTCGATTTATCATGTGCAGTGAAGACACAATAAATCGACCACTGAATGCTGTCCCATCGACTCTGGTACTCCAACGGAGTGAGAAGCATATGTGGACTCAACAGGAGAGTGTCATCAGTCGACCTACTGCAGTGAATACACCATGGTAAGTAGCTCTAAGTACGTCTGCTTCAGTTACCCTATTTTCGTAGCTGAAGTTGCGTAACTTAGACTGATTGAGCTGGCCCAACCTCCCCCACACCCAATGTAGACCAGGACTCAGTTTCTGAATAGAGCATATCAAACATATATCAAGCATATAAGAAAGTACACTCTGTAAGTGGCTCCTTATAACTTTGGACTGAGAAACAAAGAGCTCTGTACAACGAGATTTGTAATATGGCCACTTGACATTTGCAACTGCTGCATCAAGCATTGTAAGAATGATAATCTTTCCTCAGCTTTCACAACCTTTTGGGGACCTTGCACTGACTATGATCAGCTGACAAGTTTTTAAGGATGTTAAAAGCTGCCTACACTAGGTACTAACATGTTTTTGAAGAGCAAATAATTAAAATGCTCTAGTAGGACAGAGCATAATAAAGCAAATAAAATTAAAACAACAAAAATGGATTTTTTCTAATTTTGTTTCTTTTAGAAGGATTTACGTTGCCTTGTATTTGGTGTTTCTTCTTTCCCAAGGAATTGGTTTGTACAGATTGCTACTTCCCATGAGTAACGTCCAGACTAGTATACGTCCATGGTTGCGGAAAGAAAAATTACGGATAAGGTAACTAATTTTAATTTCTCATAATAGTGGATATTTGCACACTGATCTGGATAAATTTTCCCTAGAGATCAAGATGTTCTGAATATAGATAATTCTGAAAATCACCCTAACTGACTAAGAAGCCTAAGTTCCATTTTCTAGAGTTACTTTGCAATTTAGTGTCCCTAAGTCACTTTTGAAAATGGAACTTAGGCTTCTAAATCAAGTAGGTAATTTTGAAAAACTTATTTATAATTAACTTTGTAAATATAGTTTTTATTCTGTTTATGCTATCATCTACAGTTGTGATACTTATATTTTCCATCTCTTTTATGTAGTTTTGCTCTGTTCACAATCTCCTGGACTCATAATGTACTGCTGCAATGGAAGAGAGTCTGAACTCAGAAGAAGGGACAGACAAAATTTAGCTGAAAATGCCTCCATTATGGTGGAATGAGCAGGTCAAACCCATGCTTAACGTCCATACTATCGGATGCCCTTCATTATAAGATGGAGGCAATGAAACTCATTTTCTTTTATCGTACTGATTTACATTACCACAAAAAACAATTAGTTGTAAATTTTGATGTTTTCCATGGCTTTTTCAATCTGGCTGCAGAACATAATGTTGAGTTTTCATCAATGAAGCTGATGTGCCAGATCCTCAGCTAAAGTAATCAATATAGCACCACTGACTTTAATGGATCTACATTGATTTACACCAACTGAGGAACCGGACCATTTTCTTAGTTCATCTGAGTTTCATACCAAAGCCAGTTCCTGTCAATCTGGCATTTACCATTCATGAGTAATTAATATGCAATTAAACATTATTAAACCAATAAAATGTCCTGGTTCCATTAAGGATTACTTGGTTGTTGTTCAGTCTATCATTTTAATATTAAGTTTCCTTAATCTTTACTTTTGTCACACCATCAGCTGTCTTCCTCTGAAATGTAAAAATCTTATGACATTCTTTAATTGCTTCCTTATAATTTCCTGTATTTGGGTTAGCTATTTATACATATTAGTTCCTACTGAACACTTCACATTCTGTCTGGCCTTTCAACATACAGTACCTGACAAGCTGAAGTCATATCTATCCCATCTCCTTTAAATGGGCTAAAGACTGCTTTAAATTACTCCAGTAATTATGGAGTTATTCTGGATTTACCACAGAGAGTAGAACTGGTTCCTAGAATACTTTTGATGATACAGCCTGAGGAGAGATAATCTTGCTTTATTTATCAGCAGTGGATTAAGGTTATTTCTATCAACCATTTGTTTCCTCCCCAACATTGTCTTGTGTCTATGGGTGGCTGGTTTCCAGGGGCCATATTAACTGATGGTTCAAATGTGAAAACTTGCTACAAAACCTTTCACATAATTCTACATAAGCCAAAAACTCCTATTTTGGATGTTGCAAAACAAAGTTACAGTACAAAAATGGACCCATCTGCAGAGAATCCATAGACTTTAGAAAGGGATGAAGTAATGATGAAATGTGGGAGGAGTTAGGACAAATGAACCTACCCTGGAAACCAATATAGGTTGTTACCAAAAATTGGATGCAAGTTAATGTTGCTCTAAGCAGCCCTGTTTGCGATCTACAAAAATTTGCTTCCATTGCAAAGTGTAAACATTTCAGTGAGTAGCTCAGCGTATGAGGACTGTTTTGAAGTATTGGGGATATGTGGCTTTCATTTCAACAGTGCTTAGACAAGCTCTCTGCCCATTTCTATATGTATCCTTCTATTGCACTATCTTCTACATCTATAGTACAGAAACACTCCACATCCGTCATAGCATCTGTGACTTTTAGTACCTTAATTTAAGATATTTGTAAGAAACTTCCACAGGAAATTAGATAAATCCAAAGCTTGGCTGTCTTAGGAAATTTTGGCAAAGATTCATCTTTGAAAAGGATTTTCCACCATAAGAATTACACCCTCAGTATTGACACTTTCTATTTAAAACTCCCAACCAAAAAATAAAAATCTGTACTCCACTCCCAAGAAAAGTCAGTAGTCTGAAAACAGAGAAGTGCCAGAAATTTCATAAAATTGTTATCAATTTTATGTGGAAGGTACTCAGATATTACAGTAAGGCATCAATATCAAACCCTAAAATTAGATTAAATTAGTTATACAACGGTACATATTTTTCTGTGAACTGGTAATGTCTCACAGTGGTGACATGTATTAAATTAATTTGCATCATGGCAATATTTGTTATATTTCTCACAAAATATAGAAACCATGCACTAATTGGAGGGCATATTTTCCTTTTGTGTGTCCCATTTGCATTAATGGAATCCCTGAAAAAGTGATAGAAAAGACTAGATCCCTACATTTTTAACTGCATAGTCCCATATAACTGGACAGACCTTAGCAGCAGTAGTGAGAGTTGGTTGCTCTGAACCACTTCACATTCTTCTGTTTTTTGGACAAATGGACCTTCATTTTCAAGAGTGGCTGTAGGTGTTCAACCTGAGACTCTTCAAAGGGGGCTGATTTTCAGAGGGCAAATGCTTAGCACTTTCTGGAACTCAGGCCTTTTAAGGTGTATCAAACTGGGCACTCAAAAATTGAGGTGCCCCAAATCACTTTTAAAATATAGGCCATGACTCGTGGGAAATCAAGATAAGACAAGCTATTCATAAATTGTTTTTCAAATCAGTTGGAAGATAAAAACTGAAAGTTCTGTTCATTCCAAAAGTAAAAAGGAGTAATACATTAAACAGTTAACTTTCTTCTATCATAAGTGAAGAAAAGTTCTTCTCTTTATCAGAGGACCATCTGATACATGCTGTTTTGTACTAGGACTTTGAGGGGAAGCTGAGCACAATGTAAGAGCTGACAGTCTGACAAAGAATAAAGACCTACTTCTCACTGCGTTGAACAAGACTCATACCACGTTTCTATCTAAAGTGATGCAAAAGTTCACAACTGACAAATATTTCTTTTAATGCATTTATAAGATCATTCTCAAGCTGTCCAATATCCAATTATTTTGTACTGCTGACTCTGTACAGCAAAACACTCTGTTCTCAAAAGAATTATGCCCATGTTAGACTGAACATAGTCAAAATGTTTCTGGGGGGTTGTTTGCTCGCTTTGGGGTGGTGGTGGTAAGGTTATGCAAGTAAATGCAACTGGCATTTCAAAACATGGCATAGTCATTGTACTATTGGCGATGTGTGGGGGGAGGCAAGTGAAGTCATGTACCCCGCTCCAATTTCTGCCAGGGTGGAAGTCAGGCTGAGAGCTGTTGAAGGGATGTGCCTACAAAAGGCACCAGCACCTAATGGTCCCTCAGAGCCCCATTAAGTGGTGCCTAGAGCCGGGAAGCGAGACTGGACTGGCAGCATAGCTCTCTGCCACAGAGGGTGTGGGGAAGCCTGCTGAGTCCCATCCCTTCCTCACTAGCAGCCTCATTTACCTGCTCGAGTATGAGTCTGGACTAGCCTGCCTTGGGTGTGCAGAAGGGAGCTCAGGGAGTTGGACAGGGCAATGTCGGGGAGGCAGTGGGGTTCAGGGGTGGAGTGGGTAGCCCAGGGAAGCAGCAGGGACTAGGGCAATGGGGAAGATGGGTGGGGGAGGCAGCAGGGAGCTATCAAGTATCTGCAGCCCCTGCATTCAGTATGAAGGCTGAATATAAACATCCCCACTCTAAAGATAATATTATGTTTTCATGAATATATAGCACAGTGGTTTATCTATCAGGTACTTCTGTCATCTTGTTCCAAGTATACACTGATTATTAGTACAAACACATTCACTGTGGCCAATGCAAGAAAAACATAGTTCAATTTTACTTGAGTTCCCTCTGTTCCTTTTACACTGTTAACATACACTGACATAACCCAGGACCAGGTTCTTCCCTTATGCATTCATTATTGAATCCTCATCAAGACACCAGAGCCCACAGAAAAGCTGCTAATAGTTTGTGAGCTTCTGCACAAGGATCTATAAATATATCAACATTTTGTTTCCTCAACTCAGCATATGTCTCCACAAGACTCATTGCCCAAAAGTGTACTTTGGGATCAGCAGCTGAAGATATGGAAGTAGCAGGTTTTCTGACAATTTTAACAGTGTGAATGGAGTGAACGGAGGCAGTTTTATGAAACCAGTCAGATGCCATGAAACAAATGTACGCATTTCCAGATGATGGATCTGTTTCCCATTGCCATCATCCGAAGCCATTCAGTTCCACTGAAAAGATTTAAAGAGGAAGGAGAAGAAAGTCTTGGGAGAAAGAGGAAGAGCTGGTTCTTGTTCAGACCAGCTCAAGAAGCAAGACGGAAGGAAGAAAATGAAAGCTCGGATTTTCAAAAAAAACTCCTAGTCAAGTAGTTTCAATTGTTCTCAGTGGAAGTTCCTGGATGGTGAGTTTGAAGGACAATATATTTCTTTACAATAAACTGTTATTCAGCTTGGATAAGCAGGCTGAAGAAAGCTTCTCTCCTTATTCTCTGTACATACAGCAAGAGTGGCAAAATACTCATTGCAGAATTATAAATGTCTTTAAGTTCCAGGATCCAGTATTCTTTCTCTTTTCTTTTCGCTTTTGTATTTTTCCTCCCCTTCTGTCCTCTTTCTTATAGCTGTGGTCAGGCCACACATATAGAAAGCAGTTTTCACATCTTTGCAGTACAACACTGAAAAGGATTTTAAAACGTTTTCAAGTATTTTACAATTAATTTAATTGCACTATTACCCACTCCAGTTTCCTGCAGCTGCTGGAGGTGAGAAATATGGAGCAGCAGGAAACTGGAGATGGGAGGAAGCCATTATACTCTGAGGAAATGCATAGAACTCCTACCACAACTAAATTTCCTTACAAGCAATATACCCACACAGTGTTTTTAATATACAAAACAATACACACACAGCAGCATATTTCCATTGCAAACCAAAAAGTGGGAAGGAGAGGGAATATGTAATTGTGGATGGAGGCAATAATGGTTGATGAAGGGCAGTATGATATCAAGGATCTGTAGAGATGCAGAGTGGCCTCCCTCCAAGCTTGACAAGGGAGGATCACCCCCACCATGCTGGAAGTAGAGGGGCATGACAGGGAGGATAAGAGGTGGGCTCTTCAGATCAGTTGGGAGGGAACCAGCAAAGGAGGCAGATGTCTCTAGCCCTCTGCAGGACTCCAGCTCCACTGCTGAGTTGTGTAGCACCCTGAACCCAGAGAAGACTGAGCGTGGAAAGGAGCTGCTGGGACTGCCAGGGGAGATGGAGGACTCACAGATGACGGAGCACTGCCAATGTACTATGGTAGGTCTTAGCCCAGGGAAACCACACATTAGTCAAGTTGTGCTGTTGTAATATGAGTCAGCATGTTGCGGTGGGATTCCCACTGACCCAACAGTGGGACCACTCACCACTGTTAGGGCACCAGACTGGTAGAGTAGGGTAGGCCCATGTCCCCCTGCTGTGTAGTTGTAAAGCCTACTCACACTTGGCCTGAAGACTCATGTATGTTGGCTGGCTGCCCTAGCCAGAAGGCTGGCTAGAGATGCCTTTTGCTCTGTTCCACCCAGAGGATCAGAGTCCTGACTGTGCTTACTGTCTGTGCGAGCCACAAGGCTCAGGCTATAGACTGAGCAGTGCTCAGCCCTCCCAGGGGGCCAGAGGCCTAGACTGTGTGAGTGAGGCAAAGTGGCCTCCAAGCTTGATGGATCTAAATGGAACAGTTTTATTTTGTACAAGATGTTAGTATTGTGAGTGTCTTTCTGATTGTAGAAAAGCCTTTTCAAGGAGTAAGATTCACAAGATTTCCTGAAAACAAGCAGGCTCTGGTTTCACCTGACCTTCACTAAAAGTGTGTTATGAAGTCTGATCCCTTCAACCAAGACTGTTTTTTCCCCAGCTCTCACATTGTTTGTGCTGGGTTTGTGATTTGCATCATCCAAGAAGAGCACAGATGTTGCAGTGGTTCATAGATCAAAATTTGGTCCTTAATGGACTTGGGCCTTGACCCATTTTTTGCTTTGAAAATAAGGACCAAAGCCTTAAATGACCAGGAGTCAGTGGGGGGACTTGAAAACAGGTCTGATATATTTGTTGTGGCCTAAGCCACGGAGAATGCATGGAGTCACATATTCTATCATCTGGAACCTATGCATCATGGTCACATTCAGCTTCATATACAATGAATTGCAGTAATCCAGCCTGCAGCTGATGAATGCATAGATCACTTTGGGAGTGATCTCTTACTCCCCTCAATTGGGAGTAAGAGATATTTTTTTTTCTCTTCAGTTTGCTAAGAAACTAAGGTATATATCTAGATACTGTTGCTATCTGATCATTCAGGCTTAGCAAGGAGTCCAATAAGGTCTCGAGGCTTCTCAAAACTTTCATGAATCTTAGTGACCTCATATAGAAATTGGAAAGAAAAGAAGGGACTTTATGGATATCTCAAGGGTGAGGGGCTTTGGTGAGGAGAAGCAGTTATCCATCACTACTCTGAGTTCTTCTCGAGAAGAATGAATTGAGTCACTGTAGTGCCAAGCCCTCTAATCATGTAGGCAAGTTTGCAGTATCTGTGGTCCACTGTGTCAAAGGCTGCAGAGACGTTTACCTATGTGGGCATGGAGATCTTGCCTGTGTAAGCAGGGTCTGAATGAGCTTTCCCCTTAGGAGCAAATTATATTTGCATAGACACATCTACTTTGCTTAGGTGATCAGCAGACAGACTTGCTTTGTCAAAGTTATCTCATTTGGCTGTTTGGAGTTAATATTCACTTTATCTTGAACACATGGGTAATTAAATGATATTATTCTTTTATCATTATTAAATGATATTATCTTTTATCTTTTACAATTAAAGCATAGCATACCTGTACCTAATATGTCCTAGTTGAGGGGGGTCACCCTAAGTCAGAAGATGTAGGGACGATTATGCCTGCCTTGTTGTGTGGATTTGTGTAGAGTCCTAGATATCATGTAATTCTTCTCTCCATTGTAAAAGACAGAATTGACCAGACTCAATGGAGAATGCTTCTTTCTGATCAATGATTGCTAGAGCTGAAGTCACTGATGAGAACGTCTGGGTAGCTGAATCTTAGAACTGGTGGGGGGACAGTGTTGCAGTGAAAGTCAGTGCAGAGGATTCAGCAGCAGCAATAAGATTTCCTATTATTCAGTGAAATCACTAAGAACTGAGATAAGTAGCAGAATCTCAGAACATGGCTTCACAGCTTGCCATAGAGGTGGCAGCAAGCACCAGGGAGCAATAGTGGTCAGCAGAGTCAAAGGCAACAGTGAGCAATTGCATTGCTTGACCATACATCCCCTTCAGGAGTAGGAGGTGAGCCCACAGGAACGCACCTCTGAATTCTGGCATTTTGCTGACTTCAGACAAACAACCAAGAGTGAGGTTCAGCGGAGGGAAAAGGGAGTGTCATGGTAGAGGCACATTCATCTAAACTTTCATGACTTTCACACTGCAAAGAGAAACTGAGGCAAAGGGCTACTGCCCAAGATGTTGTGAGCTGGGCTGTTTACTTACGATGTGCGTACTTTCGAATCATTGCTGTGTTTTCCAAAATGAATGCTGAGTTCCCGTTCCTTTTTAATGAAAGTATTCTTTTGTTATACACAGATTCAGTGCTTGCCATGCCCAGGGCTAGTGCTCTGATACTGAAGGTTTCTGGGTGGGGGAGTGAGCTGGTTCAGTTTTGTAATTTTAAAAGGAACCCCTAGCTATTGAATCCAGCACTTATTGTTGCTAATATCACCTGGCAGAAGAGTTATATGTGTATCCATGGCCATAAGAAAGTTATATTTTAGTGTCACTTGGCCAGTCTCTTTGCTGCATGAGTCTGAACTCTGATTGTGAGGCATCCAGGATGATGGATGACATCACTAGTTGTTGGCTCTTGATGGTTACTATATTTTGAATTATTTTATCCAGGAATGAGAGGGTGGAGATGGTTAGAAAAGTTTTCACGGTCAAACAGGAGTGGGTGAGCTACTGCATTTTTCAAGGAGTGTGGATTGACCATTTCCATTGGTAGGGAGCACAGTTGTTATTCATTGGCTTTTACCAGACAGGTTGGGTGGGAATCCATTTCTTCACAGGTTGTGGTTATAATATCTTTCAGAGCTTCTTGACCTTTGGCATGTGTGCTGGGGCCAAACTGAATCAGGGATGATGGAGTCGATAATAAAATCTGGTTGGAGGTGGGCTTTTCTTTCCTAATCTGCTCCCTAGTATTCACTTGATTTTTATCAGTGAAGTATGCTGACAGGTTTTGACAGAGGTCAATGTTGACAGAGGTCAATGCTTGGCATCTGGTGCCTGGTCTTTGCTGCCTGGGTTGATTAGATGGCTAAACATGCAAAATACCTCTTCTGGCTGTTTTTCTATTGTGTTGATAGTGGAGGAGTAGAAGGCTCATTTTGTGCTGCCTTTACTACAGTGGCATGTTTGTGGCGCATGTGGATGGATTTTGAATATTTTATGCTGTTTTTGCACTAGTATGATGTAGAAGCAAAAGTCCATAAACAATGTTACTCATCTTTATAGAGAAATTTTCAGAAGAGAATTTTGTTTTAAGTTGTTAAATGGACTCCAAGAGGATCTGTGATCTGACTAATTCATAGTTCTAGGAATCAGGATTGCTTGACTACCTATTCTGCTTTGTGTTAACAACAATTCAGTTAACATCTCTGTGCTTCAGTTTAGTCATCTTTTAAATATACATAATACTAGGTAGCTACTCTGCAAGAGTTTTGTGTAGCTTAATTCATGTTTGCAAAGTGCTTTGAGATCATTGGAAGTGAAAGCAGTATAAGCATCATATACATGAAAAATAATCTTTTTGCCATGTACACACTAGTTCATGGTATACATCTTCATAAGAACTAAGCTTGCTAAAACGAATATTAATCATTGGCACTGTTAAATAAATCAGGGAGTATACATGAATATTTAGTGACAAAAAAGTATGAGCAAAGAGAAATCGGTGCAATTGTCTACCCATCACTGTGCACAGTTTCCTGCCAAGTCCTAAATCAACATATAATCAACATGATAGAATATGTACTTTAAGAAAATGACATTCTTTCTGGGGTTAAAAAAAATGAAAAGATCAAATACTTGTCATTGCATCCATTTTCAGATACCCACACACTTTGCAGTCATATTAAGGAAAGACAAAATTAAAGACATAGCTACACTGGAACAAATTATTTAAGAGAAACTGGTTTCTAAGTCATTAGCATAGCATCAGTTAGTTTGATGAACGGATGCCAGCTAATGTAATACCATACTTTTTATTACTCGTAAAGTTTGTTAGCTTTTCTAAGGATTAAAATACACCAAACTTTCTGAACCCAGATATGGAATCTCAGAAGAGCTGAAGTTTTGGCAGTTATTACAAGTCAGTCTGCCAGCAGAAAAATCTAAATAAGCTCAGCAATTTTATAAGCAATATCAGATGTCAAATGTTCTATATCTAATCAAGCTCAAATCCTTTATAAAGTTTAAAGCCAAGAATTTTGATGACATCAATATTTAGTTAAGTCTTGACAAATCCACTATATATCAATTTGACCACAGTGGCCCCACAAAAATTTTATTTATTAATGTTATATTTTGCATTTAAAATGGCATTTAATGCAAACTTGCGTCTAATATTCAATCCTATGCAACTGCTACCAAGGAGGAAATAGCCCACCTTTCATTCTGTCACTGAAGCAGCAAGGTTATGCCTGCAGAAGTTTTCCAAACTGTACATTTTATCATAATCCCAGATTGCTTCTACTCACTCCCAAACCACAGCATTTTGTACAGTGATGAATTATTCTTATTTCATAGAGATCAACTGCAGCTGAGATGACCTTGGGCCACCAAAAGCAACAAGCCAAGAACAGGACCAGAAACACAACCTCTTCTTTGAAGAATGTGACTTGTTCCAATGAATATTATTCATGAAAGCAGTCACAGCAGTTAAGGTGATCATCTATAACTCTGAATCTTGTCCTTTCTAGATTATGAGAGTAGAGAATGCTTGGAGTAAGGCTACTAACACGGACTATCACCCACCCTAAAATATGCAATGGTATGACCAGTGCTAAAGAAACCATTATTTGACACAAGTCACCTCATGAATTTCTTCCCAGTTTCTAATTAAATTAATCAATAAACTAAATTAAAAACGACAGTGCCAGCTATTAGCAGAAAGTATCTGGAACTTCTCTAAATCAAGATCAAGGGCAGGGCATTACACTGAGGCAGCACTTGTTTCTCTAGTGGATGACTTCCTGTTCATCAACAAGAGAAGGATATGCATCCTCATCTGCTTTTGATACTGCTGCTCAGCAGATATTCCTGTCCTAACTCCATGAAACCACAAGGGTGAAAATGGAACCATGTTGAAAAGACTCAAGTCTTTCTTCTCAGATCAGAACAAGATAGATATTATGAGAAACTGCTCCTCTAGTTCCAGGGTCCCCATCTGATGAGCCCCCCAAAGTCAATCCCATTTTCACATAAAAGTCAATTTCTATATGAAGCTATCAGGAAACTGGAGAAACAACACCAGTTGAAATGCTAGTTGCACACATCTGTCATCTTGCTCTATATCAAACAAAGAGCAGCATGTCCCACCTCTCCCAATGCTTAGCCAAAATCAGCACCAGGATGAAAAGCATCATGGCTAAAATTTACCCCAGACAATACTGAGGCAGTACTATGAGCAAAACAGAAGAGCTTTGAAAAACTTTTTACATTTAGAAATGAAGCAAAATCTGCAGTTTGCCATGGTATATCAGATGTGAATGTCAAGTATGCAAACCCTGAAAATCGTGTTCATTGTATAAAAAGTTCTACCAACCCCAGAGAATCAGACACATTCCCCACTAGGTCAATTAACAGTTCAGATTTTACCCAAATGCGCAGCCACAGCCAATTCTTATTAGATAAACTAAAATTCATTAAAAAAAGAGAGAGTATTTGTAAAAGATCATTATGCATACAGATATGAATAAAGTTCTTAGGTCAGTTTCATAGTAGAGCTGGTGAGAATCAGAGTTGCAAAGAGTTCTTTCAGAATTAGCTCCATAGATTACAGTCTGACATCCAATATCAGGGTCATCCAGACTGGAGCTGGATACCTCAGTCTTGTGACCGGAACTTCCTCTGACAAAGCTTAAGCAGATCTGAGATACAGGATCAGGGCCCTAGAGTTCTTTTTATAGTTCTCTGTTAGCATCTTAACAGCAGGCATTCCTTGTGACTTTGAAGTAGAATCTCCTAATTCCTATGTACCACCGGTAGTTAGCTGCATGGATTGACATATGACAACTGCCCATCTCCCACCATTTACAGGTAGTTTACTACAAACTTCAAAAGAGACATAAAGACAATGATATTGTTACACTCAAACTTCATCAAAAGGTTAATATTCCCTTTTGATCTTTGAATCAATAGAACACAGTGATAGACAGGAACTGTCTGCTTACATGTTTAACATCTAACAAGATACAAGTAAACACATACAATTAGAATTACCTCCAGTTCTCTAACAACACAGATGTACATTTCAAAGTTCTAGACTATCTAATATGTCTTTGTTAGCTATTTATAAGGAATAGCTAATGATCATTTATATATTTTTCTAATATGTCTTTGAAGGTTGAATTTGGATCATGTAGCCTGTTACGTGCTTACCCTTTCTAGCTGAGTGTCACATGTACTAATGTGTGTAAATGAATATTCAAACCAAAAAACTCCATAACTTTAAAAATGTTTTATAGATCTTCTCCCAAATGGGATTATTTTCCCTAAAACACCAGGACCCTAAAAGTGAGTTAAGTTTAGTGTTTACAATGTTGTCTGCCTTTGAATTATGCAGTCCCAATATACATATAGTAAAAACAAATGCCCATATCGCAAAAATGTGTGAATGAATTTTGCTTAAATTTCCCAAAAATAAAACACGCGAGCAAAAACCCAAATCTTTGGAATGAGACCAAGAATCAAGCAAAATTTTGAGCAACTGAAAAAAGAGTGTGTTGGGGTTAGAGAATGTAAGCTAAAACTTATTGCAGTAAGGATCTGATACTGAATCCACTAATATAGAGGGCAAAGTTTTCACTGATTTCAAATAATGTTGGAGAGACCTTGTAAATGAAATAACCTTCTAAAGGTAACACAAGACTTAAATCTCGCAGCATCCTATATTAGATTTCATTCCAGGTAGTGGAGGTAACAAAATTACAATTTCATAACAGTACCAATATAGAAAGAATGTAAATTCCCATTTGAGTTTTAATATTTGTAATAAATGGAATGTTTATTATTATTATTAAAATTTATGTGTATACTAAAAGAGCCTATTAACCTGGAGAGAGTTGAAGAAATAAAATGAGAACATGCTGTCCATGCTTTCTCTGAGTTTTCACAGCTCTACCTCATATTATAAACTCGTTATAAAATTTGTCAGCTTTACTAGTCTTTATGAGCCATTTGCAAATAATAAAAGAATGAAAATTTGCACTTAACTCCTGAGATTCTTACTTTCTTCAGCAGACCCGCTGTTCCTATTCCATTCAAACTTAGACAGTAAGTCTGAGCGATGGGGTTTTTTATAAACAGCCTGGTCTATTTTATGGAGTCATGATTTCCTACAGCTTTTTGAAAACCATGATTTTCCACACAAAACTAGGGGACCTGCCAAGTCTACATTACCACAGGCTTGTGAATACTCCACTAGCATTTCAGTGTATATACTAAACAAGTATAACTGCCATGTAATGCCAATATTATCTTAAGACAGACATGGTGAGTGAGCTACTTAGAGCTCTTTTTCAGGCTCAAACAGAAGTTGGTTCAAACAAAGATATTATTCTTCCACCTTGTCTCCATAATATCCTGGGACCAACATGGCTACAGCACTAGAATTTTTTTTTTTACTTATGGTAGCCAGGCAAACTGTTTACTTCCAACTCAGCCCAGTTTGTTTATTTTATATATGAATTACATATTACTTTACACAGGATAATCCCGACCCTGAAAACTGAAATGTTCATGTGACTTTTTGCACATGATTAGTCCCTCAGAGAAAAGGGACTCTGCAAATATGAAAAAATAAGATTTGTAGAATCAGACTCTATGTACATACATATATACATATGCAGTTTATTATTATGTGGCTTTTCTGACTTGAGATACTTTAAATGGTCCAGATTCAAAGAAAAAAACATAAAAACACATAATCCAGGCTCCTTTCCTACATTAACAATAGAGTCACCAAGGGGAGAGGAGACCCAAAAAACAAAAAACCAGAAGGCTGTCCTCATTTCAAAATCAGAAAAATCAAATTAGAGGTAAAACTCAAACCCAAATGTTATCACATCTCACTAACAAATACCAATACTTGATATTACGTATATATTTTACACACAAAGTACTATGTTAAAAGAACATTAAGGTTGTGAAAAGTCAAACACTCAAAACTCAGGAAATGCTAGAATTCAGATGGCTTATGTTACCTTAATTCAACCCGCTGTGTGTATGCATTATGACAATCTTTAATTACATTACTTTTTCCACCCTGCCTCAGTGTACAGAATGAAATGTATTCAGTGAGCAGCTCTTCAATATTTTGGTTTACCTTTATTTTTCAATGAGTGACATACGCATTATTTATCTCAAAATAGTTAAACCCTACTCTGAAGACAGAATTGTTAATTTCCTCATAACATACTTCTTAGCCCCCACTTCTCCCCACTTCATCACAGCCTAATCTTCGTACCTGCTCCCTTTCAGCACCTTGTAACATTCTCAGCCTCCTCACTAGTCACAGTATGTGTACTGCCTAGAATACACACACACAGTGTTAAATTGAGTATTTCTAGGAAAATGACTATAACATTCACATTTAACTGTCTTTTCTATCATCTTTCAGAACATCTCTCTTAAGACTTGTTTTCATATTTCAAACCACTAAGCAGTTACATCACCTGCCATCTTTAAAAAAATCAACCCATAGGAAAAGTGTTTTCTCCTCTTCCTCCCTCCGTAAGTGGAATATCTCTCCCAAAATCAAACCTGGCCCATGCCCACAGTGAGCTTGTTTCAGTTCTGCACTAATAGCTGCTTTTTCATGTACAGATATAAAAATGTCATAATGTTAAACTCTGTTATCTTATGCCCTGTGGGACTAGAAAATGAGGCTTTAAACTACTTTAAGGGAGAAGTACTCAGCTCCCAAGTGGAATACACAATTCCTTCAAGGAATGGCCCCAGATAACAGACTTAAAGTCATGGCATATTTTGATGTAATTCCAACCTACTTTACTCATGAACTAATAATATATTATTCTTATTACTACATGCATGTCTATTTGTGATTTATCTTTATCTGAGATCAGAGTCTAGGATGCACACTTGAATCTGACTGCAAGATGCTGGATGGATTCATTGTTGTGATGGGACACAACCTTGCATTGGTATCCCTGGACGAGAAGCAAGTTAAAAGAGGGAACTTACTACATGAAGTGGTAGTGAACAGGAAGAAGGTTGCTCCACCCACAGGCTGCTGGTAAGAGATATAGTCCAGACAAGGGGGAGTCAGTGGTGAGATGCACCACTTCCAAAACCACCCTGAATGATAGCACAGCAATACTCCTCAGGAAGAAGGGTAGATGATAAACCCTGCAAAGGGGCAATAGACTTTGGGAGAGTAAGCCCTTAGAGCTGAATATCCAAGAGCTATCTAAGAGACTGGCCCTCTTTCCAGACCAATCCTCCTCTCTTGCAATGGGAAAGGAAGAGGAGAGGCCAACCCCTATTATTATTTTGCTAAATATCTATGTTGCTATCTTTTTTTCTAGTACACATATAGGATTTTGTACCTTTAATCCAAAAAGATCTGAATATACTCTTTTGTTTTCTAGGTTTATAAAAAACATCTCACCATTTCCCTTTATTATTCAATTCATTATCAGCTTAGTTCTCCTAAGACAGGGCTTGCAATAGATAAAAACTTTGGTTCCGGAAGGAAAAAAAAACCCAATCACTGACTATCTAAACCTACACATTCATCCTATAGCAGCACATGAGCTCAAACAACACTAATTGGAAAGCAGTTGGTAGGGTCATACTAATTTGCTCAGTAACAATTTAACTCTACTCATGCCCCAACAGAAAGTCTTGGAGTCTATTTACTCTGAATTTCAAGTCAAAGAGAAAGTAAATTAATTTTTAATACTAAATTAATATAGAGTTTCTAATGAGGCACTTCTAGCAATCCACTGCATTAAATATTATCAACCTGATTTTTTGTTAAATACTCCAGAGAACTATACAGGGTGTCCTTTTTTCCTGGTAGAAATTAAATTAGGAATGTGTAATGAGAATTTGGGATGATAATATAGATAAAATTAGAGTCAGCAAATAAATACTTCCTGCTTGAAATTTTGACTATTGTTCTTTTCCCACAGGGGATCTATGGCTTTCCAATAAGGTGAATTCTTATATATGTAATGTTGATGTTCCCAGTTGTTCCCTCCACTTAGTGGAGGGGAGCCTCCATAGGCTGAAACCCCGGTGGGGTGTGAAAGGGAGACCCTCTGCTGGGGATTCAGCATGGAAGGAGATCCACAGGGTTTTGGGGATGCAGCTGGGAGATGAAAGGGGAGGGCAGACGATCAGCAATTCTCCATGGTGTCATGCATTCCACAGCTTCCAACACTCTGCGAAGATCCCACCTCAAGTTAATACTGCTTACTGCCACTCCATATTCCTGGATTTGGTGGATGTTATGACAGTAGTACCAATTATAAAACAAATGTATTGTTAACATTTCTTTATTACACTCATGTTCATATCGGATCCATAGCAAGCAAAATGACAAGTATCTTAAATCTCTAGGCAATTCTTCCTCCTCATTTTGCTCCGATGTATGAATAGTTAAGACATCAGCTGAATTGAAACTTTAAATAATGTAGTATGTTACTTCTGTACTAAAATCCCAGAATCACTTCTAAACAGATGTTACCATCTGGCTTCATTTGCTTATAAAAGAACCCTTAGGAAAGCTTCCTATCAGGTTTTCAGCTGTTTCATCTATTTCCCATGAAAGTCACATGTGAATCAAAGGTGAAGCTAAAGCTACCTAAAAAGTTCTGTCACACCTTCCTCCATGTCACACTCTGTATATAAAATGCATCATATGACCTGCTTTTTTTTATGGTATCTTGAATTATCAGCTCTATGCCATTTTGCACAATACTATTATTATTACTTATTATTTACATAATTGTAACCCCTAGTGGCCTCAACTGACATCTGGGTCTCATTGTGCCAAGTACTGTAGAAACACATAGTAAGAGATAATCCCTAATGGAAAGATCTCACAATCTGAAAACATAAAACAGAGAAAGATTTGGGGGAGGGAGTGTGTAAAAAGAAATAAAGGCACACAAAGGTGAAATGGTTGGACCAGCATCACACAGCAATTCAGTGACAGAGTGAAAAGCAGAATTTGGGTCTTCTAACTCCCAATTCAGTGTCATAACCTCTAGACTACATCTTATCTTAAATATATACCAGTCCTTATTTGCTATTTCTAGATCTTCATGTCTTATTGTCTACTGCCACTACATATGTTATTTATTTATTCTTATTGTAGTTCTTCCATTGTCTGGACTATGCTGTAAGAGTTGTATGAGCAGCATCTTCAAAAGTGGAATTGTATTTTGGGGTACTTCATTGTAAAGCAGCAGTGAGCATACTTCTTGATATAGTCATTTTTCTAAAGAACATCAGCAGACAGGAATTCTCAGCAGGGATGGCCTTAGGATTTTTACTGTATCGCAGATGGTCTGTCTAAGACACCACAATTACAGTCTGAAGAATAATCTATGACATCATGTTACTATTACTACTAATAATAATTTGGTTCTATTGTGCCAGGTACACCATGCTACCATTCTTAAATACAGTAGATTCTTGATTATCCAGGATTGGGTTAACCAGGATGTGGATTAACCAGGATGTCAAAAAAAAATACACGTGACTTGCAAGGCTGACTCTGGCTTTGTTACCGCACCAAGAACAAAAACAACAACAACAACAAAAAGCCAGCATGGCACAGGGCAGCCAGTGAACCAACATCCCCTTCCCCCGATGCAGGGTGGCTGCTGAACCAACCCTCGCCCCCCACCATATTTCCTATGGATGGTGATTATCCGGGATTTTATTAACCAGGATTAATTTTTTCCCTATCATCCTGGATAATCAAGAGTCTACTGCATTATTAATCATCTATTTATATTGTGGTAGTGTCCAGAGGTCCCAGCCAAGAGGAAAGAACTTACAGCATGCCTTATGTAGTCCAAGGTAAACTTAGCAGATCAGAGAATCTGTAGAGTCTGCATCAAGATCACTTTGAAAATTTGACTTTGAAATGTATGTGGTTATTCGATTTTACTTCCTCAAATATCTTCATTTTAGTAAAGAGTAAAAGGAATAACCCTGGACAAATACACACAGCTCTTTGCATTTAAGTTATTAATGTCTTAAGGGTGCAGTCATTTACAAACCTCATTTCAAAAGTTGTTCTTGTTTTCGGCTGACTCTGCCTTCACATTCAGTGGCTGTATTCTCTCAGGACTTTTAAATGAGAAATTCCAACTTATCCATGGGGAGATATTTTATGAATATCAAGCAAGCATAAATGATGCAGAAACACCACTAAAAACTCCATTTGGCATTTTTATTTGCATTAGTAATGTGAAAACCCCATTAAAATGGAACTTTTTAAAAAGAAGATTGAACCCCAATTATCTCAGTTCATTCCCTCGTTAATCTTACTTTTCATAGCTCAATGTTAACATATTAACATTAATAATATCCTCTTTATTAGCTTGTGTTCAGGTTCTTGCTTATTCTTTCCTTTATGTGCATTAACATTTTTAACACACACATACACACATTTATATACACATATATCTATACACACATAGGGTGAAATCATGTCACCACTGAAGTTAACTGTGAAACTCCCACGGTCTTCAGTGAGTCTGGTATTTCAGAATATATAAATACTGAAAATAGTAGACTAGCCTGTCTGTGTAGTTAAGTTTATGGGCAGACAACTTACGCCCTGTGTTTCCCTTGCTGGCTGCAGATTTGCTTGGGTGCAACCATGCTAGCTAGAATTTGGCCCTAGTAACTCAATCTATTTCTATGCCAAAACACTAGGCTTCATATTTAAAGTAGTTCTGATTGTTTTACTCTCCTCAGTGTCCTGCCCTTTAATGTGCAACATCCTGCAGTGCCTTTATTTATAGACACTATACTTCAAAATTTGAAGACTTTTATACATTTTTTCATATTGAAATTATGCTTGTTAAACAAGCTTTCATCTCTCTCTACATTATATAAAAAGGGTTGCTAATTTGGTTCTATAACAATGAACTTTGTAACTAGACCAACTGAAAAAATGGCTGAAAGGTCCATGTTGAAAATAATTGAATTATACCTCATTTGTTAAAACCAAACTCATAAGACTGTCATTATTATTCTACTTTCACAGATGGATAAAGTGTTAATTATCTGAAGATTTAACTATAGTTGAATCTTGTCAGTCATCTTAATATTTATAAAATCAGAAGCATTCGCAAAATATAGCAATTACTGTGTTTTAAGTTCTCTACCAAATATATATTTATAATTAAAAGGAAGCAGAGGAAGCTGTAAAATGTCAATTCAGATTAGAATTTGGAAACCTTAGAGCAATTTAAGGACGGATTCAGATAATACCAAACACACATAAGGTTAGATACTGGAAATGTCCCTTGAGGAAATAATTCATTACTTACAAGCAGATGAGTCAAATGTTGAGCTATTATTTCCTCTTCTCCCAGCTCCCATTTATTCTTCACTTACTGGTATATGTTAAGAACACGATTTATCTTTGCTAAAGTTCTAGTCCTGATATTAATCCGTGTCTCCCAGCCCGTAGAGCTTTGGAAATGCATGTATCTATTTTTATGCAGAAATTGTAGCATAATTATTTTTGTGAATAATGTACTAAGTAATTATGATTACAATTATTCATTAAATAATCAGCCCAATGTTATTAGTATCTGCATTTATTTTCAGTCAAAGCAGTAACTTTGAGACACACACGTCAGCATGTGTGTACAATACCATAAGGATGCATTTATTTCTACTTAATTCTATACGCTTTAGGCCAGACACTATCTTTCTTTGGGTAAGCAAAGCTTTTCTCAAGACAGACACTGTATTATTCAATTGTTTATTTATTTTGATATTAATGTACAGTGAAACAAACTCAAAGCAAAATGTTTTCTGCTAAATGAATTATTCAAACAGTGAATGAAGAGAACAGTGATTTCATTTAAGTCCCAGATCTCTGGAGCTACAGTCTGAAAAAAAATGCGACTGAAACAGAGCGATCATTTAAGAAGTTAAGAATTGGGGCAGGTGCAAGCCCATTGTTTCAGTGCTCTCGTTGCCATCTGGATAGACTGATCCCAAAAGTCTAACTAGACAAAACTATTCAATTTTGCTTTATTGAATCCCACTGTCATGGGAAAAAGATAAATGGTGAGATTTAGTAAATTCATAGATTAAAAAGTCTAAAATGCTAAGGGTTGGATCTGGTTTAAGTAGATATTTTCACATGCACAGGAATACACATACATGCTCCTGCATATGGACCTACATGAATCATTCTCAAAACCCTTAAGTGAATGCCTGTCCACAATGAAAGACATGCAAAAAGAATATGTTCACGCAACTCAGCTCAGCATTAGGGGGACCACACGTCAAATGTGAAAACTCAGGACAGGGGGTGGAGGTAATAGGAGCCTATATAAGCAAAAGACCTGAAAATCGGGACTGTCCCTATAAAATTGATACATCTGGTCACCCTAACTCAGCTATTTGTACATAGGTGACCGTACAGTGCATGCACAGTTTTGCTGAAATTTTCAATTTTGAGTGCCTGGATCTTAGGTACCTAAGTGGTCCAGTTTTCACCAACTGATGGAAACCGATGGCAGTTGAAGGTGTTCAGTTTAATGAGAGTTTATTTCTAAGTGGCCATTCATTGGTTACTTCCACCGAAGAGGGAAAAGTACATCCTGCTTGACAAACTACCTTCCATTTCTATGGTTTACTGTCACAATAAAATATTTGCCAAATGAATGTACTGTTCCTACTACACAGCATACCATTTAGCCTGAAAATGTGAGCTTGGTGCAGAGCACCTAGGTCTAATACACTGAGAAGTTATTTAAAAAACTCTGCTCACATATACAAAACATTCTCCTAAATCTAAAGGGTCAGCCACGTTACCAGGTCAGTATAGGTTTGGATCTTACTGAAGAAACCACACTGCCAGCCAATCCGTTAGTGTCTAAAAGTTTATTATAAAGAAAAAATAACAAGAGATATGTTAAACAGTAAAAGAGTTACATATATACAAAGATTTCAAAGTCCATTAGGTTCCTGGAAGTATTGGTGAGTTTGTTAGCATGAAAGTGCATCTGGAATACACCCACAGCATGGATCGGTCATTTAGTCCTTTGTTCAGAGCTTCATTTTTAGAAGTTACTCCAGAGGTAATAAGCAAGAATGAAGACAAAATGGAGAAGATGCAGCTGCCCTTTCAGGGTCTTTTTGCCATGTGTCTGGTACTTCCTTCATTTCAAATACAAATTCATAGCACGTGGCATTGAAAGACCTTAGATTTCTCTCCACAGGCGTGCCCCTGCGTGCCTTGCTGAGTCATAAGGTGTATCCCTTGCCTTCTCTCAGTGGATCAATTGTATAGCTGATGCCCCTTTATGAGACATCAACCAGGCTAGGCAGTGCTAATGCTAATCTGTCTGGTGGTGTCACCAAGATGCACAGCACAATTTTGGAATAACAGACATATATACCATACATATATAACCCTTTTTCCAGGTGTAGCCAGAAGTAACCAGGCCTGGGTTCAATATCTGGGGGTTTCTTTCCATCAATACAACACAGAACTGGCTTGAGCCCCCACCCAGTGACCTGGGAAGGTTACACACCACCCCTTGGTGCCTCTGAGAGGCAATACTTCCCCACTTGCAAGCACAGAGTACAAGTGTAGAAAATAAACTTTTAATAAAAAGCGAGAACTAACGGAGTTAATTTGGGAAACACCACAAACAGGATTCATAAACATAAACCATGAGTAAAAGATTCACCCCCAAATAGGTTGAGTGGTGCTCTTTCCCTTCAGGTTCTTGAGTCCAGCAACCCAAAAGTCCCTTTCACATACCTGACCCTTCTCTGTACGCTACTCATACAGTTGGTGTCGTTGGTCAGTGCAGACCCAGAGTTCAGAGGCACATCTGCAGAGTTCAACTCCCACCCTGCATGGGCAGGGGGGAGAAAGAGGCATCTCACTCGTCCGCGGGCATGCTCACTGGCCACCTGCTCACCGCTTCCACTGTACTCCTCCACCAGCCACCCAGCTAACCACTCGTCAGGCCTCCCTGATGCCACCCTGCTAGCTGCTCATTGCATCTATCTTGCTGGTTTCAGCTCTGATTGAGCAATTAAAATAACAAAAGGGGCTCCTAATGAAACCTATTTAGCTCTATTCTTTGAACAGTTGGGAAGAACAGGTTAGGCCAGTCTAGAGAGGACCTGGGGTGGGGGGGATTTAGCCTCCTGACCAGGACTCCTGTCCTCATCCCTCCTATGTTCACAGGGCTTGGCAGTCAAGCCCCTGGCTCAGTTAGGTCCTCTCCTCTCAGGGTGATCCCCCCACACTTGGAACAAGTTAAGCACAGTCCTGCTTTCCTGCATTCCCACAATAATCACAACACTGATAACAGTATTTCACTTCCCCTGCATTCAGGACTAACATATTTGTGACCCAACACCAGCCAAGTTGATTACAATGAGCAAAACACCACTCCATCTGCTGAATATCTAAGCAAATCAGGAGCAAATTGTATTTACATAACCATGTCCAGAGTCTCTCCCTTTCCCAGCTAGCTTTCAGGGAAGCTTTCATTCAGACCCCGCTTACACATATAACTTACAATGCAAAGGTGATACAAACACATAAATAAGATCATCATACCTGGCAAATTATAACATTTTTGCAAATACCTTACACAACATAATTCATTGCAAATTTACAATATTTGGTATTCATAATATCCTAACATGTCCCCCAGATTCCATATAGTGTCACACTTGGATATTTTAGTTACTATCTGTGGCAGATAAGTTAAGTCAACCGTGTTGCTCTAGCAGCATCAAGCAGCCCTACAGCCAACCTGTCTGGTCCCAAGAGGCTCTTGCCAACATATAGGAAGCCTTTAGTGGGGGAGAATAATGGCTGCAAGTTATCCCACTTTCTGCAGAGGTAATGCCATTATCCTTGTGCCCCTTAGAACAATAGGCAGCTGGGAAAATTAAAATAGGCCTTATGCTGTTCTAAATTCTGTTGGAGGTCTGGATCAGTACACAGCAGTCCTGGGATCAGGAAACCACAAATGTGAATTAAAGACAGCATTGTTCCCCTCTTCCTGAGATGCACTGTGTCCCTTGGACTCAGCCAAGGATCAGGACCTTCAAGTTGACATTGAAATCTTACTAAATTTGACTATTCTCTCTTACTGTCAAGGCATCCTCATGCTGTGATCTAGCTAGAGTTTACAGTCCAGGAGGGCAAAGTAAATGCTTGGCTGGGAGACCTCTATGGAGTTCCTAGGCACCACAGAAATGGTTCAGGGGATTTGGTCAATACAGGTATCCTCTAGTAACAATAACTGGATGGAATTAAGTAAAGGGAAATTTAATCTGCATATAGGAAACTTTCCTACCATGTTCTGGTTAGTCAAGGAAGTGGAAGATACCCCATGGATAGGGGCATGAAAAACTAGACTGAACATAACTAGGAAACATTTCAGTAGGGTAAACCCTACACTGGCAGACAGTTTGACAAAATTACCTCATATTTTTTACCATCTCTAATTGCTGATTCTGTAATTTTACTAAACCAATGCTTAGGATGGTGAGGGGGAATGGGAGCACTGCGTTGCTGGATCTGTAGATCACATCTGATCCTGTACAGGCTACCAACTGCAAGTCTATACCCCAAGAGGATTCCAGGCCCCAGAACCAGTGAGCCCAACTGGGGATGGGAGAAGACCCTGCCTCACCCAGAGTGAAGAAAAAATAAGATGACTTTTATTTAAGCTCGCCAACACCACCACAGTGCTGCAAACACTTCATCTTGAGACATGCAATGTCAGCCGTACCTCTCACCTAGGGAAAGTTACAGAAAGGGAGCTGGGGTTGGAGGAGTTAGTGTTAGAGAGGAGGTGATTCGTTTAATTATAAATGTTGGTTTATTATTATTTAATCTTAACCACTTCCTTTCCCAGATCCAGTGTTCCTGTTCCCAATAAGATTTTCCCCTCTGTCAATCTGTTATTTGTGGTATGTCCTTCCTTTGTTTTACTTCGTTTGGCCATGTCTACATTACCGGCTGGGTCAGCAGGTAGAGATTGATCTATTGGGGATCGATTTATCGCACCATCTCAAGACACAATAAATCAATCCCAAAGTTGACGCCAGAACTCCAGCTTGCCAAAAGACGCAAGGCAGAGTTGACGGGGGAGCCTGCTGTCGACCGCTGCCACTGTGAGGACGGCAAGTAAGTCGACCTAAGATGCATCAACTTCAGCTACGCTATTCACGTAGCTGAAGTTGTGTATCTTAGGTCGACCCTCCTCCTAGTATAGGCCAGGCCTTTATTGTCCTCTGCATACTGGAGTTTATATTCCTTGCCAGCTTGTAGTATTTATGAATTTCTCAAAGGACAGCACTTCTGTGTATCTGACCCAGTGAGGAGTGACTGAATGGAGGCAGAGGGAGGGAACTCAGCAGAGGGAGGGAAGAATTCCCCTGTGGTATGGGTTTTTCTTTGAGTCCTTTTGTGATTGTAAATTGTTTTTCCACTGATTCCTATAGAGATTTTGTTTCTCGCCTTTTACTTTAATTAAAATCTTCCTTTTAAGAATCTGACTGATTTTTTTCCATTGTGTAGATCCAGGCTTTTAGATCAGGCTCACCTAGCAGGATTGGTGAGGGGTTTTGCTCAAGACTTTCCCAGGAAGGGAGGTATAGGCTTGGGGGGGATTTTTGGAAAGAGGGGGGCTCCAAGTGGCCCTGCCCCTCGTTCTTGGGGTATGCTTGGTAGTGGCAGCATACTGTTCCAGACACAGGAGAAACTTGTGTCTTGGAGAAGTTTTAACCTAAGCTGGTAAAATAAGCTTGGAAGGTGTCTTTTAATGTGGGCCCCCACATCTTTACCCTAGAGTTCAGAGTGGGGAGGAAATCCTGACAGCTCCATTGAAGTAAATGGACCTATGCTGATTTACATGAGGTGAGGATCTGGCAGTGTATCTCAAACATGCACCACAAAAACAACACTTTTATATAATTTTTTTCCTGAATGTGTTTAATACATTTTGTTCATTTAATCTTTTCATACAAAGGGAATGGGAAAGAATGGTGAAGGAAGATGGCATTTTTTTCATTAGTTTTAGATAACAGAAGCTAACTGATTGAAGCTGCCCTCTGCAGTTATGAAGCAATGTCTTATGTTGGGGAAGTAAGAGACGAGGAACAAAAGTGTATGGGCCTATTTCTCTCTTTATGTACCCCTTTATAGACTTCAGTGAGGTATTCCAGAGATGAATTTGGCCCTGTTTGCTCTCTGTCTGCATTGACAGTGGCACTTTGGCAACCAGGAAAAGGGGTGTTACCTAGCAACTGGAACCTTTAAGCAACACAGTTCTAAATGTAATCTAGATAACAACAACTGAGAATAAGTTTAATAGTTGGCACAAAGGTACATAGCAACCAGTTGGATCTAAAACATAGTGCCAACAATCTACAGCATGGAATCAAAGGGTTGGATGCTTGAAAACTTTTGAAAATGATAAAGTGCAAAATTAGAGGTTGCTCAAACATCAATAATGAAATCTGGGATATTTATGTGGGAGATTCTTAGGCTTTATTATAAAACTAAACTCCCAATGGAATCAGACCTCCTTCACTGTATGATGTATTTAACAAAGAAAGCTCTCAATTCAACTCTGAAAAATAAATTGTCATCTTTTTGTGGCCAAGGAAAGAGTTTTTCATTGATTATGCTTTTTTCCCCCTAACAGGGATTTCAATGAATGTGCCCCTACATATGTTCATGGAGGTGATTTTTTGCCCTCATCTGCCACAAGATGTTACAAAAAAACAAACAAACAAAAAAAAACCCCAGAGATAAGGTTGTTATGAAACCATTCATGACAAGAAGCACCAGATTCAGCCTTGCTGTATCTCTAACAATCCTTTAGCAACTATTTAAATACAGTTGCAGTTTAATATTATAACGTATTATAACTATTATAACAGTTATAATAGGACAACATAAGGAAGGACAACATAAACATGGAAAAATGTAAGAGTCTATTAAAAGACACACTAACTTTTGGATGGCTCTACAATGGATTGGAAAAATAGTCTCAGTTTAGCATTCATTCAGTAGACTGCTTATCAAGTCACAAAAAGGGCCAAATCTGTCCCTGAAGCAAACCCATTCACAATATCAGAGGGGTATCCATGTTAGTCTGGATCTGCAAAAGCGACAAAGAATCCTGTGGTACCTTATAGATTAACAGACGTATTGGAGCATAAGCTTTCATGGGTGAGTGCCCACTTCATCAGATGCATGCCTCTGACGAAGTGGGTATTCACTCATGAAAGCTTATGCTCCACTACGTCTGTCAATCTGTAAGGTGCCACAGGACTCTCTGTCATTTTTCCATTCACAATAGTTACCCAGGAATGCAACCATTTAAAAATATTTGCTTAGCCTGACAGAAGCTGGGGGAGGGGGCTAAACCCTTGTAATGGTGAGCTAGTCCCTAAGTTAAAAGCTTAAAAAATAGCACCACTGTTTAGATACAATATCTACTTATGAAGGTCAATGGCAACTTGGACAAATTGATCTTTGGGTTTCACTCCATTAAAGTCAATGGAGTTTAACCAGGGGGTTATTTGGGCCAGTCTTTTACATGAAATTTTCTTGCACTTGTCAACAAACAGCGGAGCCCAGAAGCATTAGTTTTAATGCCTCTCAAACTGGGAGGAAATGTGGTAGTCAGTGCTCAAAGCTGGGTTCTCACTACATGCTTGAGAGGTATATGCCAGCTTTAGATACGTCCACACTGCAACAAAAAAACCCTCAGCACCAAGTCTCAGAGCATGGGTCAATTGACTCAGGTTTGTGAGGCTCAGACTGCCGAGCTAAAAATTGTAGTGTAGGCATTCAGGCTTGGTCTGGAGCCGAGGCTCAGAAACCCATCCCTGACGCGGGATTTCGGGTCAGGCTCCAGCCTGAGTGTAAAGATCTACATTGCAATTTCTAGGCTCTGAAGCCCAAGCTGCACAAGCCCCAGTCAGCGGATTTATGCCAGCTGCAGCCAGTTAGAAGTACCACTTGGGTTCTTCCTGCCACCAGAAGTGCTTACTTTTGAGGGACAGGGCTGCTTCTCCCCAGTCCCTTCAGGTTCCAAGATATGTTCCTCTAACCTTTGCAGAATTTCTCATGTAGCTGTGGAAGTAATGAGTCTTTTCTCTGCAGGCAGCCTACTGATTTTGTCATTGCTTCCCCTCTCCTGATGAATGGAGAGGGGTTCCTATCAGGTACCCTGACACTCCTGTGAGTAGTCCATACTCCCACCGCAGTCAATGTAAATTCCACTTGTCCCATAAGACTTGTGGGACTGAGCCCAAAGGCAGCAACTTTCAACAGAGAAATAAATTTTCTTCCAGCAAACAGGAAGACTTGAGATTTAGTGGCAGGGAACTGTGTCTAGTAGTACTATAAAGACCTAAAGCTATATAAAAAAAAAATGAATTAAAAACAAAAATACTTTAGTCCATTACTCACTCTGGCCCTATTAAACAAGCCTGAATAACCTAGAGGCTTTAATGTACCCTGAACAAACCTAATTTGAACATGAAAATCTTGATTCTTCTCCTCAGAAAGGGAGCTGGAAGACAGAGAGGTCTGATTATTTTCTCACCAAGCACAGTATTTAGACCTTTATTACTACACTAATTTAATTAAGTTTGTGCCTTGTTTGAGAGCAGAAATAGGTCCACAATTATGTAACGCATCACAATCTAGGACCCAATCCTGCAAACGCTCACATGAGTATTGCCATGGAAGTCATTTGGCTTACTTAGATGAATAAGAATTACTGATATGAGTATGTGCTTGAAGGCTCAAACCCCTAAAGCAACCCTGCTTGATTTAAACCTCTCATCCAAGCTAATATGGTAATTTTATTAAAAAGACTACTAAAAATGGAAAAAAGAAGAAACAACAGGAACAGTGAGATTAGCCCTACCTGTCAGCCTCCTTCATCCTCCATCCCTCTCTTCCTTTTGGACATCTGTCTATGCTAGGATGACCAGATGTCCCAATTTTATAGGGGCAGTCCCGATTTTGGAGTCTTTTTCTTGTATAGGCTCCTATTATCCCTCACCCCATCCTGATTTCTCACACTTGCTCCCTGGTCACCCTAGTCTATGCACCAGCTCTCATGGGAATTGCCAGTGCCAGTACTGGCAACTCCAGTTAGCTCTTCATTTTCAATGCCCCATTTGTTCTATGAGGATATGTCCTTTTAAGAGTCAGACCCAGCCAGCTGAGATACATTAGGAACCCCTCTGAGCAGTTCTGATACAGCTATCTGAGCTATAACACCACACTCTGAGTTGCTGAGCTGAATCTGTAATAAATAATATATTTGGATCTTCCTAATATTCTGACTGAGTCACCTTATTCCAGTGGTCCTCAACCTATTTTCCATGGTGGGCCACATATGCAGCTCTCTCTGCGTTATATGGGCCTCATCTACACAATATACATAATACCTGTTTGGCCCTGAGGATGTCAAAGGGGCTGCAGCTTTGTGTTGATTGGGTTGCAGACTGAGAACAACTGCCTTACACAAAACCCACAAACACCGTGATACCAGAAGAGGACAGATAAGAGTGCTTGGAGAAGAGAGTACAGCAGGGGTGGGCAAACCTTTTGGCCAAAGGGCCATACTGGGGTTGCAAAATTGCATGGAAGGCAGGGTAGGTAGGCAGGAAGGCTGTGCCTCTCCAAACAGCCTAGCCCCGCCCATTATCTGACCCCCTCCAACTTCCCACTCCCTGACTGTCCCTCAGAATCCCTGACCCATCCAACCCACTCATGCTCCTTGTCCTCTGGCCCCCACTCCAGAGACCCCCCCACAACCTCCCAAGGACCCCATCCCCATCCACCACCACCCTCTCCTTGTCTTCTGACCACCCCCTCCTGAGACCCCTGCTAAGCAACCCCCTCATGCCCCAACACTTATCCCTCCCTCCACCCTGACAGACCCCCTCCCCAGGACTGGCATGCCCCATCCAAGCCCGCCTGCTCCCAGAC
>ML677334.1:14026034-14074003 GCA_007922305.1 Dermatemys mawii | reverse complement strand
GCTGAGGCTCCAGGGGAGCGGGGAAAGTAGAGGTGGGGCTGGCAGCAGCCTCCCTGGCCGGGAGCTCAGGGGGACAGGCAGGACAGTCCTATGGGCCAGATGTGGCCCGCTGACTGTAGTTTGCCCAACCCTGGACTGAAATGGGTAAAGAAAATGGAGCAGCTGAGGTCTCCACCAGAGTTTTCCAACTATCTGGCAATGCATCAGATAACTGGAAGAGATTTCAACAGATTCAGTGAGCAGCCACATTAGAAAAGAAGATCTGCATTCTGGAACAGTCTCCCAAGAGTCAGTGTGTTTGTGGGGGAAACATAACACAGTTCATGACTGAGCTCGATATGTTTATGGAGGTATGACAAGATTGCCAATGTAGTAATATGAGGCCCTGAAACATAAACCCTTGTATCAGAGGCCCAGTATGAGGCCTAAGGCCTCTGAGCTAAAGTAATGGTCAAGACTTTGTTAACATAAAGCAAGGTTAAGCTGTGGGCCAGAGGCAGGCCCTGTTCACAGAAGCTGGCAAGGAAAGGGCTGATGTTGCAAAAGTACACAGATCTAAGAGGCACCAGAACACTTGTACATTCCCTACAAATGATAAGGAACAGGCTGATGCATCCTAAAGACAGAGGCAAAAGGGCAACATGATGGATAGGGATGTTTTGCTTGAACCAACATGCACAAGGTGAGAGGCGACACCTTGCTACGTAGAGGTGCTGCACCTCAGTACATCAAGAGTGATGCGTAACTTGTTTGTATCTGTGTAAAAGAATACAGCTCCGGGGCAGTGTCTGCGTCTGGCCTAGGGAGCAGTGGGAAGTCCTGCCACTGACTGAGCTGTGTCCATTGTCACGGAGCACATACGTACTAGCAGACCCGTCAATATCTAATCCGGCTGAAGGTAGAGACTGTGTTTCATTTGACAATAAACCTGGCCGGGTGCCTTCGTACCTTACTAGAGTTTGTGGTCTTTGGGGGTTCTCTCGGGTCTGCTGTATCAGCTATCCACACAGAGCCAGGGCAGCACACAGCCGACTGTTATCATCATTGAACAAGAGCAAAGCACCACACCAGTAGCTTCTGACAACAGTCTACAATGGTATAAGGCTCATTCACAACTGTTCTTAGGAAATATCTCCAATGGCTGGAGATTGGACACTATATGAGAGGACTTTGTGTTGCATGAGAAAATTATTTCCCATCTGTCTGGCTGGTGGCTCTTGTCCATCTGTTTAGAGTCTAACTGATCACCATATTTGGTACCGGGAAGATATTTTCCACCGAGTCAGATTGGCAGAGATTGTTTTTTTGTTTTTGTTTTGCTCTGCAGCATGGGGCATAAAGTCACTTGATGGTTTCAACTAATGTGAATGCTGGATTCTCTATAACTTGAAGTCTTTAAATGAAGATTAGAGGACTTCAGTAATTCAGCCAGAGGTTGTGGATCTATTACAGGAGTGTCTGGGGGTGGTTCTGTTGCCTGACATGTGCAAGAGTCAGACTAGAGCAGAGGTTCTCAAACTTCACTGCACCACAACTCCCTTCTCACAACAAAAAAATTCCTACATGACCCCAGAATTGGGGACTGAAGCTTGAACCTGCCTGAGCCCCACTGTCCCAGGTGGTGGGTGGGGGCAAAGCTGAAGCTCACAGTTTTCAGCCCCAGATTGGAGACCTGAAACCTGAGCCCTGCTACCCAGGGCTGAAGCAGAAGCCTCAGCCCTGCCATGCAGAGCTGAAGCCATGAGGCTTCATCTTTAGACTTGGGCCCTGGTAACTCTAATACCTGCCCTAGCAACCCCATTAAAATAGGGTGGTGACCCACTTTGGGGTCCCGACCCACAGTTTGAGAACTGCTGGACTAAATGATAACAATGGTCTCTTCTGTCCTTAAAGTCTGTGAGAAAGTAGCTACCGCTGCAGAGATAGTGCAGAGGCGGACTTATTCACCAACCCTGTCTCTAACCCCCTTTGCAGTCTCAGATTTTGCCCTGGCCCCACAAAAGCTGTATGGCCCTGTTTACACTTCTTTTCCCTTCATAACAATGACAGAACTTAATACAATAATACATTATAAAGCTAATATTATTATTTAGAGCAAAAGCATTTAAGAGAGAACATACCTTTAAAAACAAAAAGACCATAGACATATCTTGCTTTCCCCCTAATGTTTACCATTTCTTGACTCTGGGAAGGATTTACTGTTTCAACTACCCTCTACAGCCACTCCCTCTCTGAGTCAGCCTGTCTCCCCAAATAGCGGCTGACAAATTATACTCCTTTCCCCAAGAAAGGCTTTTTTAACGCTTTAGGATTCTTTTGATTGCTAATCTCCTCACTTTGGCAGAATAAAGCTTGCAACCTAGTGGAGATCAAGACAGGATTCTTGAAGCTATCAGCCTGGCTCACTGTCTTTCAAATATGTGTTGGGGTGGCTTTATCTAGATGTATTGTGTTGTTTTCCTGATTGCTCTTCCCACAGCCTCCAATTAAGTTAGATCAATATAGTTATGCAGGAAATTCTAATAATCAAATATACCTTATCTCCCCTGGCTGACAAGTTCACGTACAATGCTCATAAAATGGTTACATTGCACTGTTCACAGATTAATACATAGCAATTCCACATCTGTCACACCTTAGTGAGTACTTCAATAAATCGAAACAAGATTTCACTCAAAAAAATTAATTTTACAACATCCACAAAAGGTTTTCCCTAAACGTCTTAAAAATATAAATTGACATGCTGGATCCAATCTGAGGTCCACCTAGTTCAATATCTGTTCTCAGACAATGTCCAGCAACAGAAGATTCAGAGGAAGGTACAACCCCTCCATGGTAGGCAGATGTGGGATAATCTGTCCCTTTCCAGCCCCTCTTCCAGCACCAGCACACCTCAGGCACAGACACATTCATATCTCATCCTGATACCTGATAATTAGTAATTGATATAAACTTTGGAGCATGAAGTTTAATATCCCTTCCAAAAAAATTATTGGCATTAGCTATTATAACTCTGGGTATTCTTGTTATCCCTGAAAATGTCTTATTTTTCTTGTTTAACTAAACACAGCTGGCAAAGACTATTTTTAAAAAGTAAAAGGCTGCACAAAGTGACCTCAACTATCCTTGAAAGTGAAAAGAGAAAGGGCACAGTTGATGCAACATGTTTTTTGCAGGATGAATTTTCCTTATCCTATATTCAATAGCATTCAGACTCAAGGTGAAGAGGTAGCTCTATTAGGGATGGTGTTACAGAAAGGAGCATCTATAGATATCTTGAAAAAAGAAAAATCTGCTTATGTTGTGTGATGGAAACATTAACTGAAGTACCTAGAATTTCCATGTGGAACAATAATTTTTCTTGTTTTCTCTTACGGTTGCTTTGCCACAGCAGAATTGTTATTTTTGGATGGTTCAGCTATTAGGTGTTATTCAACAGTACAAAGGTTCATCCCATGAATTTGTTAGCAATCAAATACTTAAAGGTGAAATCCCCAGCATATTCTTCATGTAAAATACAAAATGGCCACTTTAAATATAGACACTGGTTCTATTATTGTGCCATTTTCTAGAAAAAAAATGATGATTTCCTTTCCCTACAGCATTTCATGAAAACAAATGCTGTTTATTTTTCAATCACAGAACCAATTTACCATGAAAAAATTCACAGTTAGAAAGTGAATTGTTTCTCAGGGATACACAGTGGAGCACATAGACACAACTTCTTATCCTCCTGGGGCAGAAACTGTAAATTAGATTTTAACAGTCCAAATACAGGCAATATAAATTTATATAACAAGACTTGGCAATGAAGAAAGAAATTTCTGATTATGTATACTGTGGAAAAATGTCATCAGTTAATACTAGAATAGCCTAAGATGGTTGTTTAAAAGCAAACATTACCACAAGATATTATGAACTGTACCTAGAAATGTAGGAATACCATATAATAAACAGGATTAAATACTTAGCACCTATTTTTACCTTGGATTGGAATAACCTGCATAGAGGAATGCAACTCTAGAGAATTTCCTGTTAATTCTTCTACTGGGGAGGCAGGGGTCAGACTATGGTGGGGTGGAGAGAGATGGTGATACTCTTCCAAGCTCCTCCCACAAAGTAAGCTCATCCCACTTGAGTCACTAGAATAAGAAATTGTCACTACAATTTTTGCAGATCTATTATCCTCCCTCTGCTCTCTTACATGAAGAATAAATAGTTAACATTGTTGATGTTTACAGTATCATCACTGGGCATGCGAGTTAATATCTCACTGAGGTATTGGGTGGAATTCACATCTATTAGAACTCTTGTTTAGGTTCTTTGCAGACTCAAGCAGACATTTCTGAATCGTATGTGCTTGGTTTAAATGTTTTGTGTTTCCTTTGAAACCATAACATCCAGAGATTTACTTTAAAAAAAGAAAAAAGAAAGCTGAGAACAAGCAAGTAGCTTCAGAGCTACCATACATATACCAGTATGGCATATGAATGTACAGAGTTTTTTTCAAAGCCCCAAGGGAAAGGGCAGGCAAAGTTGGCCTCTGCCACAAAACCAGAAAGTGGTGGTTCCATTCCCCAAACCCACACATCACAGAGTATCCTCTGGAGCCGATGGTCATCTATACTGAGGCCCAAATCTACTGGCACCCTAGTGCCTCTAGGCATTACTGCTTTGAGAACTTCAAATGGCACTCCCAGAAGCCTCACTGTCTGTACATTAATGCAAACTGGCTCTGATTCTTCAAGCCATTTGCCCTGCATTGAATGAGTATGGCAGTGCAAGACAACCTGAAAACTGGCACATCTGGCCACTTGCCAATGAAGAGAGAAATTTCTGATTATGTATACTTTGGAAATCCACTAGTTAATACTGGAATACATTAGATGGTTGTTTAAAAGAAAACATTATAACATGACATTATGAACTGTATTATCGACCACCTGACCAGAACAGTGATAGTGACGATGAAATGCTAAGGGAGATTAGAGAGGCTATCAAAATAAATAACTCAATAATAGCGGGGCATTTCAATTATCCTCATATTGACTTGCTAAATGTCACTTCAGGACAAAATGCAGAGACAAAATTTTTAAATACTTTAAATGACTGCTTCTTGGAGCAGCTGGTACAGGAACCAACAAGGGGAGAGGCAACTCTTGATTTAGTCCTGAGTGGCGCATAGGATCTCATCCAAGAGGTAACTATAACAAGACCACCTGGAAATAGTGACTATAATATAATAAAATATAACATTTTGGTGGTGGGAAGAACACCTAAACAGCTCAACACTGTAGCATTTAATTTTAGAAAGGGGAACTGTGCAAAAATGGGGGAGGGTTAGTTAAACAGAAATTAAAAGGTACAGTGAGTAAAGTGAAATCCCTGCAAGCTTCATGGACACTTTTCAATGACACCATAATAGAAGTCCAATATAAATGTATACCCCAAATTAAAAAAAAACACAGTAAAAGAACAACAACAAAAAAGAGCCACCGGGGCTTAATAACCATATAAAAGAAGCAGTAAGAGATAAAAAGACATCTTTTAAAAAATGGAAGTCAAAGTCTAGTGAGGTATATAGAAAGGAGCATAAACACTACCAAATTAAGTGTAAAAATATAATAAGAAAAGCCAAAAAAGAGTTTGAAGAACAGCTAGCCAAAAACTCAAAAGATAATAAAATGTTTTTAAGTCCATAAGAAGCAAGAAGCCTGCTAAACAACCAGTGGGGCCCCTGGATGATTAAGATACAAAAGGAGCACTTAAAGATGATAAAGTCATTGCAAAGAAACTAAATGAATTCTTTTTTTCAGTCTTTACGGCTAAGGATGTTAGGGAGATTCCCAACCCTGAGTTGTCTTCGGTAGGTGACAAATCTGAGGAACTGTCACAGATTGAAGTGTCACTAGAGAAGGAATTGGAATTAATTGATAACAAGTAATTCACTGTAACAAGTCACCTGGACAAGACGGCATTCACCCAAGAGTTCTGAAAGAATTCAAATGTGAAATTGCGGAAATATTAACTATGGTTTGTAACCTGTCCTTTAAATCAGCTTTTGTACCCAATGATTGGAAAGTAGCTAATGTAATGCCAATATTTAAAAAGGACTCTACAAGTGATCCCAGCAATTACAGACAGGTAAATCCAACGTCAGTATTGGGCAAATTAGTTGAGACAATAATATAGAATAAAATTGTCAGACACATAGAAGAATATAAATTGTTGGACAAAAGTCAATATGGTTTCTGTAAAGGGAAATCATGTCTTACTAATCTATTAGCATTCTTTGAAGGGGTCAACAAATATGTGGACACTGGGGATCCAGTGGACATAGTGTACTTAGATTTCCAGAAAGCCTTTGACAAGGTTCCTCACCAGAGGCTCTTACGTAAATTAAGTTGTCATGGGATAAGAGGGATTCTTTCATGGATTGAGAACTGGCTAAAAGACAGGGAACAAAGGGTAGGAATAAATGGTAAATTTTCAGAATGGAGAGGGGGTAACTAGTGGTGTTGCACAATGTCAGTCCTAGGACCAATCCTATTCAACTAATTCATAAATGATTTGGAGAAAGGGGTAAACAGTGAGGTGGCAAAGTTTGCTGATGATACTAAACTGCTCAAGATACTTAAGACCCAAGCAGACTGTGAAGAACTTCAAAAAGATCTCACAAAACTAAGTAATTGGGCAACAAAATGGCAAATGAAATTTAATGTAGATAAATGTAAAGTAATGCACACTGGAAAAAAATAACCCCAACTATACATACAATATGATGAGGTCTAATTTAGCTACAACTAATCAGGAAAAAGATCTTGGAGTCATCGTGGATAGTTCTCTGAAGACATCTACACAGTGTGCAGTGGGGGTTAAAAAAGCAAACAGGATGTTAGGAATCATTTAAAAAGTGCTAGAGAATAAGATGGAGAATATCTTATTGCCCTTATATAAATTCACGGTGTGCCTAAATCTTGACTACTATGTACAGATGTGATCTCCTCATCTCAAAAAAAATATACTGGCATTAAAAAAGGTTCAGAGAAGGGCAACTAAAATCATTCGAGGTTTGGAATAAGTCCCATACGAGGAGAGATTAAAGATCCTAGCACTTTTCAGTTTGGAAAAGAGGAGACTAAGGGGGGATATGATAGAGGTATATAAAATCATGAGTGGTGTGGAGAAAGTGAATAAGGAAAAGTTATTTACTTGTTCCCATAATAGAAGAACTAGGGGCCACCAAATGAAATTAATGGGCAGAAGGTTTACAACAAATAAAAAGGAAGTTCTTTTTCACACAGTTCACAGTAAACCTGTGGAACTCCTTGCCTGAGGAGGTTGTGAAGGCTAGGACTATAACACAGTTTAAGAGAGAACAGGATAAATTCATGGAGGTTAAGTCAATTAATGGCTATTACCCAGGATGAGTAAGGAATGGTGTCCCTAGCCTTTGGGTGGTGATGGATGGCAAGAGAGAGATCACTTGATCATTATCTGTTGAGTGCACTCACTCGGGGTACCTGGCATTGGCCACTGTTGGTAGACAGGATACTGGGCTGGATGGACCTTTGGTCTGATCCACTACCGCCATTCTTACGCTTTTATGAAGAATTACCCCTACCTCAGGGAATCCTTGGATGGTATAAAATAACAATGTTTGCTCCTCTGCCACTTCCCCGCCTGATGCCCATTGTAGGGATCATGCCTAGGAAAAGGGGCTGTGGCCTGGGCATACTTGTAATGATCTTGGGGTTCATGAAATAACAAACCAGTGAATAAGAAAGGAATAAAACTTTAATTAAATAAATTGGAGATCTTCTGTAGTGAGCAGCTACACACAGCCATGCGTTGTTCCAAATCCCTTGCTTCGGGGCACATCTCCAAACTTCTACATTCATAATATTGACTCTTATGAGGAATCCTCTCTAAATTATAATCTTCTACAAACATATTTCTACAATACTTGTGTCTGTATGGTCCATGGCTACTAGCAGACACCATAGAATCCTTTAGCTGCTTTGTCTTGCACCAGAGCTGACTCTTGGTTAGGCCAGGTTCAGGGAAACACAAAGGTAGCTTAAAGCAAAGGGGAGCATGAGGACTATATATTCTTAAAAAGTGGTCTATAAAATAATAACGTACAACAGACAAAATCTTCTTTCAGGGTTGAACCATTTTTTTCAACTTTGTGAGCTTTGTGCATACTTAGGCACTAAGCCAACCTTGACAAATTTCTAATCACACAGTTTAGAAATGGTTTTAACGTATTTGCTGAAATTTATTACTATTTTATTTTAACACTTTATCCCACATAAGTGCTTGTTTATATGATCTCTGCATCACATGGAAGGGCATTGAGGACATTCAGTAATATCTGAACACTGCTGACGGTGCCCAGTTCATTCCAGTAATGAACTCACGAGCCAGAATTTGAAAGGGAGAGATGATGACATCAAGAGTGAAATACTACAGTAAGAGAATTAATGTCACAATAATTACATGATCCACAATACGGACTGTGTGGTTCTTAAGAAGCTCTAGAAAAGCTAATTAAGCAAATACAAATTCCATTTCAACCAGTTTAATCTGGGGGTTTTCATACCTTCTGAACAACATCAGAATTAAGAATTTAGAGATGAATCAAAAGAAAACAGTATATACTGTACTGATTAGTGATACTAGCCTATGGAAATGAAATGGCTGCCCTGGGCAGACCACAAGAAAGGGCGAGTGATATACCAAAGCAAAACTACAGCTCATTAAAACCATATTAAAATGTGCATTTCATGTTTCTGTATTTCTTTCCCTGTCATTGCTGACTACCAAAGTACTTCTCCCTTCAGTACTAAGGTTACTTTGTAACAATTTTCCCACCCTTACTAATTAATTCATTGCTATCAAGATGAGGAACAGATGAACTAGGTTGAGGATTAAAAATAAAAGCCCTTCAAACCTTTTCCCTTCATTAGAAGCAAACTCAAAATGAATCTTTTTGAAGAGTCTGACATACTTGAAAGACTTGGTTTTAGTTGAGATTGGCTTTTGGGACCAGAAATAAGAGAGGCTGATTCATGAATATTTTCCTGAATGCAAGCACCGTGTGCACCTTATTGGGATTCATGCAATATAACCGAGTGGCAGGCTTCTCCTGTTGCCCCAGCCTCTCAGCAGGTGCTGGCACCCTGCAGGAATAGTGCAGCATGTGCTGTCCTGCTCTGCCTGCTGGGAAGAGGGATTGTGGCTCCTGAGGCACCACGGCTCTCCACTTCACTCAACACAGACCCACTGTGGCAAACACAATCTGTCTTTTTCAACTGTGTGGCGTATTTGTTCAATTCACGGTGTTTGTTGTGAGGTTATATTTAAGCAGCTGTAGGATTATATAGTATTCTGCATTTCAGAATAAAGGGAAGTGCACCTTTTAGGAGGTGGCATCCTGGAAAAGGGGAGGCGGTTGCTCAAAGTAGGGTGTACTATAGAGTAATGGTTTTCAAACTGCGGGTTGCAACAGTATAAGTATAGAAAAGTAGATCTGGCCTGTAAAGAGGAAGCGAAAACAATAGACAAAGACATAAGCAAAGGAAACCATACAAATAATTTGTGAACAGGTTTTGCATATACTTACCTTTTTATATCTATATATTTATAAAGATATGCTTAAGCTCAGCATGTGAAAAAAACAGCTGTTGTCCCCAGAATAGGCAATTACACATGCTACTGAAAATTAAACAATAGAAACCTGCAAATTTTACATCCTGTTGTGAGTGTTACAAGTGCAGCTTCAGATTTTATACTTGCAATTTAGGCATACATTTTTGAAAACATATTTTGATTTCATTACATGTTTGAAAATCTATGCCTTCCAATGCATTGCTACATTGACAGCCAACTGCCTTTGAATTGTACTTCTACCCTTCTTCTGAGTCTGTCCTTAGGCATACAGACAGACATTGTGATGTTTCCTGTGAAAGACCAGTGAAGTCCGTGGGAGTCCTTCCATTCACTTCAATGGGCTTTGAATCAGAACCTTCAAATTTTTTAAAAAATAGGCACATACATTTCTGTCCTCAGTGGCTCTTTCAGAGAACACTGTACAAGATGTATTGGGTCTTGTGGGAATTTTGTTGTGAAATCAGAATTATCTAACTAACATACTAAAGCTTTTTAAAGTATAGGTCTAATAGACATATTTAATTAAATGTAGCATTTAGAGTCACTAATTAATAATTAAATAGTTATCATAGATGGACCAATCTATAAAAGAACTACTGTGCAATAACAAGTCTCTATATTTATATTACATATTTTCCTAATGTTCATTTTTCAAATTGTTTAGCAATCACCATTGTCAATGAAACTTAATACAGCTACAACAAATGAACTTTTTACTTTATATTGTATCTCCACAAGACCAACTTGCTAATCTATTTAATTTCTACTATTAAACAATATTTACAAAAATATGATGCATCATTAACCTATAATTTTTTAATATTTAATCATTGTGATATCTTGAGAATTACTCACTCAGTCCTGCTTGGTGCTGAGAACTCTGGCCCTGACCCAGCAAAGCACTTCAAATATGCTTAACTTTAAGCACAGGAAAGCCAACAGTGTGACAGGGTTGACCCCAGTTTGGACAGTTTTCTCCATGTTCCACCTCCTCTCCCCCCCCCCCCCATTCGACTAGCCATGGAGCAGCCAAGAAAAACAAACAAAAAAACACCTATGTGGTAAAGTGATACAGTGTCTCCAGAAAGTTGTGCCTAGGGTGACCACTCTGCTTGCCACCCCAGGGCCAGCTCTGTTAGAGGACTTAAATGGGATTACTCATATGCTTCAGGTTTTAGAGATGCCATTGTTACTACTCCAGAGTTTCTATGAGATAAGAAAGACAGGTAAACTTCAAGAAGCCCAGCTGGGAGAAAAGCAAAAGAGGTAAACGGCCTTGGGGAAGTCTACCAATAGCTTCTGCACACACTGATAGAGTTTAGCTGATGCCACAGGAAATGGAGGAATAATGGACATCATGCCCTTCTGTTAACTGGACATCTGATATCATGTCACTGACTTGGGCATCAGCTTAACTCTGGCCTTGGTAAGGTGTGTACCAGGGAGAAAGAAAATGGATGATCAAATTGAAAACTCAAAGGGAAACAAGGGACAATGATGTTCAAAAATTTCGAGGTCTACCTATGACCTATTAGCAATTCCTACTAATTTGTATTTGTAAGGTTTAACAAGATGACAGCTGGATTTCATCAGGCAAGAAATCACGCATAATCTCTCTCTTTAGGCAGCATTCTCACACTTGGAAAAAAGCCACTTTCAAGAGTAATGTCTGTAAGGAAAGAGCTTTCAAGAAATTGAGAATAGAATATTTTTAGGATTAAAAAGAAACATCATGTTAGTCTTACCAAAAATTCTTAAGCAACTAACTCAAGTTCCCCCAGTCATCAATGTGCAGCCAAAAAATGTGCAGCCATCAATATACTTTAGAGTATATTGATGACTGCTATGTAGTCTTTTGAATATTCAAGAATATTCAAAAAACTACATAGCAGTCATCAATATACTCTAAAGAAACCTTAAGTGAGGAAGCAACAGACAGATGTGTCACTGTGGATACATTGAGAAAAATATAATTGCACCAAGAAGAACACAGCATAGGTTTGCTCCTGTGATGAAGAGACTTCCTGCTCCCTGCATTCAGATGATTTTAGCTGCAGCTCAGGGACTGCTTGAAAATCAGAAAGACAGGAAAGAGAGATGAAACTGTATGAATCAAACGTAACTTTAACGAATATATATGTGCACATATTTAAAACTAGAAAACTAAACCCTGAAAACATTTTAGCAAATAAACCAAAAAAAAAAAACCCTAAAATCTAAAAACTAAGAATTTCAAAATGTATTAACAACAAGATGAACAGGACCACCATTCAAAAATCCCCTATTAGAGAGGATGTGTAAATCATTAGGACCTGAACAACCTGAAATGTGTCCTTTCCTAAGTGTCAGAGGAGAGGAGAATGTCTCCTGTTAATTATTCAGCGGGAGGGAGTATGGTGTGTATTGTTACCAAAGTAAAATCCAGCATCTTCTGGGATGGACGTCCTCTAGAGCACTTTAACAAAAAAAAAAAGTTCCCTGAACTTCTGTCAAATTGTTCATTTTGGAAATTAATTCATAATTTTACACTACATAATAATATCTGATTAGCTTCTGAAGATCTTTAAGGATCATAAAAGATTAGATGCAATAGTGCTGAGATAAAAATAGTAAACAAGCTGAAGATCCTGGAGCCCAGGAGAAGCATAATGGGGACCCAGGTCTGTATTTTTAAAGAGAACTTAAAAGGGCTTATTTTCCAGTGTTCTCATCTCTGGTAAACAGTGAGCTGTAGCTCTTCTCAGGAGTATGACTCAGCTGTCAAAGAATACAAGATCTTGAATTAAAATATTTTTAAATCCAAACAAAATATTGGTTATATTGAATAGCCGGGAAAGCATTTCATCTCATTTATTAATCTCCTCTATTTTTCATAGAATTCAGGATTTCTATATTCCTATCAAAATATACAAAATCTAAAGCCTCTCAAGTTGCCAACATGGACTGTCAACTGCTGTATCCGTGAAATATTATAGAAAGGGCTTGATGTTTTTTTCATAAACTAATCCATTTTCCCATATGTATTTTATCTATCAAAGCAGCAGGGAAGATTGGAAAAAAATCTATTCCATATTCAGAGTTTGGAAAAAACAGCAATAACCAAACAGATTTAGTTTGCACTCCTCCAATTTTTAACAATGGTTACAGGTAAGGCATCAGTGAATGGTTTCAGTTTAGCATTTCCTACACTGTACCTCAAAATGAATAAGTTAAGAGACTGCCCACAATGCATTTCATGACAACAGCCTACTAAAATGTTATTAGATTTCTAAAATAGTCAAGGAACAAACTGCAGAGTTCCCTTTGGGCCTTGTAACAATTCTACATAGGGATGTAAATATAAGGATGTTGTTGGCCCTTTCCCAATACCAGGAGAAAGGGGGCGGGTGGGGTGGAGCAGGAGTGGGACCTCGGGGACAGGGGAAAAGAGGCCAAGCAGGGCTGTGTTCTGAAGGTGGAATGGGAGGCCAGGCCATGGTCTGGGTGCTGAGGCTCACAAAATAGTTAATCCAACTCTGGAGTCAAGAGCCCTTAGATCACCCTACATGTGATCGAAGTTGCATGAGTGGAGTAAGGCAAAAGAGGAAGAGTGCAGCAGACCAGAGTAGAACTGGGGCATGCAGCAGTCAGAGCAACCTGCTGCACTGACAGTGAGCTCTAACTGAGCTACAGTGGAGAAACATGTGACCAGAACCAGGATAGTGGGAAACTGCAAGTAAACTGGAGCCAAGTGTAATGAGTGGCTACAGAGAACAAGGTGGGGACCCTGGGCAAAGAAGGCCGAAGGGAGGGAGATGGCATCAGATAAAGAGATCCTTAACGGCTGAATTCAAAGGGCGGGGAGACGGAAACTCAATCAGATGGTCAATACGGGGGGAAGGGTCCCACCATCAAAAGTCTTAGGGCACGTAGCCATGACCAAAGCAGATGTCTTACTCACAGTATCACCACAGTGCAGCCAGGTTTTCAGAACTCAGTGTGGGATGTGTAAGAAATAGGCTGTGAATATTTTTGACCTCCATAAACTATTGTTTATGTGGTTCCCTGTACCCGTACCATAGTGAGAGGTTCCTTGATCATTTAAGCTTCCCAATCCTTTTTTTGTTTAAAATTGTTTAATAAATAGTATATGGTTTAAACTCAATGTAGTGATCATTGAGCAAAGGAATTGGCCAGTAAACAGAAAGTAGTATGGAGTGGGGATACCCTAGTCCCTGACTTGACAGTCCTATAACAAGAATGGGTGTTAAATCCTCCAGGTGTCTGGGGACCCAGTCTTATTTAGATTATGAGGACTCCATTACATGAGAGAGAAAGAGGAGTCCCTGAGGACAAGCAGGCAACTGGGTAAATGGAGGTGGGGTGGGGACTCAGATACATTTGCTATCCAGTTCCACTGGGGTAGTAGAAAAGATAGGAAGTTTCCCCTCAATAGTGGGACCATTCCTCTGCTTACATAATTCAGGAATTGGAATGCTGTATAAAACTGCTGAGTAGCCTTCTGGGGGCAGATGCAGCTTGTTAATTTATAGGATCTACAAATCAGCAGGAATTAGGGGCAGAAAGAGTGAGGTCCTGCAGGAAACATTAGGAACCACTTGGGACTTTATTGGAAAACAAGGCAGTGCCATTTTCCCACAGGACTGATCCTGTAGCCATTGAAGTCAGTGACAAAACACCCATTGATTTTAATGAGAGATGGATAAACTTATTTGTGCCAAGGCAGTTAACTTCTGGGACCTTGCCATGATGCACATCATAACTTTCAAATGCACTCATGTTTACATGGACATTGAGACAGCACATTGTATCAGATTTGCTGTTGGCTTATGACTTGTGCACATGCAACTCTCTATGCACAAAATCTGCATTTAACACTTGTTTTCTGTTGGTGTATTTACTATTTGATTAGCACAGGCTGTTTGCATTGCACAAAATGAAGGCCAACTGAAAGTCCTACAGTTATTCCACAGTCCTCGAATTTTTGCCTGTCCTCATGCTTTGCAAGGTCAATAATTCCTCCTTTCTCTGCACATCTTATAAAGTACTATGGGCTATACTGCATCATTAGAAACATTCCTGCAATGGGGAGATGCAATACCACAGGGGATGCAATGGAAACTGTGCACTTACTCCCTCAACCCTTTGTGATGTGTAACTTCCTTCCAAAGCAGAGGAGTGGTGTCCTTCCAACTTCCTCTGTAGTGTTCTATGACTCCAGGAGAGTAGGGATGGAACAGATCCTACACACGCTTGAGCTCAGAGGTTACAATTACGTCTCTTGTGTGCTGAGGTGGAGAAGAGGTAGGAATGTGGGAAAAGCTGTTTCAGCATCCTCTCCACCTCTGTGATGTACTTTTGCATAAGGAAGAGATAAGATAAGTAAAAGCCATTGTGTGCCCTACTGTGGTTTCCATTGACTTCAGCTGTAGAATCTGATAATAGAATTTGGTCCTCAATATTTTAGATAGATCAACAGCATCTGAGGAAATTGCACTCTGTAAAATAAAATATTTACCTCACACCACAGTTCCCCATCCCAATTAACACACTATTCATATTTTAAACAAATTAATAATCATCTTTCCCCAATGTTCACCTTGTAGCTACAAGCAGTTTTTGACCTTTTCTTAAAACTGTGCCTAGTATTTGTTTATGGCATGCAGATCCTTTCCTCCTGAGTCCCTGGTCTAGGTCAACTCTGTTAATTGGAAAATGTCTATCTGCCTGATTCAAATCAGTCTAATGGGTTAATTTTCCCCAGGTCTAAAGCTAGGATCAAAGGGGCACTAATCCATTAAAGACCCCTGGCTTAGAGTGAAAGGGAAGAGAGCGGCAGCTAGACATGAGACTCTGCCAGAGAGACATAGATTATTGCAGAGGCTGTCTGTCTGTGTCCCAGCCCATGATTGGGCTGAGTGGAATTACCCAAAACTTTCAAGGAAGTGTAGGCAAGACCTTGGGCCTACAGTTGTTTTCTACCTCGTCTCTTCTTGCTATGTACCTTTGGGTGATTAAATAATATTTTGTTTTGAAGAAGCAGTTTCTGAATCACTTTAAATCAGTGGTTGATCACAGGCTACTGGAGAAAAAGGTGCCACATACGGCTGGAGCTATTATGGTACCACAGATGGACAACAGGAGGTAGGGGGGCTACATTCCAGAGACCTAGTCTGAGAGTGGAGGAACCATGTGGTTACATCCAAAAAGAAATGGATGCAGTGAAACCTGTCACAAGAGATTTTCGCTCACGAGGAACACAAAGGGTTCTAAAGGCTGTTCACCTGGTATCCATGATCGCATTTCACTTCCATTGGTCAGGTAACTTCGATACTTTTGAAAATTCCACTACAATCCCATCTGCATTTTTAGGCATCTTCGTAAATTTAGTTCTATGTGAATAGAGTGATCTTTACTAAGAAAGAGTATGTGCAACCTTATTTTTTTTTAAATAGGAAATGTTTGCTCATCTAATTTCATATTTTTAAATGTTTGGTGTGTGTGACTGGATACACAATTTTTTATATCCCATTTCTATATGTGGCTTCTTTATAAGAGTAATTAGCATTAGAAAGGAAGGAACTATTCAGTCATCAAGCTGTTCCTCATAAATGTTTTCATTCCACAGTATAACTGTTCCCTTCTGAATAGAAATCTTCAATGATTCTTCAATTAAGTTGAATGCTGTAAATAACAGAAGCTTCATTTTTATACAAGAAGACTGGATTGCAATTTAGAGTTTTTAGTTATTGATTATAATGTGTTATCAAGAGAGTTTGTTCTGTGAAGACTTCTGTACCAGTATTAAATCTCTTTTTTTCCCCACTCTTTTCCATGGTTGACACAGTATCATTATACTTTAAACAACAGTGTTCTCTCTTCCTATAATACATTTTAAAAAACCTGATTGCTTTGAATTTATAAAAAAAAAAAAAATCACTTCTGAGATAGAGGTTATATAATGTCAAATGATAAGAATCACTGTGTAAATGCTGGGCCAGCCAAAAGACATGCACTGCTAAATAACTTGAAAAATCTACTTTTTACTAACAACATAGAATTGATTAAAAAAGACAACACTTGATGGAAATCTTACGTAAGAAGAGAGAGAGGAAGATTGCTGGATGCATATGTCCCCAATCAACAGGCCATACCCTACAAGATACTAAGAGTTCTAAATTCCCATCGAAGGCAATAAAATTTGAGAGAACTCATTACCTCAGAGGATAGAGTCTAGGATCAGCAGGGGATCTCTTTTCTCCTTACCTCTTCTCCTTTTTGCCTCTTTTGTCATTACCCATAACATATCCTTTCTTTTAGTATCTCTCATCTTATGTCATTAATAATGATCAGAATACCTCCTGCTTCATCAGAAACAATGGAACTGATAAAGGATGTATTTTCTGCTATTCTATTTTCGGACATAAACAAACATTCTCCAATAAGTAAATATTTTGTGCATATGTTAGGCCACTTATGAGTAAATCCTCTAGTGTAAATGGAAGTCAGCAAGAGTGGTCCCTTTGGATTCTTCCTCTGAACCATTTTCCTCATAACATTCGCACAACTGTTTATAATTAGTCAAGAAAAAATAATATATCAAAGCAAGACAATCACCATCACCACTAGCTTGCATTGCATTATCCTACATTAAAGGCCTAAAGAATAATGGATTCATTTAAATAGTCTTTATTTACATAAAATATTGTGTGTCATAACACACAGTCTACATTCTTATTAAGATATTTGCCTGTCCTATGTTACCTGTGATGGGGGAATATATCCCAGGTCTAATAGCTAGAGATTTAAGATACACAGTTTGGTTGTAGCCTGAGGGTTCCAGGACATTAGAAAGACAAGGTGGGTGAGGTAATATCTCTTACAGGATCAGGTTCAGGTGACCTAAAGAACAGCTTTGGTGTAAGCTAAAAATCTTGTCTCTTTTACTCACAAAAGTTGATCTGATAAAGCTTACATATATGGTTTCTCTGGAGATGTAAGACGACATCTTCAAATTTCGGAGCTTAAATATGGATTTAGGTACTAAAGTCAGGCATCTAAATTAGCAGATATTTTTAGACATGCTGAGAATCTGCAAGTCATATTGAATTTGAAGCTTTTTATACTAATGGATAGTAAAACAAAAACTCACTCTAGAATTAACAGTGCCAAACTACATACAAGAGCAGACAGTAAAGCCATCCTGGCCATTGCAAAGCTAGCTATAATATAAGCATGCAAGAAACTAACCTTAAATGCCATAGAATTATATATATGCTAGACATGGATTTAAAGCAAAGCCTTGTCAGTGGGTGTTATTGACACTACAGGGCTCAGACATCAGGCAAAATAAAACACTGTGATTTTTCTAACTGGTTCAGAAATAATACACACATTCAATCCACCCACTCTTAGACCACAAGATACAATGGCTGGAAAATGAAGATTACCAGTCTGATTTTGTCTATCAGGTGCACATAATGGCTCAGCTGATATGGGACTCAAAGAGGAAAATAGTTCCTGTAAAACTAACTCAATATCCTTTTTGGATGAGACTACAAGTGTGGTTGATAAAGGTAATAGTGTTGATGTTAGACTACTGTAAGACATTGAACTTGGTATCACATGACATTTTGATTAAAAAACTAGAATGATACAATATTAACATGGCATATATTAAATGTATTTCCACATTTTCTGCAGGGTTCTGCAGAGATCTGCTCTTGTCCCTATGCCATTTTTATCAGTAACCTGAAAGAAAACATAAAATCATCTTTGATAATTTTGCAGATGACACAAAAATTGGGAGAGTGGTAAATAATGAAAAGGCCAGGTCACTGAGTCAGAGGGTTCTGTATCACTTGGAAAACTGACTGCAAGCAAACAATGCACATTTTAATACTGCTAAACATAAACATATACATTTAGGAACAAAGAATGTAGGCCATACTCTACATTCTGAAGGGACTCTATCCTGGGAAGTAGTGACTCAAAAAAAGATTTGGTGATTCTAGTGGTTAGTCAGTTGAACGTGAACTCCAAATATAATACTGTGTTCTAAAGACCTAATACAGTCATTAAATGGATAAAGAGAAATCTCAGATGGGAGTAAAGAGGGTATTTTATCTCTGTAATGGTGCAACTGCTGCTGGAATATCATATCCAATTCTGGTGCCCACAATTCAAGAAGGATGTCTTGAAAACAAAAACAAAAAATTGAAATTTCAGGTGCTTTGTCGTCCTCCCCACCCCCACCCCTCCCGTTGCCACTGAATGATGGAGAATGGGAAGGATTAGGTTGTTTTCTGTCTGTTTTGCGCATATGCATCTTCACTTTTCTTTTTCTGTAACTGAAAAACTTTTCAACACTACTCAACTTTTGAAAATTTGAGAAGCTATACATTAAAGAAAGAAAAAAAATGGGGCGAGGGGAAACAGACTCCATTCATTTTATTGCATTTAGTGACAAAGGAGGAAAGAAGGAAAAAAAACAAATTTTCAGACTTTCAAAAATCATACTTTTTTTAAAAAAGGAAACAAAAATTTAAATTCAAAGTGAAACAAAATTAAACAAAATGAAAATTTGAAACTGAATCCAGTTAGTTATATTTAATAATTTTCATGAAATTGAAAAAAAAATGAAGGAAAAAATTATTTTCAAAATATTTTTTTGAAGAAAAGTATTTTCTTGACCAATTCTTCTTCAATCTTTCATATCTATGGAAATAAGTCTATATGTACCTATTGATTATCCGGAACAGCTGAGAACGTCAATCAACAATGAGACCTGAATCATATCAATCACACTTCTACTGTATAATCAGTTCCAATTAAAAATTCAGAATGCCCATCAAATAGCTGCCTCTTAGTTTTTGCTCATTCTAGCAAATAGACAATTCAAATTTAGTGCCCAACTTCAATTAAGAAAACTTTTATAAAAAGTTTGCCAACCAAAAATTTTATACAGAACACGGCATGTTCACAAGAGCTATGGACACTCAGAAATTGACATTTTTCAACATCTGTTGCACTGAATATTTCGCACATTTCCATGATCACTATAATGAAAATATTTGAGGTCATGTTTCTAATTTGAAAACAAAATACTATTTTAATTGATTATTTCACCAACCACTGCTACTGCCATTCTTTGGTGTATTTGAATTTAGATTTCACTACCTCCTTTCATTTTAATGTAAACAACTAGCATCTAGGTACCTAATAGTTTACATATGGAGTATTTTTACTTAAAGGCACCTATGAAACCTATATTTAGTTATGGATATAGCAAGTAAGGAACTTTGGACTTGTGGATGAGAAAAAGGAAGAAACAGGTAAAAGAGACCCACGAGGCTGGGATAAGAGTTAAGGAAAGAAAGCAGTAAATTGATTCATTTGCCATAGGTAAAGACTTCACATTTCAAAAGGTACGGCTGAGTAGTCCAGAAGATAAAGCATTAAGACTAGAAGTCAGGAGATCTTTCTCCTATTCCAACTCCACCACAGGCCTGATGTGTGTCTTTAGGCCAGTCATTTTATGCCCCTGTGGTTCAGTTTCTCCATCTGTAAACAGGATAGTTATACTTACCTCTTTATAGATGAACAGCATAAGAACGAAATACTAAAATATTATTACAATGGAATGTTAGATTGTATAATGTGGCAGTGCAAAATGTATTCTATTGTTCAGTGTGGGGGTCCTCAGCGCCCTATGCATAAGAACTGGTTTTGCATCAATTTAAGCCAAGTACAATGTGTCTGGATATACAATTATTTGTGTCATAAAAAATAGCTGTAATGCTAAATAAATCATAAATTGAAGATTGATACTTATTAAAATAGCTGGCCATATTAGAAAATATTGCCCTATTAGTAAGATCAATGATCAAATTAACAAGACAGTTAAATCTGGCTACTTTACCCCCCTCAAAAATTCTATGTGAACTGAGTCCTTATGGGTAAGTTCATAAGAAGGAAGGAACAGCAAGTTTTCCTTACTTACGCCTTGATTAACATTTATTCATAAAGTCAATCATGTGCTTAAATACATTGGGATGAAAGGAGACATTTTGCTAAAGGGGCCTTAAACAGCTATTCTTTGTCGCTGTGCAGATGAACCGGTTATTTTCTATCTATAAAAAAAAAAGGTATAAATATTCCTGATTAGATCATGTTGAGTCCTTACAGTGGCTGTTGATTACTTTAGAAAGTGAATGTGCACACATATTGATACTTTTTGGAAGTAAAATACAGCATGTTGTCCAAAGCTAATCATTGGAATTAGTTTAGGATAAAACCGACTTATAATTGCCTGTCTTTACCTATTAATCCCATGCTTGTTTGCACTGTTTCAGTTATTTTGGTAAAGAAGGCAGCTATCAATCATTAGCAAATAGAATGGTGCTTTCTTTCACAAGTACGGCTTGGTTGGATGTATCTCCATTACAATTTTCTCCAGAGAGAAGTTGTCATTTTCACTTTACGTCCAAGACATCTATGAAAGAGCACCTTCATTACAAAACTCCTGGCATCGCCTTTATGTTGTCATTCAGCATGACTGATGCATATACTGAGTTGTCAATCCTAAAATATATTAAACATATTTTCCAAATGTATTTTTAAATTAACTGTTTACTTGTTATGCAACAAAGATATAAAATATGCCTACAAGTGAGAAACAGACGTTGCAGATTTTGAGCCTGATTCTCAGCTCACTTTCATCAGTGTTACTCCTCTGAAATCAGTGGAGTTACTCCTGATTTATTCTAGAATATATGTGAAGGGGTCCCCCACACCACAGGTGCACCTCCTTGTGGCTAGATCTGGGAATTAATTAGCTCTCACCCCATCTCGCACTCCCTTTCATCAATAGCTCACACTGTGGGTCACCTCCCTCTGTGTGTGACTCTGTGTGCTCCCTCTTCATGATTTGGCCTTGGGCTAGGTCACTGTATAGTCCTTCTCTTCCAGGGTAACAAAGACCCACCAGAAAAGCTGTCCAGAAGCTGTCTCAGTCTTTGGTTTCAAGTCTCCGGTTCCTGCACAATGTTCCCAGTGGCTAGTAGGGCTACTAGGGCCCTCTCTCTATGCTAGGTTCCAGCCCAGCAACCCTAAAAACAGTAGTCAAGGTCAGCACAATCCCACTTCTTACTGCTGTTTCCCTGACCTTCTTTCTAGACGGTCTCTCTTAGGCTCTCTTTGACTTTAACTTCTCTGGGGTGACCCTTCTTTCAGGGGTAGGTCCCAGAACTTATGTTCCTCCCTGTTCCCCTGACTGAAGATTCCCTCCCCACAGCCCTCTTCTTCTTGAATGTAATTGTGTAGCAGCCTAACATTCCAAGTCTACGACCATCAGGTGATAAATTTCATGACATATACTTACTCTTTCTCTTCCCAGTATTTTTTTAAACTTGCAATATTGGTTTTATAGGGCCCTATTTTTCTTATGCTCTCACTTGGTATATTGGTATAAACTGTCACTTTTAGGCATCTGGGTTTCTCATACAAAATCCCGCTATGAATATTACACTCTTTGCATTCCCAGATTATGTGCTCAACTGTTTTATTGACCTTCTAGGCCTCACACAGCCCATCTTTATGTTTGCTAATTAAGGCCAGGTTGCTGTTTAAGCCATACTGTCCTGTAAGGATTCAAAGTAAAGCTACCTTACACTTTCTCTCAGATTCTTGCAGCATGTCAGAATTTTTGATTTGAGAGCAGCGTTCATGAAACCCTTTCCCCTCAATTTTCATTCCTACCTCTTGCCACTCCTTTCTCAGTTATTTTTTAATTAGATTTTTAAATCCCATTTACTTACAGCCAGGACCACCGCTTCTTGCAGCTCCCAGTGGCCAGGAACAGCAAACTGCAGCCAGTGGGAGCTGCGAGCGGCCATACCTGCGGATGCTCAGGTAAACAAAACGTCTTGCAGCCCACCAGGGGCTTATGCTGAACAAACCACAAACCGTGTTTTGGAACCCCTGACTTAGAGGGATCTCTGCGTCATTTTGTTTTTCATTTTTACAGCATGTTTTACACTATCATGTTATGACAGACCTGGACATGACACAATCCACAACCATCTTGTTCACTTAGCCACCATAAGCTCGAAGCAAGGATGCCACATAGTCAGGAAGAATTTGACTTTGCTTAGACAGACAAAAACATCCTCACAGCTGCAGTATTATTAACAAGGATAGGCAGAGTGAAATGACAGATTCATGAGAGCAGAAGGGAGTGTGAACAGCTGACCTTGATCAAATAAAAATATTAGTTCTTTGCGGTCACCAAGCAAATTGTTAGCCCATTAGAAATTATTTTCAGCTATATATATTTCTTTTGAAGAAATCTATAAAGAGTTTAGTGAAAGTGCATACTTTAGAGAAGTTTGGATTTTCTATGAGCCAAAAGACACTGACACTAATCTTCTCAGCAGCTAGGAAGAAGTCTGACTGGTGGAAACCCGCTGCTGCCACTTGACACCACCTCAAACCTTGGCTAACTATACCCTGGAGTGCTCTAGACTATTGCTATTTTAGATATGTGCTTTGCACTCAATGAAACAAGGATTTGGGAACAGAAGCACTCTTGTGTGAGCGCTTTATGAGAAGGCGGTCCTGTGTTCTCCACTGATTTATTTCTTGATAATGCCCAGAAAACAGAGACTAGTTATCATAATTTGGATTCAGATAACCCCGTCTGTCAAACTCATTTTCTACTATTCCTACATGCACTGGAATCCATGCTATTTCTACGTTTACTCCCATCTATGCCATTTCTGTTGTTAGTAATAATATTTCATTAATTATAATTAATTATAATAATAATCATTTCTGCTATCTCAGTTCCCATTTTTGGTAGCCCATAGTCCTGATAGTGAATCTCTCAAGAGGACAATGGAAGTACGTCGCACACCCAGTATCTACTATAAAGCCAGCAATATTTCTGCAAGTTCGATCATAAAGGCTGTAAAATTTGATTATCTAAAGCATTTATATATTCCAAGTATTGGGATTCAGAATGCTGTCCCTACTCTGTTTTTTCCCCATGTTTAGACCCATCTCTAAATAATTTCCCCATCTATAATATATACAGTGATTTGCTAAATTTAAGACATTTAGTTCTCCTTTTGCCCTTTTAATTTCATTGTATAGTTCCACATTTATATCCAAGGCATGATTCTCCACCCCTAATGTATTTTACCATAGCTATCTCTATGTTAATTTTATTTTAATTTATTTTCTCCTAGTATCTTTGTCCATATTTTAATCCTATCCCCATGAGACATTTTTGGTTTCCTTACCTCCCATTTTGTCCACTGAATTCCCAGCTGTCTTCATATATTTGTTTAGCGTTTCTATCTTCCCTGTGTCACATACCATTTGCCCAAAAGGTCAAGTTCAATAACTTCATTCTTAACACTAGAGGCACTTCACCAGTGGCTATCTGCACTACACACAAAGGTGTTGTGATAAAGGAACCACATGCAAAGTGTAATGCCCAAGCCTGGACTGAGTCTAGCCTCCTTTATTTGAACATCAAATATGAACCTAAAGGTTGGCATCCATACTCAAAGTTTGGTTTTATTCATGCTTTATAAAGCATTGCCATTGGTTTCTGATCTGTGCCCTAGGTGGTTCCAGAAATACTTTTAAGCAGATTGAGTTTACCTTTACATGTATTGGCAATATTTTCAGCGTGGTCCTTCCACTGTCACATCCAGGAAATTGTAGCTTTTAACTATACCTACTTGCTGTCCAGGAAGAGAGAAAGTTTACAATCTTTTTAAATTTTCCTTTTAGTGAATATCATCCCTTTAGTTTTGAGTATTGAAATCTAAAGCCCTGCATTTCCCAGTTCTGCACTTTTCCTAAGGGCTTCATTAATTTGCTTCTCAGCTATTTCCTAGTTTCTGTTTTCAGCCCATATGGCACTAACATCTGCAGACAAGAATATGCCTTTTCCTGCATTCATCTTTTTTGGGAGAGCATGTATTATTATGTTGAATAAGGTAGGGCTGATGACACTCCCCCATGGAGTGCCATTTGTGGTTTGTATACATAAACACACTTAAGTAGATTTTCCCTATTCTGACCTGCATTGTTATTTTACTTTGTCTTTATTACCCATGGATTATATTTTATGCAATAAAACCTCTCTCCTAATGTATCACCAATTTATTCAATATGTAGAAAAGATATCATATAATCTTCACTTTTCATACTTTATTGTGCCTCTTATTATATAATTAACTGCACTCCTTCCTTTCCTGAACCCACTTTGCACATTAGCTAGAAATCCATTTCTCTCTAGGAACTTTGTTAATCTTTCAGTAACCATTGGCTTTACCCATACCCATAAGGGCAATTGACCTGTATTAATCAACTCTTGTTTTCAGCTTTCCTGATTTCCACACTGGGACTACAACTGCTAGTTTCTACTCCATCCGTAGCTTGCCTATTTCCCATATGCTGTTGTTTAGTTTTAGCAGTATTTTCAGAGACCCTTCATCTATGTGTTTTTAGCATTTTGTCATTAGGTCAAGGCTACGAAAGATTAAATCTAGTCACAAAACGGGGCAGAATTCATGGGCTTTAGTAGCTCCTGTTACAAGGGGGCACTTTCATCTCTATTGACCGGATACTACTTCAGAACCTGTTTACAGTGAAACTCTATTCATAACAAGTGGAATGAAATGAAATGCATTCTAACTTTCATTCCATTTAAGTCAGATAGATGCCCAAACCAAAATCCTAAATCCAAACTTCCAGGTGAAGGGAGCATTTTGAAGTCTGAAACCAGATCCAGATATGAATTTATGAGACCTAACTAAAATCTTTGTTCTAAACCCAACCTTTTTCCTACTCAAAAATCGAGATATGAGTTTTGAAATTTATGCTCATCTCTACTGATATGGAAAAGTCAACATTGTTTATAAATAAATATATGTATGAACATTTACACATATTAAATGCTTCTCTCCAAGATCTTTACAATCTCCCCATCTGGTGAAGAAGTGAGGCAAAGATATTACCTGTACACTGAGCCCAAAGGAACAAGGATTGCGGCCTTGTCTATACACAAAAGTTGCACTGCTTTAATAACACTGTATAAAGTGGCACAATTCCCTCCGCCCCTCCACAGTTTGGGTGAACTTACACAATCAAAAATGTGCATATAAATTATTCCTGTGCAGGAATGAGAATAAATTATACAAGTGTGAGGTAACTTATACTTGTAAAATTACGTCCAGAATAGGGGTTGCACTGTTACAACTATATGTGGGGTGTAGAGAAGTACACCTCTAAGCCACATAGCTATGTGTACAGAAAAACTCTGTGTAAATAAAACCACAGTCTTCCTGAAGACTTCCCCCTCACTTGCTGCAGGAGGAGACGTTGAAAGCTTTGCTAAAGCAATTGGATATGAAGATGTGTTTTTCCTGGAGCCCCAGTAGCTGTATGTGGTGAAAAATTGTCTTCCATAGATCATCCCTCTTTACACAGGAAACCCTACCATTTACCTAGGGTTACAGAGAGAGGGCTGAGGACCAAAGCCTTAAAGAAGTTTAACTTAAGTTGTAGTGAAACTTCAGCTATAGTTATGTTTTGTGTAATACAAATACATGCTCAATTATAAAAGTGTTCCACTGAATTAGCATGCTTACCATTAAACCGATAGCAATACTTTTTTTTTCTTTTGCTATTTTCCCTAGCTTGGGAATGCCATGTTGAAACATTTTACTAGACTATAAAGAAACATTTACAGAATTTTGAGTGCCAACAATCAGTGATATTATTGCAATTATACTAGAAGAGATGTGCAACATTGAAAATCAATTCTGATTTGAATTATGTATTTGAGAGGACTGATTGTATAACTTCACAATGCATTCAAGGAGAGCAGTGTAACTAATTCATTTCATAGGACAATTCAGTTATCTTTTACTTCAGTACCCTACTTAACATGTAAGCTGTGAGGGCAGAACTGGAGCTCACAAATGCAATGCTTCTTAAAAACAGACAGACAGAAAAACAGAAATTAATCAATCAAATGAATTATGACTTTGCACATGTAGCCTAATCTGGTTCCATCCAGACTAGGATATTTTACTTTTCCCAAGGATGCACCCAGGATCAAACAAAACCTTAAAATATTTAAACCAAAAGAACAACCCAAGTGGTTAAAAGGTGCCCTTGGCAGAATGGATGGGAGAAAGTTGTCAGAAAAGCTGTCCAGGTTGTGATAGGTTGACAGTCTGACTGAGACACAAAGATAAAGAGAGAAAGCAGCAAGCAGTGTAAACTGATTCTCCCAACTCAGATGGGGAATATGCCGGATCCAGAGAGAGGTTAAGTTTAAGCAAGAGAGCAGGTGTGTAGAACAGTTTGTTATTTTAAATCCACCTCTCAAAGTATTATGTACCTTTTGGACAAAATAATTTGTGGGGACGGGGAGATGCTGTTTTTGAGTCGCTTTAATCAATTCCAATCACAGCTTCCAAATAGAAACTCATGCAGGGTCCAAATGGAGTTGACTTGCTTGGACCGGCAGAATTAATCACAGCTGGTACTCAGACAGCTGTGACCCAGATCTGAAGTCAGAGTGGATGAACTGAGGATTTCCACCCAAAAAGTGAAGGCCTGAGACCTGACTCCCATCGGGATTGCATTCTGAGAGATCATTGAGAAGGAACAGAGCTGTTTCTAGCCTGGTAAACATTATATCAGCACCCTGGAAAAATCAAGCACAGGGTGTCTGAGATATGGCATCCAAAAATGGAGCTCAGAAAATTGTGGCCACAGAGTTTTTCATGATATCTTTAAAAAATCTTTCACAAGACTATATATAGTGGCATATATATAAAATCATGTTACTCTAAAGAAAAGCAAGGCAGGTCCTGAAGTCTCTCTGCAATGTACTTGGCACAGCATTAAGGAGTAGGTGAGTGGCTCTAAGCCACTTTTCTACTTCCCAATTCTGGAGCTAGCCAGAATAACCTCCCGTGTAACTTAGAGCAGCCTCAGAGAGGCAGGATCTGGCTCTTAGTTTCTGTGCAATTAAACTTTATGATAAGTTTTGCTTTGTTTTTTGTTAATATTTATTATGGAATCTAAATCTCCCATGACAAAAATCTTGAGGTCTAGAGACAAAGCTAAATACAGTGCCATATTTGTTCTTCTAATTACCTATTCCCAGAACATATATAGACAGTTCTACAGCACATGTGCAAGTTCATTTGACTAATATAATGTCAGCTACTATCATTGGCACTTATGACAGCCTTCAATTTAGAATTAATTGCCTAGTATTTTCTGAATACTGTTCTGCAAGCTTCATTTTAATCTCAGAGCAAGAGTGATTTAGAGGTTTACCTTTTCATTCTGTGATTTAGGGAAAACTCGTCCTGGGAAGCACATTCCGGCTGGCAGGAGCTTACAGGGGAAACTCCAAAGTGGCAGCAGGCTGAGCGCTTACCCTGCCACGGCTCTGGGGTTTCCCCTGCTGGCCGCTTGCCAGATGGGATCTCACCTCCTGCCCCACTCAGCTCCCACTGCCAGCCTGGGTGCAGGGAACCCAGACTGGCAGCAGACTGCGATCCCGGCTGGCAAGAGCCTGCAGGGGAAACCCCAGAGCGGCGAGCTGAGCCGCTCAGCCCACCCCCACTCTGGGGTTCTCCCTGCTGGCCCCTTGCCAGCTGTGGTCCCTGCCTGCCCCACTCAGCTCCCGCTGCTAGCCTGGGTTTCCTTCACCCAGGCTGGCAGCGTGCTGAGACCCTGGCTGGCAGGGAGAAACCCCAAAGTGGAGGTTGGGCTGACCCCCTCAACCCCTCCCCTTCTGCCCAAAGCCCCGCCCCTTCCAGACTGGCATGCAAAGCCTTAAATTTAACTAAATAAATGCAGATTCTTCACACCATCTCTGAAAGGTTGCCGACCCCTGCTCTACTCCCCATCTACCTCTATGCCAAAAGGAAACATGGAATACAGGGTCGTGTATGGAGCTTGGTACTTTTACTGCTCCTATGGCCTTCCACATGCTTGGGAGTGGGAGGGAGCATTTGGCAATTATTTTCCAAATTATAATCAAGCCTTCGCTCCATTAGTTCATGTATTTATTTCATATTCATCTTATGACTGAGATATTTATAGAGGATTGAAGCTGAACATTTGGTTTTAGCTAATAATTTTGGAAAAGATCATATTTCAGGTTTCTTCCAAATATTAACCCATTCCAAGGTTCCAATAACCTGAGTGGGCTTTAATATAAACCAGGAAGAAAGGGTATCATCTGTCTAAGGCTAGTTCCCAGAAAAGAGCCCAAAATGACAAGTCAGCTGTTTCGTGGCAATATACATCTGCGGAACCTGCAAGGTTAATAAAGTGCACCATTCTCGTCTCAGTCATTATTGATGCCTCATCTATTACAAGTCCAATTATTTTTGTTGATAAAGCATCGTCTGCTGCTCTTTGTATGCAGGAGACTGAACGATGAATTTGGTATGGTTTCTTGATTACTTCCAGAGGACACATGGATGTGTTGTTGACATTTTTAATTACATTTTCTGAGTGGCAATAAAATACATGAGATCAGATTTATCAAAAAAAAAAAAAATAAAAAGAGAGAGAAAAACAGCCATAGCTTCAAGCTGCCAAGAAGCAAATTCTACATGGGAAATGTCAACTACTGCTGATTTAGGGCCAAATCTAGACCCCATATAACACAGGAGTGAAGGTGTATTAGCACTGCACCTCCCCATCCCCAACCTGACTTTTCCTCCATTCAGCATGATGGGCAGACTGGGAATACATAAGACATCCACATCTACAAACAGACATGAGAGTGTTCCCACTTGGGACAGCCTCTTGTCCTATGAATGCTTATCCCCTTCTCTCTCTGCACAGGGTTTATGAAGTCTATTGCAGCCTCTAATCTGCTGCAGATTGAATCCAGACCAGGTCCCCTGCCCCCCAAAAGACAATTTACCTCTTGTGGGAGTGAGGGATGACACAGGAGGTCCTTCCCTCTGCCCTCTTTCTTCTCATCAGTGTGGTGAATCATTACTTGCAAAAGCCCCATTTGCTCCCAGCTGACAACTCAGTGGCATCTCATGGGTTTCAGCTATGCTAACTCACCCAGTGATCTTCCCAGATGTCATTAAGCCAGGAAGAACCTATTCCCCCCAATATGGGTATCAGGAGACCCATAACCCTTCCTCTGCTGTGAACAGAGCAGAGTCCTGTAAGGGTACAGGTTGAGCTGCTGCATTAAGACAGCACAGACATCCTGAAGGGTTGAGATGGGCTGCTCAAGATGTAGGTTTTGAGTGCAGAGCACAGCCAGACTTCACAATGTCAACATTGCCAGCATTCAGTTCTTACTTTCTAATGCTCTCGATATATCGTTATAGCTCCTGTGAAAACAACAGATAACTCCAGCGCCAGCAATTCAAACAAATTCCAAGATGTGGAAAGCGAAAAAAAACAAAAAACAAAAAAAATCCCACCTTTTTGCCAGTGAAGTTACATCTTGTTTCTGAAAACAGCTTTTGAGCCCACTCTGTGTCTAGCACAAAAGCTTGCCAAAGTTTTTTATTCCCTTTTCTTCTCATCCTCCTTACAGAACTATATGCTTTTGAGTCAGAGTTCAGACTGCATATCTTCTCTCACCATAATTTGAAGGTTTTTGATTTGGCAGTAAAATTTATCGTTGCTGATGAGTAATGCATCCCACTCAGATGTGCTTGCATATATGGGCTCCATACATTCCCCATATGCCAATATTCCAAAAACCTCCTTTGTAATTAACCATGGGCAACAATTCTCATAGGCATGAGAACTATGGTGTGGGGTATGCTGCAGGACCCATGCCCGGGACTCTCCTCCCGCCCCCAGCAGTGGTCTCAGCCTTCTTACCCCTGTCCATGTCCCCCACCCTCCCTGAGCCATGGCCCAGTTCCAGCTCTAGGGAACAGAGAAGTAAAAAGTTTGGGCATCGCTGGCTTTCAGCACCCCCACTGTCAAAAGTTTTCCAGCACCATTGATTGTTCTTTTGACTGCATTGCATTCCCCACTTTAGAAACAGCAGAATACTTCATGATATTTTATTCCTTGTTTAATTGACATATGAACTCCAGCATCAAATGTTTTCTGGATATAAGGAGAGGAAGGTTTGAATTCTGTCTTTTTTGACAGCTTAACATATAGATGAACATTTTACATATGATAGATAGATAGATGTGCACGTGTAGACAAGCCTTAAATTATTACAGTCTCTTCATTGCATCTTCCTATAGAAGTATTTTCTCAAGTTCTCTAAAAGACTGCATATATACACATAATATGCACAGTCCCTTAAGGAACTTGATAAAATACTTCCATAGGAACAGAGAATGAAAAGATTGGAAGAATTAGAGCTTGTCTACACAATGTGGCAATCTATACCAAAGGATTGTTATTTCTACAGTGCAGCAACATGTTACACACTAAGTGGATCATTTGAAATGAGACCACATAAATGGACATGAGGGAATTTTTAGTTCATGACAGCCCAGCATGGTCTACACAGACCAGTTAGTGTGCAATATGTTGATGTGCTTTAGAAATCATACCCCTCTCCCGTGCACTGTCATGTCTTGTGGACAAGCCCTTAATTTAGAGAAGAGATAAATAAAAAGGAGACATGTTAAAGACACACAAAATACTGATTATTAGGATATCCTGATTCACTTTCTCTATTTCTCAAAATAATAAGAGCATATTCAACAAAATTGACAAGCAACATGTTTAAAACTGAATTAAAAATATTTTTTTCCCTGCAACATAAACACAAATAGCCCATGGATTAACTGCTACAAGACATTACTGAGACCATTAACTTATCAGGTATCAAAAGAAGAATTGTACATTATGCAAGATTCTGTGTTTAAATCTGTTTACTGAGAAGATGTAAAAAAAAGATAGCAGATCTTCATACTAACATGTAACATGCAAACAGATAGTAACCTGGGCAAAAGGCCATATCAAACCTGCTTAACAGAACAAATGACTGCAAACAAAATATGCTAAGGAATTGGAAAGAAAGGAACAAATAATTCATAACAGATCTCACATGTTCTTTATGTTTCATACAAGAAAATCTAGCACAGGTGATAAAATGGAGTTCAATAAGATTTGAAATTCTGTCTTAAATATTCAAGAAGGACAACATTACATCTTTTAGGAAGGTTTAACTGTCACAGCATGAAATCCTGGCCTTATTGAAGTCAATGGAAGTTTTGTCATTGAATTCAACACCCATTGTATTGACTCTAAATTATCACAAAAACTGAATAGTATGAATGCATGAGTAAAGGGATAGTGGTGAGAAGGATCATCTTTCCTATTTTAGAGACATTATTAAGGTATTACAGCTTCATTACTATAAATATTTTCTTCACTTTACATGAAATTTTAGACACGATTCAGTTTATAAGAGGACGATGAGCTCATTAGATTTCAATAGCCTAATAAGTTTTTCTCTTTTTATTTCAGAATTAAAAAATAGTAATATGCCTGTTATGTTCATAATTATGGTAGATGATATGTAGCCAATATTGTGCAGCCAATATTGAGATGGCATTTGAAATATACAAGCCAGGTCTGGTGCAAGTATTAAATGTTTTTCCATCATAATTTGAAATTTGCATTTTATTTATTTATTTGAGCACTCTACATGCTGGTAGATAGCAACTCTTTTCACAAGTTTTACCTTTGCTTTTATGAAGAAGGAACTCCACCAGTAACTGATTGCGGAAAATACAGAAACTTGAACAAATAAGGCAATGTCAGAGATTTTGTGTTTATTTTATAAAGAAATCTGTAACTATATATAGGTGAACCAAACCAGGTAAAATGAAAAACACTTTCTGAGGACAGAGGGATGGGTGGGTCAGTGAAAGAGAGAAAGAGTGTGTGCGCACAAACCGTGGCTAGGTAAGATGTTCATCTACTTAGACACAACCTATGCATGACCAGTACTGTAGATTAAGTAGTCTGGAGTCCTTGTATGAATCAGTCTATTACAAGGAAGCAATGTTTATAGTCCAAATTAATGATCTCCCATGTTTCAGAAATCATAATGTACATTATTTGATTTCTCTGACACATCAGTCACCTTTAATTTGGCCTTTGACAAACATCAAATCCATATCAATTTTAAGAAAAAAAAATCAAACTAAAGTGCTTTATAAACTAGGAAAGTAACAAGTTTTGTGAAAAAGTTGTGCGTTTACAGAACTTTCACATTATACAGTAAATAATTTAAAAGTGGCTTTTTAAACATTCATGGATGTTCTCTTCCAGTATATTCACACTAATACAAAGTAGTTATTATTTTTTGTCTGAAACTTTGTGTGGGCCACGGGTAGACAATCTATGGCACGGGTGCCAAAGGCAGCACACGAACTGATTTTCAGTGGCATTCACACTGCCCGGGTCCTGGCCACTGGTCCGGGAGGCTCTGCATTTTAATTTTAAATGAAGCTTCTTAAACATTTTAAAAACCTTTTTTACTTTACATACAACAATAGTTTAGTTATATATTAAAGAATTATAGAAAGAGACCTAAAAACATTAAAATGTATTACTGGCACGCGGAACCTTAAATTACAGTGAATAAATGAAGACTCGGCATACCACTTCTGAAAGGTTGCTGACTCCTGGTGTGGGCCTTAGGTGTATAAGGTCAGCATGGTAACTTTGCAGGTGCTTATATCTCATTTCAAACTCAAACATAGCAGGTCTGTTCAGAACAGCATCCTGATTTTGCTTATACTGTCAATGAAAGAGAACATGCTGAACACAGATTGGATTTTACTACATCAGAATCTCCAAAGTTTGCCTAACAACCATAACCTGTCAGTTATTGGGCTTGATCCTCTACTCACTGAAGTCAATGGCAAAGCATCCATTGACTTTAATGGTGCAGGGTTACTATCTTGTCTTCACTTTACTGAGCTGCTTCCAGGTTATTTATATAGACTCTGATTCAGTAAAGTACTTAAGCACAAAAGAGGAAGGAAAGGGATATTGTTACAATGAAAGTTTTATTTAATCATTCACATATCAAATGCCATAACTGTTTTCCTTCTTTTCTATATTTTTAATAAAAGGTTAAAAGGAATTTTAATAGTGTTTTCTCCATGGTACTAAGCAGGCTGAGGTGTCTGTATACCAAACCCAGAACTTTGTTTAAAACTTTTAATGTTGAACTCTAACCACATCATTTTCACACATTTGACTCTTTGAGCCAATTTATTCCATCAAAATTAATAAATCCATAGTGTTTAGAATCACATTTTTAGTCATAGAATGATTATCCTATAAGATTTCAGTCTTTGCTTCTACATCCTGCATAAAAAGAAATGTTTTAGAGCTGCAATACAGATTTATGCATCCCATTGCTGATCCCAACTGTATACGTCTATTGTTCTCACCCATACAATGAGTGCAATGTTTGGTCAGGAAGTCAGCAGAGCAGTTGTTTCTTACTGATCATCTTGTATCATCTTCCCCTTATGTGTTTCAGGAGGTGCAGAGATTCTCTTTAATACTGGATTCCAAGGAGACTATATTTGTTCACCTCCTAACCAATCATGTTCTGAAAACTGTAGATTTTTGATGACTGAAAAATTAACCAAACACATATTTATGAGATCCCCTGGCAATCAGGTTACCTGTGATCTACTAGCCAACTTATCCCTGATTAAAATGAGCTCTAAAATACCATAAAGGAATCTACTGAGTACCAAACAAGAGTCAAAGAACTCCTGAGTTCTAATCTGTACTGTACCACTGCTTTTGTCGTGTGATCTTTGGTAACCCTCCTCAAGTCATCCATAAAATGGGGAGAATAAGGTTTTATAAAATGTGCTGTATTTATTTGTCAATTTCAAATTCAAGCATGCTAAAATATTCAAGTACTCTAAAATAAAAGGTGAGTTGGCAGCCACTCTTTACTTTGTGGACTTATTATAGGATTTTGTTTTCTATTCCATTTGTTCCTGGGCAGCCGACATTGCAACCATTTATTTTATTTTTATTGCAAGAATCATAATAAGAAGCTTTTGGTCCATAAATAGTAAGGAAGCAGTGTATCATCCAGCAAACACCTTAAATACTTTTTTTGCTTTGTGAGACTATATACAAATACTCAAAATGAATAATCTATTCCCATTTTTAAATGGCACCCAAACGTGAACATACCACTGAATACTGACAATAATTTAGTAGAATAAATATCACAGAAAGAAAATTATCACAATAGAAAAAGAAATGTTTTTTTATAAACTTCAAGAAACTAATGGAGAGAATCTGGTTAGGATGACAGGATGGACATTAAGGCTTTTGGAATAAGTGTCCTCATTCTAGAATATTAAAATGTTGGACCCTGAAGTCTGGAGAAACAGCCTCTTCTAAATGTAATTGAGTTTTTAAAGGTTTCTGTAAAGTTCAGTCTGGATTTAGGATGAAGAATTTCAAGCCTGCATGGCTATAAATAAAATATGTTCTTTAATGTTTGAACCAAGCATATTTTTTTCTTGTCAGCAGAAAAAAAAAGATCATTCAAAAAAAAAATGAAAAATGACTGATAAGTTCAAACTAGTTTCCATCCATGTTATGCTGTTTTATTACCAAACGTCAAAGCAATTATTATATTTCTGTACTTCTCTCTTTTATTTGAGGTTATCTGACACAGATTAAACTGTTTCAGTTAGAAATCCTATTTTGGAATCTGGTGTCTTGAGGTAAGTTTCCTTACAATAGTTGTATTTTTCCTCTTTTCTTCCAGGGCTTCTTTTCTTGTAAACCTTCAATATATTAATTCAATTGAAAATAAATAAAAAAATATATAATATCAAATTCAACTCTACCTGTTCAAGTACACACACAAAAACTTGAAGATGAAACAAAATAAACAATTTTAAGAAGGGTAGAAAAAGGCAGCTGAAGTGAAATAAAGGGCAAAAATTCAAAGCCATTCTTTATAAATGGAAATCAACAGAAAATTCCACTTGCTATAGCAGCTTTATATGTAAGCACTTAATTCTCTGGCTTCCTTGGGACTACTTGGGTAAGTGCTCACCAGGATGTGTAAGGGCTCCAGAATTAAGCTGTCAGTGAATACTTGTAAATGAATAATTCACTCGCAGAAAGCAGGATTGATTTGCAAACAGAAAAATAGAACTAAATTCAGAATGAATAGGGAAGTTTATTTTATTTGCCCTTAAACCAGTTTCACATCCTATTAGCTCCAATGGCTTCAACAGAATAACTTCTGATACTCTAGGGAGGTGGTGGAATCTCTAGGGCACTGGTGGAATCTCTTTCTTTAGAGTTTTTTAAAGTCAGGCTTGCACAAAGCCCTCACTGGGATGATTTAGTTGGGGAATGGTCCTGCTTTGAGCAGGGGGTAGGACTAGATGACCTCCTGAGATTCCTTCCAACCCTGATATTCTATGATATCAATGATACCAACTTTTGCAAGCAATGTGCCTCATGGGAGATGTAGTCTGGAAGGGAGCAGGGCCCATAGACAGAAAATGAAGAAACCAGAATCACAACAATATATTTTTTTTATGTTTCTGAATTGATTTTGCTTTAAAAACAAAGCTTTTCATTCTTTTCATTTTATGAAATGTTGCATCTAGTGAAAAGTTTTGATACTTATAATTTGGGATGAAAAAAAATGGTGATTTTTTAAAAAAATCTTGCCAGATAGAAATTTCATTTTTTCCCATCAGTTTCACTGCAAAGGTGTATAACTCTACTATGAGTCCCTTCTAGGAGACCTTGTTTATCTGAAATGATAAAGACCGATCCTCTTACAACCAGGGTTCAGTCTTCCAAGACCATCCAAGCAGGACGTGTTACTACATTTGAGGCTAAAATATATGTAGCTACTAGACCACAATCTGCTTCAGGAGCCTGGAAGAAAAACCAAGAATGCAGGTACCCAGCATTCCACTTCTGTCTCACAGTACTTGTGCAATCCATTGCTATTGTGCATATTGTGTTTCCCTGTATGAGTTGTTCCACATAGAACAGTAGGTTTCTCACCTCACTGGTTATTCCTATAGATGAAGTGGGACAGTTATGTGCTATAGATCTGAAAGTTAATGTTCCATGTGCGGATGAAAGAAAAAAAAAGAAAAAAAATCATACAAATTAATATAAGAACCTTGGGCTGATTATCACAATGATTTTATATTGTGATTAGACAGAAATCTGTAAGTTATGTTAGTATTTGTTTCCTACTGTTGTATTTGGTTAATGGCAGTTGTACTTTTAAGAACAGGGGTGGGAAGCTATGTTTGTTGAGACTGACAGCAATCTGTAGAGGATTTTTGCCTATGTATCCAGAGAGTAAAAACTTTGCATATGTAAATTCCAAAAGGTCAGACCTTGATGCAATACATTTATCTTTCCCCCCAAAGCAAGTCTTATTCTCAGAGATGTAACATAACACTTGTAGAGACAGGATGCCTCAGGTCCGTACAAATGAGTTAGAGAGAGTTTTTATAGGTTTGAACCTTGCTCAGATCAGCAGAGATGGAGTTATTCTTATGCACTGGAAATTTGATAGCTTCTGTATTATGAGAGTCTGGGAAGTCCCACTCACAACTCCCACATTGCAACCTCACAACTGCTCTTTGAATTAGACTGTAAGCTTTTCAGGACAGGGACTATTTCTTACTAACTGTTGGTGCTAAGCACTATATAATGGGACCCAAGTCTTAGAGCTCCTGTAGTGGGGCAAAACCGCCTTACTCACTGTAAACTTGAGAGTGAGGAAACATGTTAATCATCACATGCATTTGGGTACACAAGGAGTTCTAATTTTTTTTTAAAAAAAGACACCAAACAAACAAAACTCGTAATTTGGGTGGCAGAAGGATGAGTCAAATTCATGACTCTAAATTTCAAGGCTGGCAGCGGTGTGAAGTACACTAGTCCCATTTTTTAAAATTTTTTTTTACAAAGAATAATTCAACCAGCCATAGAGCTCGGAGTTTAGTCCTACATTCATTCAGCATCTAAAACTTGAAAGCAATGGGGAACCTAGAAATGCAAGATTGGGCCCAATCTTTAGATCAGAGTAAATATATTTGGAGGGGGAGGGTCTTAAGTGAACAACTTTTCTTCTCTAAACTATTAAAGAATTATTTTAAAATCCACCCCCACTTCTTGGCCTCCCTTTTACCTTGTCACTCTTAATTGCTTTTAACTTTTATTCAGCTGTCATATTTCTGTCGCTCGTTTTCTTTTTTGAAAAAGTTACCATCTGTCTAGATCAACAATATTTTCATTCCTACACCATTTTCTTTCCCAACATATGTCTTCAGTTTCTAATGAAGATCTGAATATTTGAAGAATGTTGTCAGCTACCATGCCACCAATTTGAATGAATCAGCTTTGACATTTTACCAATTATACTGCACAACACTTTGAAGAAAAAATATAAATAGCACTTAGTTGGCTGAAAAAATCAGTTGAGCTTACTCACTTTGGAACACAAAACATTTACCAGTAGAGTGGTGGGTTTCTCTTTTTTCAGTGGGAGAGTAGGAAATTCAGTTTTGTCCATCCTCTCCTCTGAGTTAGTAACTGCATGTCATAATGCGACTACCACTGAAATATTTTTAAATTCTTTTTAAAACCTGTATGCTAAACTTTTTTATACTTTTTTATCTTTGTAATTCTTCACTTAATATACTGCTTGAGGGAAAAAAGACATTCTGCCTTGCTATTGAAGCACCCTTTCCACTAGTATTGGATAGAATAGTGATGTTATATTTTAGTGGAGTGGCAGTAACTGATACTGATGGTAATGTTGCCTACATGTTTCCATTCTAATCCTCAGGTTTAAGTTACTCAAATTGCTGAAATTTTCTTAGCTTGAGATTTGAAAGATGTTTTTTCTTATTTTTAAAGGTGGTACAGAAAGAGTTCAGCCATTTTTGAGTACAAACAGATTTAAAAATTTCATTTTCCCCTTTAATAAATCAGTATCTGTATAGGTGGATATATTTCAGTGCTCTTTCTGAAGTGAAAATGGCAGAGAATGGAAAGTTGAAACATAACTTGGAATTAGAACTTGCTGAAAAGTGACTGAGTATTCTGATGAAAAATGATTTCAGTTTGATCAAGTTGTTAGTTGTTGGGAGTAATGTACGTGTGCAATACATTCTACAACAGATTTTTCACTGAGCTTGTAAACAGCTTGATCTTGCAAACTGATGATTGCCTTTAACTCCCATCAATTTCAGAGGCAGTTGAAGATGCTCAGTAGGACCAGTCAAAAGTTTTCTGCCAAAACTGTTTTTCAAAGGAAAATTTGGTTTTTGACTAAACAACGTTTTTCACAAGAACTGCCTTTTTTCCATATATAAAAAGATTTTTTTGGTTAAACAGCTTATGAAAACCATCTGAGGAACCCTATACTGTGCACTTTTGCTCTTCCAACTGAGCTGTCTAATGAAACATAAATCAAAAGTGCAAAGAATTAGGGAGGGTGGTTGAGCACCATGTAAGGTGCACAAGTAGAAGTCCTGCTCCGATGCACCTTACAGGATCTGCAATACATCTGCTCTTCCAGCCTGTGGACTGAAATCTTCTCTGCAGACCTTCACTACTAGGTGTACGAGGTACTGGGGCAACTGTACCTGCATAAACAAAGGTGTACCTACCCCCACACCACCCCATGTCTCATTCCCAGTCTATTTCAGTTTGAACTTCCACAGCAGCCTATGAGCTGCAGCATGCAGGGGTTATGCAGGTACCCTAGTACTGCTACTGAATCAACAATTTCTGCTATGTGCTTACCTTCATACCTGGGGTATATCACCCACTATGAGGACTACAGGAAAGAGCTCTGCTCTTGCATGCTGTCAGACAGCCACATGAAAGAACCCATCTCCTGCAAGTCCCAGGAGACATGGAGCACGGAATGTCTATAAAGTAGGCTGTAGAAAAAAAGTATGATATTATATTGGTTGAGAACAATCATTTGATTCAGTTATAGTTCCTTTCATGGGCTGCTTCTGGGCCACCCTTTATAAAGAACAAGATGTAAAGTTTCAATCTAACCTGATGCTATAATTTTCTTACATGAATTATGTTGTATAATACCCTGAGCACTTCAGCAGTGAGGTATTTAGAAATAAAATCAGGATGATGAGCATTTTACTTTACATTTATAGAAATCTTTGTATTTATAAAACAGATGAAACCAAGAAAGTCGGAACATGTGAAGACTTGAAAAAAAATCAGACTTACTTCAGATCTCAAATGACATGTAGTTACTTCAGCAGAAAATGACCCCTATTGGGTCGTTTAAATTGACATTTGGAGGGGAGGGGGAAGCACCACATGTCTATATTTCACTATAAAGTAAAGCTTGTGTCTATGACCAGCATTACAATGATCTTTTATGGTCCTGTACTTTTTGAAGCTGAAACTCATCTGGTTTAAGGTTAAACTGATTTTGGCATAAATCTCAAGGAGGCTCACAGGGTTTAAAAGGTTTAAGATTAGCAGCCGTGTTAGGCTGTATCTGTAAATAAGACGAGAAAGACTTTGTAGCACCTGAGAGACTAATCAGTTTATTTCAGCATAAGCTTTCATGGGCTATAGCCCACTTCATCAGATGCATAGAATGGAACAGAAGGAAGATGTATTTATATACACAGAAAGCAAAAAAAACCCCAAACATACTGAAACAGTTCAAGTGAGTTTCAAGTGAGGAAACCATTCTTCTCCATAACACAGTGTAGCTGAGGCTACAGCATCAACAAGTCTTTGTGATGTTTGTAATGCTAAGTGGCATGCGATTTTTTTTTAAAGTAGCACAGCAGATTATGGTAAAATAGTTTATCCACAGGTGTGGATAACAACCAAATTGAGACATGTGGAATGAAATTTGCATTCCAGTGAATGCTTATAGTGTATAATCAAGTACTATATGCAGTTAAATGAGTCTGTTGTCTCACTGTAATGAATATCTACATTCATCCTAACAGTTAATGAGGAATAAATGACTTATTATCAATGAATGGCAGTATCTAAACAGCTCTGCAACAAAAAGCAGAATATTAAAATGTGTAGCTAAAATAGATCTTAAATGATAATGAACTTACCCAGACAATTAATTATTTTAAAAGCCTCTAGGAAAATTTACTGCTTTGGGATAGAATCAGCACTAACCTTGTTTAAGTAGACTTGCACTTTTGCAGACTCAGTTAACAATTGGCCTTTTAAAAAGGCACATACCAATTCTTCAAGGAACGACACTGCAATAGTGTGGAAGTCACTCTGGTGCACCCAGTGTTGGTCAAGTATGGCATAGCTGGTGAGATTTATGCTAGATATAAGGGGGGGAAAAAACAACTTTTTAACTACAAGGGTAGTTAAACTGTGGAAAAGATTCCAAGGGAGGCTGTGGAATCCCGATCACTGGAGTTTTTTAAGAACCAGTTGGACAAACACTGTCAGAGATGTTTTAAGTTTACTTCATTCTGCCACAGCGCAAGGGGATGAACCGGATGACTTCTTGATGTCCCTTTTAGCACAGCTCTACAGTTCTATGTATAAGTAAGACCTTACTCAGACATTTGTCATCTATGTCTCCTTGTTCCAGAAGACTCTTTGTTCCTATACCTTTAAGCAGCCTGGAACCCTTCCTAGTTCCTTTCTGTCCTTCCCTAAGCAGAAGTCCCAAGCTCTCTTTTTTGGAGCTGCGCTGTATGAATTAGTCCTTCATTTTCTCCAGCTCTCCTCTCTGGACCTGGGTTCCAGGTCCTTAAGCAGTAGCCCTCAGCTCTCCTCTCTGGAATTTAGTTCTAGATTAGTATGTTTCTCTGTCAGAAGCCTCTTTTCTTTAATAAGTCTCTAGGTTTCAGAGGGCTTAGCAGGCCAGACTTTCCCTACTGATGTCTTCCCTGCTAAGAAGGAGGCAGCAGCAGCAGCATTAACACTGGTCTCCGTTTCCCAGCTCATCTTCAATTGACTGAGTGAGAGAGGAACTTTGTCCCACCCTCTCTGCAAAGCTCCTGGCCATAGACCCTTAAACAGATTTTCCTTTCTAACACTTCTTACTCCGGGACCACTTCCTCTCTCCCAAAGTTTCTGAGGTCTTTGTGTGTATATATAATCATACCTTCCAAACTTCAAAATTGGACCTTTTCCAAAAGAGTCATACTGTGTGATGGAATGGACTAATAATTAGGCCTTATTACCCCATCACAGGCATCTTTCTAAAACACAGAAATTGCCATGCCGAATCAGATCACCTAATTCCATCAGTGACACTTTTTCAGGGAGTCCAGAACTGTAGATCACCACGTTATCCCTCTGCCTCGAGAGAGAGACAGGCTTGCTGGTGCTAAACTGGATGACAGTTCCCTATCCCCCAGGACTACTCAGAGCCAAAGTGTGGCTGGATAGCTGCAGCACACAGAGACATAGCAGGTTTTTTTTTTAAAAAAGCAACTGCTGTAACAAGCCTGTTTTATCCATAACACATAGTTCTGAACGAAAAAATCCAGAACAGTACAAAGATCATAATAGTTAAAAGACAGTAGAGCTTTTACTTTCCATAACAATCTGGACTGGCTCCCATTTCAGGAAAAAAACCTAAAAAACTACAGTTTATTCATCTTAAGTGATTTGCATCCTGGAGGCTATAGGATCAAAGCAGCGTAAAGGACACCACTGGTTACAAAGCAGGGATGACAGCTACTCAGTAATCTGGATTGTACCTGTTATATCTCAATCATCTTCAAGCCATGACATTGCAGCTAGAGCAGAGAGAGGTGACCTGCCTGTTAAGCAGGTATTTTAGCAGAGAATAGATTACACCAGCACTCTTCATCTTCCCTGGTTAACAGTTGACTTTGGAGTGAGGTTTAAATTGTTGGGTTTTTATTTGTAAAGTCCTAACTAATTTGAGTTTTGACCAATGGAGAAAGCTGCTCTCTCAATAACTGCTGTGGTATCACAGGAGATCTGCCCCTTCCTAATATATTGCATACAGGATGGTTCTTTCACCCTAGAATCTGCTTTTCCCTTTGGTTCAGCAGTGCCTGGCTTAAATGACCTGCAGAATACACTGCAGGGCCCACCCATGCTCCCACAAATCTTTCTTTGAAAATGGGGGATGCACGTGAAATCAAGTGGGAGAGATATGGAGTTTATCTCTATGACAGTGAATACCTCTTTAGGAGTGTTTTGTTATTGAAGATCTTTTCATGTAGTGTGTTAAAAGTCTGATGCCATAGCAAAGGAAGTGTTTGCCCTAGTCAGGATACCAAAAGAGATTCTGACAGACTGGGGTGCCAACTTTTTATCCCCACTAAGAGCAGAGCTATGCAAGCTACTAAAAATCCAGACCCTGAAGACTTGCTGTCCTCAGACCGACAGCTTAGTCAAGAAATTTAATGTGACCTTGAAATTGATGCAAATTAAATTTGTAGAGGATGATCCATGGTATTGTTATAAACTGTTACCTGCCTTGCTATTCAATTGTCTACTGGGTTCTCCCTGTTTGAACTATTGTACAAAAGACAACACAGGGGGATCCTGGGAGGAACAAGAGTCCTGGGTTACTGAGTCCATCCCTTATATATTACAACTGCGAGAGCACCTTAAAAGACTTGTAGGGTTTGCCTGCGAGAACTTAATGACAGCACAACAGACCCAGAGTAGTGGTACAACCAGGGCACCCGTCTGAGGACTTCTGAACCAGGTGATCATGTCTTGTTGCAACTCCCATCATCTGAGTCCAAATGGCAGGGACTGTTTGAAGTAGTCCGAAGAGTGAACTGGTAGATTACGAGGTCCAGTTGCCCTGGCAGCGGCATGAGACCCATGTATACCACGTCAACCTCCCAAAGGTCTGGAAATCCCAGGAAGGCATGATAAGGTGTCTTCCCAAGTGAACCTAAATTAGGTCCAGACACCTTGAGCCCCACCTGACACAACAATGATTGATATCGGGCAGGAGCTCAATGAGGAATGACAACTACAAAGACTCATCCAGACTTCTTCAACCGTTCTATTGCCCCACCCTAGGTGGACAAAGATGGGGTACCATCACATAGTTACCATCCCAGAACAGAAGGTGCAGGATCATCACCTACTGCTGCCCGAGAAGATGTGGGGGATTGTAAAGGAAAACTTGAGGTGATGCTAGCCTTTGGGTTCATTGAGAAATCCCATAGTGAGTGGATACACTTGTTCCCAAGCCGTACGGGTCCAAGATGTTCTGCACTGATTTTTGGAAAGTAAATGCAATCTCCAGGTTTCATGCATATCCTATGCCATGGGTAGATGACTTACTGGAATGGTTGGGGAATGCCAAGTTCATATCTACTCCTCATCTCACAAAAGGATATTGGCGAATCTCCCTGACTCTGGCATCCTGGGAGAAGACAGCCTTCACCACCCCAGTTGTCCTCTTCCAATTTACGAATATGCCATTCAGGCTACATGAGGCCGCTGCGACCTTTTAGAGGCTTATTGACCAATTACTATGGCCACATGAGCAATATGCGGCTGCCTATATTAACAATAGTCATGTACAGTAGCAACTGGGAGGACCATCTTAGAAACCTCATCGCTGTGCTTCAAGCCCCTGTAGAAGTTGGATTGATGGCCAAGCTCTTCAAGTGTCACCTAGGGAAAAAGGAGGTAACATATCTGAGGTCCACGGTGGGGTGCAGGCAGCTGTGCCCACTCGTGGATAAGGTCCAACCCCCACGACCAAGAGGCAGGTGAGAGTTTCTAGGCCTGGCTGGCTGTTACAGAGTTTGCCATATTAGCAGCACCCCTAACCGACCTGATGAAAAATTCCAAACTCAAGAGAGTATAGTGGTCCCTGGACTGTGAATATGCTTTCCAGGCCTTGAAGGTATGGGTAAGTCAGGAGCCAGTCCTTTTTCACCTGGATTTTGCAAAAAGGTTTATACTCCAGACTGACACTTCAGAGGTAGGCCTGGGAACTGTCCTATCACAAGACTATGAGAGAGGAACACCTGGTGCTTTACCTAAGTAGGAAGTTATTCCCTTATGAGATGAAGTATTCAATGATTGACAAAGAGGCACTGTCTGTGAAATGAGCCATTGAAGCACTGCAATACAATTTGCTTGGGAACCACTTCCAGCTCACCATAGATCACGAACCCCTCCAATGGCTCCATTCTATGAAAGACACTAATGCCAGGATTATTAGATTGTATGTTGCCCTCTGACCCTGTGATTCTGAGGAACTACATCGCACAGGCCAAGCCCATGCAAATGCAGACTTCTTTTCCCAGGTAGCAGGGGAAAGGAGTTAGGGACGACCACCATCTGGTCTGGACTTTATGGGGAGGTTGTGTGACGAGTTGTACCACCCCTGCACTCGGTCAACAGTGATGGACAATCATGCCCCTTCTTCCCTGCTGCACATGCTCCAAGTGGAGAGCTCAGACAAAAGGAGGCAACCCCCAGGCCAGTCCGGGGCAAGGATGAAGGAGGAAGGGAGCATGCTGCTAGCTCTTGCAGAGGTACCTCTGCAAGACTAATTGCTTACTTTGCCCCACCCAGGGACTGCAGCCTGCTTGCTGCTTCACCCTGGCCTGGGAGCTAATTCCACAGACTGATTGTTTTGCTGCTTAGCATCCATGGATTACCCATTGAGGTGACACTGTCGGTGGCCTGTCACAGGCCAAAGAGATTGCTTTCTGTGGAAAATATTGAGTTTGCAAAATCAAACACTTTTTATGAAAAATATACTCCAATTTTCCATTAAAAACAATTTAAGCAGAAAATTTCCAGTCAGGTGTAAAATAAATAAATAAATAAATAAATAAATAAATAAATAATGGAGCAATAAACAAACTCAGAAAACCAAACATTTTTGTTTGTGTTAGAGAGAGATGGGCTCCTCCCAAAACTTTGAACACGTTTTGCAAGTCAGATAAGTTATAATTATCCCCACAACTCTACAGATTTACTTCAGCTATTTTAACAAAAAAAGTTTATTCTCTGGCCTATATAAGCATGAAAATTTTCTAGGTAGAGAGATTGTGTGGGGAAAGAGGAGGGGGCACCTGCAGAGGACAAAGGCTGGACAATTTGGATGGTGAGAAATTAAAAGAGGGCTTTTAACGGAATGCTGGTTGTGGCCTTTAATGTGAAACAGCTGCAGTGGTAATAATAAAATAAATTAAATTTACAGTGTATTGCCTTAATGCTTACAATGAGCAAACTGAATATACTCGATAAATGTTATCCAAATTTCCCGTTTCATAAATTCTCTTTGCACCTAATGTTTATGAGAATGAAAGGTTACATTATTGTGCTAGTCAGAAAGAATGTCATGGTCAAAGCAATCTGCAAGCACAGCAATGCTTTGACTGTAACCTGAAAGCAATTTTCAATGGAAGTGTTTCACTATCTCACATAAAAATTGATTTAGGTGTAAAGGCATGCTTTTAGGTTGCCGTAAGTGAAAGAATATGCAGAGTTGGTAACGTATATAAAACCTACAAGCTGTTATGTCCACTTATTGCCAGAAGGTAACACACATTGCTGCTTTTAGAATGAAGTCACCTTGATCTCTCTAAAATAATAAGGAGAAAAAGTTTGGTGCAATCATATCATGGAGTTCTTTAATGTTATGCAAGATGAATAAACATTTTATTTACAATCTGTAGCAAGCATTAGGGAATCTAACTTATTTGCAAAAGAGATAGATCTTGAAACATACTTTTTATGGTGAAATCCATTTAAACTTCTTTTCCATATTTTGTTGTCAGTCACTATCAATCAGTAAAGTCTTTTTTAAGCAAAGCACAGGAGAATTCACTGGTTCCCTTACTTTGTAACTCTTCAAAGGAATCATATGGGAAATGTGAATATGTTTAATTTTATGAAACTTTGTATGATTGATTGAATATACTTTTTAGCTGCATTGAATATTTATTTCATACAGTATGCCATTTTTGTTTTCAACTGGGTTGGAAATATGTGATGTTGCTTTTCATACATAGCCATATAAAAAGATTCAGTATCTAAAAGACTGGATATATGTTATGATTACAAAAGCAGACCTTGCATTTTGGAATTTTCCACTGAAGTCAGCAGATCATAGGCAGTTTTCAGTTATACTTGTGTAAATTTGAAATAGCTGTACTGACATCAGTGAAGTTAACTAAAGTTTCTGCCTGTTCAACAAAGCAAGATTTGAAATCTGAATAGACCACATAGGTTTTTTTTCTAAACTGTAGCACAGTTTTATGATGTCATTAAAGTCAGATCAATCAAGCTTACTTATGCAAACCATTGACATCATTGGGATTTTTCCATGAGCAAGGTTAGCAGGATCACACGTAAATTGGATAGGCATTTTTTTAATACTGTGATTGTAGCAGTATGTGCCTATACTACCACACCCATTGTAGCATGGAGGGGTGGAATGTTGCCAGTTGTTCACTCCAGACAGAGGACAAGCATCCTTCACAATCCAACATCAGGCTTTTGGATTGTATTATACCACATTATTACAGCACCTTCACCATAATCATGTGAGAGGACACCCTCTTCAGTGAAGAGGAAGGAAAAGAGAAGGAACTGACCCTTGGAAGGAACTGACCTAAGGAAAGGGTGGGAGGAAGGAGTCTGAAATGCGGAAAAACAAAACTGCCCTCACAGAATCGCCCCAATTTCAATTCTAACGGAAGTAAATGGGACTTAAGCTCTTAAAGATAATTTTTTCAAAATAACCTAATTGATTTAAGAACCTAAATCCCAGAGAATTTCAATGACACTTTAGCTCCTAAATACGTAAATCACTATTGAAAATGGGACTAAAGGGCTTTTGAAAATTTTACCCCTAGTGAAACTGATATGCTTAGAATAAAACAAATCTCTAACATAAAACACAACTTTAGAAATCTGTCAAAATTATATTAATGATGAATTAGAGGTCAGTGTTAGCACTCACTAGCACAATCCTCCTTACTCCTCAGCCCCCTGAATCACTTCAGCTGGCTCTCAAAAGTAATAATAAAAATTCATATTTTAAAAGTGTATTTATTTCTATAATGCTGCCAAAATACAAACATCTTAAACTTAACAGGGTGTCCTTAATGTCAGTGTTTCTAATACATATTGTGACAAAGCTCCAAGTCTGTACTTGTGGGTCCTGCGCTTCTTGGCAGATTTAGGGGCCTCAGAAACTCATCTAGGCCCCAGAGTGACCTCCCTTTCTCAGT